>MUZC01000209.1:285265-322404 GCA_002072015.1 Radix auricularia
CCAGGGTGGTGAAATTTTGCAGGGGACCCCAATTTGACCTGGAATAGGTCATAGGCTATGTTTTAACCCAAGGTGACCACCCCTAGGGTAAGGGGGCCCATTTTTTGCTTTGTTCCTTATATGAGCAATATAAAAAATGAAAATCAAGAATTCTCTTATTTCGCGTATTATACAACTCTCCGTGTAGGTAGAAGCATGACACTTTTGTAAATTGTTGAGTAGCCCCTTTGAACGATTATTGGCGTAAATATTCTTTATAAATCACAAAAAGTTTGGCCCGGGGGCCCAAAAACTATTTTTGTAAATACTGAAAATCGATACTTATCCACTTTCCCGAGTAGGTAGAAGCATAAAACTTTGGGAATTTGTTGAGTACACTTCCGCAATTGTAACATGTTGAAAAAATATTTAAAGTATCACTCATTGGGGGCCGGGGGCCCAAATGTATTTTTCCTTATATAAAAACTGACTCATCACTAATTCTTCAATTTCACGTATAGGTAGAAGCATGAAACTTTGCAAAGTTGTCGAATAGCCTAATGTGACAATTATTGGCGGAAAATAATTTTAAATATCACACTCATGGAGGCCAGGGGCCCAAAAGCGTTTTTCCCTTACAAGGACTATATAAAACATGAAAATCACTAATTATCCTATTTAAAGCCTAGGCAGAAGCATGACACTTTGGGAAGTTGTTCATTTCACTTTCCCGGTGGTAACAGGCGAAAACAATATTGAAATTATGACTAATTGGGGCTGGGGGCCCAAGTGTATTTTTTCTTCTATGAAAGCGGACTCATCACTTATTCTCCGATATCCCGTGTGGGTAGAAACATGAAACTTTACAAAGTTGTTGACTTGCCCATTATGACAAAAATAATCGGGAAATTATTTTAAAATCCCACTTATGGAGTCCGGGGGCGAAAAATTGTTTTTCTCTTACATGGGCTTCTTAAAATATGAAAATCACTAATTATCCTATTTCCCGCGTAGGCAGAAGCATGAAACTTTGCAAAATTATTCAGTACAGTTCCACGATGGTAACAAATGAATATAATATTTAAATTCTCACTTCTTGTGGGCTGTGGGCCCAAATGAAGTTTTTTTCCTTATGTTAGCTTTATAAAAACTGAAAATCACTAATTCTCCTTTTTCCCGTGTAGGTAAAAACATGAAAATTTTGGCAGCTATTCAGTACACGTCCATGATGGTAACAGTTGAAAATAATATTTAAATTCTCACTTTCTGGGGGCCGGGGGGCCCGCATGTTGTTTTTCTTATTTTAACAAATTTACTCATCCCTAATCCTCTAACTTTCCGGAAGATGCATAAAACTTTGTTATGTTGTTGAATAGCCTCTTGCCGAGATTATTGGAATTTTTTAAAATTTAGAATTAAATTTCATGGAGCTGGGGGCCAAAAAATTTAATTTCTCCTTTTACTGAATATTGCAATTTTTCGTTTTTCCGTTTATGTAGAAACATGAGAATTTGGGAAGTTGTTTAGTACACTCCGGAAAATGGTAACAGGCAAAGAATATCTTAAGTATCACTCAGAGGGAGCCGGGGAGCCTCAATGTATTTTTTTAAAATATAAAAACTGATTCATCACTAATTTTCGGATTCCCCATGTAGTTAGAAGCATGAAACTTTAAGGAAACTGTTGAGTACACACCCGGGCTGGTAACAAGCGAAACAAATATTTAAATTGCCACTCAATGGGAGACGGGGAGCCAAATGTATTTTTTTCTAAAATACAAAGTTAATCACAAATTCTTCAACATCCTGTGCAGGTAAAAGCATGCATATTTGGGATGGTAGCAGGCAAACTTATCACTCAATTGCAGTTTTTTCACCTTATATTAGCTAAATTACAAATAAACAAAAACTTTGGATACTCTGTAAATGCATTTTTTTTTAAAAACTCGGAAGATACAAATTTGAAGACCTATGTTAAAATTCGTTTGGTCAATAAAATAATATTTTTTCAATCTTTTGTGACCCTTGGCCCCTAATCTCTTTTTCGTTAACGTTTAAAACATTTTACCATTCGTTACCACTCTATTTTTTAAATCAAATTTGGACTAACAAACATATTCATCATGATCCAAATGGAAAAAAGCTGTTGTTTTGAACTATACAATTTGCAACCATAGGGCCACGGACCCAAATTTTAGTTTTTAAAAATAAGTTTTAATTTTTAATAGCAAAAACACATTTTAGGACTGGAGACCGGTTTGTTATTTTTAACATTAGTTATGTAAAAGGTAATTTAAAAATTGTCTATTGAGTTAATGGATAAATTATTGAACAAAAGAGATTTTTAAAATAATACAATTTCCAATGGGGTTATGAACTTTTAACGTCTGTTCCAAGACGGTTTAGTTAATATATTTAGTATATCCATCACGATTTAGATTGAAATCAAAGGGATATTGAATTAGTGTTTACCGGTTCTAAGCGCTAACTGAAATCTTAAAATACCGCTGCAAAGCGCGGGTAATTAGCTAGTTCGCGCTAAAAGTGCCATGTTGACACGAGACCAACATTTTGTTTTATTGGTGACGTAGGAAGTTTTACGTCAAGTAAAAATGCAAACTCGTCGATTATATTCTTATTCTCGTGCATCAAAAGTTATCGACTATTTCTGGCTAGTCAGCATTTTTTCGAGATTGTATACACCAAGGTATACACTGATTACTAAAACCCTAAAGTGCAACTTCCCGTTCACGCAATACCTTTATGTCAGCTGTAAACTACGGCCTCTCCCATTACAACAACGACATTCTTCTTACTCCCAAGGCCACAACTTATTTCACCCAAACAACAACCACCGAAGGTCGTCTGTGTATGAGTTGAGGACACGCGAGTTACGTGTCGAGGTCATGCGATCCGAGGCCACGGCGAGGTTCGGCAATATGCAGTTCAGCTCAGTACAATTTTTATAGATGATGGGAAAAAACTATATCTAATGAGACCGAAAGTGGATGGGGCAAATGAGATGAATCGGTCATATAATTCTTAATATTCGCAATCTATACCCTGGGTGTTCTGTATACACCCTTAACTACACTCAACTTTCTATCTTAGTAATTAAGGTGTGCATTTCCTGGTGAACGGATTCCACAACAAACAAAAAAAAAAAAAAAAGCGTTGTTTCACCTTCCTGTCTCAGCTCCTGAACTTTTAACAAAAGGCAGCGGCGTCACTAGGGGGCGGGTGCGGGCTTGCGGACCGCGACGAGTGACACCATCACAAGGGGTGACAACGAAGTGCAAAAGTCTGCATGCTCCCGTTTTTGGCACTGGCTGACTCAGAGGAGGTCTATGACACCAATTCTAGCGATACCTATGACTAAGGGTTCTCACTCGAGACCGGTGAGCCACCATACACACATACCCTCAACTCGAATTAAGCCCAATACTCCTTAAAAGAGCCACCAATTTTAAAAATGTGAAACATATTCAAGAAAAAAAATTAAATCGGCTAGTTTTTTTTAGATGGCTACATAACTTGACACGAACTAACTTAGATCGGTGCGTTGGGTGGAATGACAAGGGGCGACAAACGGGCAATTACCTGGTTCCAACTGTTGACACGTACCTGTTGACTGCACCAAGACGCACCCTCCTCCTCGTTGATGTCTGGGGGAGACTGCACCAAATTAATCAATTAGCACGACAGCTATGACCACTTTCACCTATTTTGTGACCGTCCGAACAGTTAAACTTTGCTGTGACAGTCCGAACAGTTAAACTTTGTTGTGACCCTCCGAACAGTTAAACTTTGTTGTGACAGTCCGAACAGTTAAACTTTGTTGTGACCCTCCGAACAGTTAAACTTTGCTGTGACAGTCCGAACAGTTAAACTTTGTTGTGACCCTCCGAACAGTTAAACTTTGCTGTGACAGTCCGAACAGTTAAACTTTGTTGTGACAGTCCGAACAGTTAAACTTTGTTCTTTTATAGTCTCCACTCGGCACTCACAAGTTCATGTGTTAGGGTGAACTTATAAATCTGGGTGAAATCTCAAGGTCAGACGATTTGTTGTAAACCACACCGCCGTGATCATTAGCAACCTAGTGGTCAAATCCAGAGTGATTTGGGAATGTTCTGAACGGGCGGCGCTGAACTCCAGGTGTCAAGGACATTTACCCGTGGCCTGAATCTGACATCAGTGCTTCCACCCGCCACTGCTGTAGTTTCTCTTTGTTCTTATCAGACCAACCAAACGACATGACTGGATGCGGGTGTGATCACATGCTACCTCAGTACAACGACACGCAGTGACCCGGTGAGACACGACCTGGTCCGGTGAGACACGACATGACCCGGTGAGACAAGTCCTAGTCCGGTGAGACACGACATAACCCGGTGAGACACGACATAACCCGGTGATACACGACATAACCCGGTGAGAGACGACATAACCCGGTGATACACGACATAACCCTGTGAGACACGACATAACCCGGTGAGAGACGACATGACCCGGTGAGAGACGACATAACCCGGTGAGAGACGACATAACCCGGTGAGACACGACATAACCCGGTGAGAGACGACATGACCCGGTGATACACGACATAACCCTGTGAGACACGACATAACCCGGTGAGAGACGACATGACCCGGTGAGACACGACATGACCCGGTGATACACGACATAACCCGGTGGGACACGACATAACCCGGTGAGAGACGACATGACCCGGTGAGACACGACATGACCCGGTGATACACGACATAACCCGGTGAGACACGACATAACCCGGTGAGAGACGACATGACCCGGTGAGACACGACATGACCCGGTGAGACACGGCATGTTGTTAAGGCGTGTCCGTGTACCCGCACACGAGTTTTCTCACCAAACACGTTTCGTTGTTGTCTTATCTCCAGAAACAGGTTCAGCCATGGCCCGTAACAGTACACCAAACACAACCCAATAGCTGTGATTTAAACCAAGACACATAGCAAATCTCTAACCGTATCACGTACTTTACCACTAGTAGCAACGACATTTACACGCCATGGGTCGGATTTCAGTTAATACTGAAGTGGGTGGAGGAGGGGAGAGGGATTATAGCCAAAGGAGTGGCGGCAATTGAGAGGTGCGGACTCTGGAGTGTTGGTCGGACAGTGGTGGGAGGGCGGACCTGCAAAGGTAGGCAAGAAGCCAGTTGAAACAATTACAGCCAACAACCTGATCTTGTGAGCATTATTACATCATGAAACTGGAGTACCCAGTGGCCGTCATCAAAACTCCAAGGCACTGGGCAAGTGGCAGAAATAAGAGCCAATGAAAGCATCAGAAAACTGACGTAGGACTACGGTGGGGCGGGGAGGGAGCAGTTTCCACCGGACGCCACATTTCTCTGTACTCTGAAGGTGGTACATTCCTCTGCAGAGTTTTGTCACGGAAAGCGGGCTTTAATAGTCTGTCGGCCCCCGGAGAGATTAACTTTATCAGCGCCACTACGACATCCATACTGTGTAACTTATTTGTCTGTTGGGCCGCTTTCACACTTGTAGGCGATTATTACTGACACATTCCGGCTCACATTAAAACACATGAGTCCTTTATAACATAATAAACTTTAATCCAATATCAGAACTTATTTACAGATAATTCGTGAAATGGGTTGAGCATCCTGCTCGCCTTTCCTCATGCACACTTTCAACTCTTATTGCATTCTGGGATTCATCCATCACGTGATCTCTCTCTACCAATCATATATCAAATACTATCATGTGACATACTGGACGGTTTAACCCACGCCTGCTTCCATATTACACTTGCTTAACTCAAAATTAATTTTTTGGAGAAGATGCCATATTTCAAGTATTGCTTACAGCTGTGGTCATTCACCTTGTCGGACATCCGAAAATTGTTCCAGACGACGGAGTAAGATTGAAACACTGAAGTTATTTTACCCTTATGTGATACTAAAGTTTGGATTACTGAAGTTATTTTACCCTTATATCATACCGAAGTTTGGATTACTGAAGTTATTTTACCCTTATATGATACTAAAGTTTGGATTACTGAAGGTATTTTACCCTTATATCATACCGAAGTTTGAATTACTGAAGTTATCTTACCCTTATATCATACCGAAGTTTGGATTACTGAAGTTATTTTACCCTTATATCATACCAAAGTTTGGATTACTGAAGGATTCATGAGTTCAGTGGCAGTGGGTTCATATCTCATTGAAGCTAAAAGCCTTTCTCCACGACAGTTTAATAGACGAATGTTGACTTGGAACACCACCAGAACAACAGTTTAATAGACGAATGTTAACTTGGAACACCACCAGAACAACAGTTTAATAGACAAATGTTGACTTGGAACACCACCAGAACAACAGTTTAATAGACAAATGTTGAATTGGAACACCACCAGAACAACAGTTTAATAGACGAATGTTGAATTAGAACACCACCAGAACAACCAGGTCATGCAGCTATCTCATCCCTTCTAATATTAATCTCAACGGGAGACAACCTCCATATCCCGCTCGCCCATTTACGCAATCCGCCCCTCCCCCCCCCCCAAACCGATCTCTGTTCCCTCTAAAATTCGAATGTCCGTGTGATAGTTTGCACAGTTTCCTTTTTTTTAATTTTTGTGTCAAATGCATTGCATAATTCATAACTGCTGCGCGGCGCCGGAAGATTATCTGTGCTGTCGCGCAGCAGCTCAGCATAAAGGGTCCACTCACGGCCAAATAGTTCATTAGCCAGCTCAGCATAAAGGGTCCACTCACGGCCAAATAGTTCACTTGCCGGCTCAGCATAAAGGGTCCACTCACGGCCAAATAGTTCATTAGCCAGCTCAGCATAAAGGGTCCACTCACGGCCAAATAGTTCACTTGCCGTCTCAGCATAAAGGGTCCACTCACGGCCAAATAGTTCACTAGCCAGCTCAGCATAAAGGGTCCACTCACGGCCAAATAGTTCACTAGCCAGCTCCG
Organism: Radix auricularia; assembly: GCA_002072015.1. Taxonomy (NCBI): domain Eukaryota; kingdom Metazoa; phylum Mollusca; class Gastropoda; family Lymnaeidae; genus Radix; species Radix auricularia. The sequence continues at coordinate 292,244 of MUZC01000209.1, forward strand.
ATCTGTAGCGTTGCGAGACACCGCGACACCCGAAACGGAAGTCTACGTTTTCCGCCCCCTCCCCACACAAAGTAGTGTCTTTCGTGGCACCGCTGAACGTCCCTACAATATGATTCTGTAACTGGCGCTTTCCGGGCGTATCCTGATTTCATGCCAACATCACATTTTTTTTTACTCCTGTATAATGTATATAACACATCCGACGGCAAGCCTTTAAGGGGGGGGGGGAGACTGATATCGACAGCAAGTCTTGTAAAGCGAGACATGTGCCGACAGCAAGTCTTGTGAAGGGAAACATGTAAAGGGAGACATGTGCCGACAGCAAGTCGTGTAAAGGGAGACATGTGCCGACAGCAAGTCGTGTAAAGGGAGACATGTGCCGACAGCAAGTCGTGTGAAGGGAGACATGTGCCGACAGCAAGTCTTGTAAAGGGAGACATGTGCCGACAGCAAGTCTTGTAATGGGAGACATGTGCCTGTACCAAGACATGTTAAAGAAAACTATACATACTGTTAGGAAATCTTACTGGCACTGGTTAAATAATTATTGCAAAACAGGTCAATAGTTCCAGAACACTGAGCAATAACGGTAACAAAGTAATCAAAACAGGTCAATAGTTTCAGAACACAGCAATAACGGTAACAGCACACGGGACAGTACAATTGTCATGAGGATCATGTCCCTTCAAATATAATAAGACCTGTTTCAGTCCATGACGGACTATGGGGCAATAGAAGTAGCGTATACGAGTTCCATTAAGCCACCACTAACGAGCAAGGGATTGTAGAAAGTTCAATGTCAAATAGGGCCAATAAAAAAATAGAGCCCCCGAAAATAATGTCGCAGACTGCTGGTCACTTAAAGAATGGTGTGTCAGTGTGCTGGTCATTTAAAGAATGGTGTGTCAGTGTGCTGGTCATTAAAAGAATGGTGTGTCATTGTGCTGGTCACTGATGGAATGGTGTGACTGTGTGCTGGTCACTTAAGAATGGTGTGTCATTGTGCTGGTCACTGATAGAATGGTGTGACAGTGTGCTGGTCACTGATATATAATGGTGTGTCATTGTGCTGGTCACTGATAGAATGGTGTGAAAGTGTGCTGGTCACTGATAGAATGGTGTGTCATTGTGCTGGTCACTGATAGAATGGTGTGACAGTGTGCTGGTCACTTAAGAATGGTGTGTCAGTGTGCTCGTCACTAAAGAATAGTGTGTCAGTGTGCTGGTCACTGATATAATAGTGTGTCAGTGTGCTAGTCATGTAAAGAATAGTGTGTCAGTGTGCTGGTCACTGATAGAATGGTGTGTCAGTGTTCTGGTCACTGATAGAATGGTGTGTCAGTGTGCTGGTCACTGATAGAATGGTGTGTCAGTGTGCTGGTCACTGATAGAATGGTGTGTCAGTGTGCTGGTCACTGATAGAATGTCGTGTCAGTGTGCGCTAAATACAATTCGACTCCACAAGATAGAAAAGTTTTATGTTTGAATAGCCAGGTAACTCAGTCAATGAACTTAGGAATGAAGTTAGTTTTATGTTTGAATGGCCGGCTAACTAGTCAATGAACTTAGGAATGAAGTTAGTTTTATGTTTGAATGGCCGGCTAACTCAGTCAATGAACTTAGGAATGAAGTTAGTTTTATGTTTCAATAGCCGGCTAACTCAGTCAATGAACTTAGGAATGAAGTTAGTTTTATGTTTGAATGGCCGGCTAACTCAGTCAATGAACTTAGGAATGAAGTTAGTTTTATGTTTGAATGGCCGGCTAACTCCGTCAATGAACTTAGGATTGAAGTTAGTTTTATGTTTCAATAGCCGGCTAACACAGTCAATGAACTTAGGAATGAAGTTAGTTTTATGTTTGAATGGCCGGCTAACTCAGTCAATGAACTTAGGAATGAAGTTAGTTTTATGTTTGAATGGCCGGCTAACTCCGTCAATGAACTTAGGAATGAAGTTAGTTTTATGTTTCAATAGCCGGCTAAGACAGTCAATGAACTTAGGAATGAAGTTAGTTTTATGTTTCAATAGCCGGCTAACACAGTCAATGAACTTCGGCCCGGCTATCCATTATTGAGTTGCACGTCTCATGTCGATACTCATGTAGCAACAAAACAAGGACAAGATCTTTCGGTACCTGACCCAAGACTTCACCTCACAAAATCGATGGCAGGTATATTTGCAGCCCAATGTCGTATTTTACCGCATGTTAAGTATTTTTTACCAAGAGTAAAGTCAAAGTTGATTAGTAAAACTAATGGCACGTGTTTCAACTCGAGCTTAACGGCCAAAGCTGTATTTTACATTACAGGCGATGCTTCTATACAGAAGATTAATGCGTCCTATGCTTTTAAGTCAGTATAACAGCAAAAGCACTCAGTGATGTTTGGGTTAAATCAAGTTTAGATCCCAGAGTAAACGAACATTTTAGCTTTTAAAAAGGCCTTCCTGGAGTATTCAGTAGCAACATTAGAATTCACTGGGCTAGACAGCAGTGTCTAGGTCGTGTACATCTTTGATTCCCATGCCTGGCCTTACAATTGTTAAAGTCGTGTACATCTTTGATTCCCATGCCTGGCCTTACAATTGTTAAAGTCGTGTACATCTTTGATTCTCATGCCTGGTCTAAGAATTGTCAAAGTCGTGTAAATCTTTGATTCCCCTGCTTCACTTGTCTGGTCTAACAATTGTCAAAGTCGTGTACATCTTTGATTCGCATGCCTGGCCTAACTAATGTCAAGGTCGTGTACATCTTTGATTCTCATGCCTGGTCTAACTAATGTCTAGGTCGTGTACATCTTTGTTTCCAACGCCTGGTCTAACAAATACCAATGCCCGTGTAGATCTCTCATAACGAAACAATTCCCAAAGAAACGAAGTGATCAAACGAGATAATACGCATGCATACAACAGCTTTTGGCCTTTGACATCGCTGATCGATCTTAGTCACCAAGACTTGGCTAAAGAGATCGATAACTATATATGGAGTATGTTTTAAAGATATACGAGATAAAATCTATCATTCACACCACGGTCGACATTGTCTGTAGAATATAATACATGTAGATATGTAACGTTCAAAGCCGGGCTAATGTTCCTCCGTTAGCGTGCCATTCACTTCAATGAATTCCTTCATGTTCCCTTGTTGGAGTATTATTATATCTTCGAGGTCATGCTACAAGCTTGTTATAGTTGTCATTAACATTCTGAGAAAGTTAAATTTACAGAAAATGTGTATGCAATACCAGCCAAATTCACAACTTACAACTCTGTTAAATTCAATACATTTGTAAAATGGCACATGGAATAAAAATAGGGTAACTTGAATGAGTGCTACACTGGAACTGTTTCATTAGACTAGAAGTGCTACACTGGAACTGTTTCATTAGACTAGAAGTGCTTTCATTAGACTAGAAGTGCTACACTGGAACTGTTTCAGTAGACTAGAAGTGCTACACTGGAACTGTTTCATTAGACTAGAAGTGCTTTCATTAGACTAGAAGTGCTACACTGGAACTGTTTCATTAGACTAGAAGGGCTACACTGGAACTGTTTCATGAAAGTCTAAATGTAGCACCGGGTATTTCCGATCGAGGCTTGAATATATTGTCAATATTGTCAGTTTGTCGTTATGGGCTCTAAGATCGTTCTATTCTCTGTCCTGTCAACTCATCAGTCTGAGAACTGTCTCTATTTATAGCTGAGTGGAATATCCGATAGCTACTAGAATGTTGTTAATGTTGCCCATTTGGGTGTCTCCCAGCATAAACGTAACGGTCAAGAGTTGGCTAGATGCCCTAGACGGGTCATATTCGGGTCATTCGTGTATTCCCATGGTACAGCCTGAGCCGGTCTGGGCAAACCACGGGACAAATGGCTGACGTACTCATGGTCAGAAATGATACTAACACTCAGCACAACAATTGTGAAAGACTTAAGACAGACCACATGCGTACAAGATATAATAAATATAACAGATTCAATATCTATAAATGATTCAGCTCATATAATAAATACAATACATTAGGAGGTTGCGCGATCTCTAGAGCACCCCNNNNCCCCCCCCCCCCCCCCCCGATATGTTCCCTTTCGATTTTATTTCAGTGTCACATTTTGAGCGCTTTAACTATCCAAGGATTTATTTATCCCCGCCTTATAAGATTTCAGATTCCTCGCAATTCTATAAATAGGTTTGTGAAATTATCCAAATAAATTCAGGGGGCAATGTACCCTTTAAGCTGCGCGGCAGCGCAGATTTTTGACCAACGTCGCGCATAAATTTAGAATTACCTGCAACAAATTTAGTAAAATGATGCATACAAAATGGCTGCTGTGCAACTTTTAACACGGACCAAGGAATCTTAGAAGGAATATTGCTGGAGGTGGGGGTGGTCTTTGAGTGTCCCCCCCCCCCGACACAGAACATTCCTTGTCACGTAATTCAGTCTTCCTCGTAGTTCGGACCCGGAGAGGGTGGTGTAAAAGTCAGCACTAGAGGATAGAAGTACAAAGAGCGAAGTAGAACTAATACATAAGGCAAATAATTGCATTACTTAAATCATTTAACCTTGAAACACTATAGGACAGAAGAACCAAAATTAAAGTAGTAACAATACTTAAGGCAATTACTTCCAACTTGGGAATACAATATAAAGATAATATAGTATAAAATCCTATACAACGCTCTGATAGACGTACGGATAAAAACACTTGTCTTATTCCGTATGTTAGTTTGTAAGAACAAACACATACAAATTCTCGTACTTCTCTGCTGGAATTCCAACGTAAAACCGGTTGCCTGGGAAACAAGTAAAACCAACTCTTCATCAACATTTTAAACTCTAATAAATGCAAGTCTAGACATAAACCACTGATAGGCATAGGACGCAATAATATTCAGTCTAGAAGGAGCGTCTGATAATATAAGAAAGTGGTGCTGCAAAAAGTCTTGCGTGTACTTAAACATGTCTTTCTTGAAACAACGGTGAGTGAAGTGTTATTAATGTCTGTTTAAGGACTGAGATTAAGTGAGGATAATAATTTTACTAGTTATTAGCTTATTTCTTTAAAAATGGAATGATAACTTGAATAACTAATTAAACATCCTAGATTGCCTAGATTGGATATATGAAACATGTAAATCACGAAAGAATGTGGGACGGACACACACACACAAAGAGAGAGATGTGGGGAGGTGGGATGACAGAGTGAAAGAGGGGGGTAACTTGGTAACTGATAACCTTAATGAAACTAATCCACTTCCACACAAAACAACAACAGACCTCGCCGTCGCCTCGTTTGTAGGCCAGAGCTAAGCACGATGTAACTAGGTCACATTCACATCCCACGAGTGAAATAAGGTTATGAAGAACACGTAATAATGACTTTTAGGAGAAAAAAAAACCTTAACGGTTGGGGGGGGGNGGGGGGGAATAAGCGTTACTGTATGGTGGAATCGATTCGTTTCATGAACGCATCCACAACAATATTGACATAATCTACAACATATACCGTACACTTGCCAAGCTGAGAACATTGCCATAATCTACAACATATACCTGCCAAGCTGAGAACAACAATATTGACATAATCTACAACATATACCTGGCAGGCTGAGAACAACTATATTGACATAATCTACAACATATACCGTACACTTGCCAAGCTGAGAACTATATTGACATAATCTACAACATATACCTGCCAAGCTGAGAACAACAATATTGACATAATCTACAACATATACCTGCCAAGCTGAGAACAACTATATTGACATAATCTACAACATATACCGTACACTTGCCAAGCTGAGAACAACTATATTGACATAATCTACAACATATACCTAGCAGGCTGAGAACAACATATTGCCATAATCTACAACATATACCTGCCACGTTGAGATGTAGTGATGGTAAAAGCAGAACTCGGTTAAAGAGTTGAGAGAAAGCGTGAATTCAACAAGTGATGCAGTTGCACGTACTGGGTCACGGGGTCACGTACTGGGTCACGGGCTCAATTTACTCTGTACGTCCTAAATATGACATAACGTCCTAAATATGACATAACGTCCTAAATATGACATAACGTCCTAAATATGACACAACGCAGGAATTTCGAGGTCTAGGCGGGATGTCATAAATAAATAGTTAAAATAATCTTTCAAATGATCTGTAACAAATATGTTTACACCATGGGCATGTTTGATTATTAATTCTCTGTGTGTATGTGTTTGTTTGTATATATATATATATATATTTTATATTGATACAGAGGCGTAAAAAGGGTAGGGGGCGCCAATTCGCAAAGTAATTGATTTTTAATCCAGTGGCGTAGCTAGAAATTTGGAGGTGGTTTGGGGGCCCGGGGGGCTTAACCTACTTAGGGGGCCCCACATACATTACTAGCATAATTTTTAATTGAATTGTTTTTTAAAAATTCGGACACTAATATAGGGCCCCATTCTATTGGGGGCGCGGGGGTAATTTCGACTTTGAACCCCCTCCCAAAAATACGCCATTGACCATTGTTTTAATCTTTCAAATATTACTTTAGTTCTAATTAAAATAATTATGTTAGGAAAACATTCTAGCTTAGTTAGATAAAACAACTGACGTGAAACTCTAACTAGTCTTACTTTATTAAATTAAATGGCTTGGGAAATCTGTTAAAATTGTTGGTTATAATTAAATAGCCATATATAGGCTATAGCCGTTATAAGTTATAACCTTATTAAACCTTTCTGTACTAAATGTTAATTTGAGATGTAATGGGAGATAATCAAGCAAGATGATTTTAGGTATAATAATAATAAACAATCAAATGGTCCATTTATAAAGAAAATTATTGTTCAAAGTCAAAGACATAACGAAACAGGTTTCCAAAAAAAAAAGTAATAATAATAATAATTTTAACAAGAAACGAAACAAAGTACAAAGCATCTTGTTAGTTTGTTAGGATTATGAGTACGAGTATGAGCCTTATGAGCAAGCATTTATTGATTTGATTTCGATGATTAATGACTATTACTATTAAATTAATAAATAAAAATAATATCATATGATATGAACATTATGTAATATGTATATGATTCATTGTGATTCTGATAAAACATAAGCTGGAACTACTTTCATATTATAGTATTTATAGTATGTGAATGACACTAAAATACAATTCAGTAGTCAGTAGACTCAATTAACTCAATACTAAACTAAACGTCAACAGCCTACTTACGGTTTCAGTAAACCCAGATTACGGACAGAGCGTGCACTCCATCTTACTTTACTGGCTACTGATGACCCTCACTCATGTGTCAGTAAAGGAAATCAAGATGAGTTCCGACTCCAGACAACCAAAGTTAAAGCCATTCAGACAGACCACACAAACTCTGTAACACACATTATCCAGCTGCTCGGCTGTGACAGCACTTCGTGTGTGTGCACGCCAGCAACACACCACGGCAACATTGATCCCACGATCGACGGCCAAGAGCAATGGCTGCGGCTTGTCGTCAGGTGGCTTGTTGTGTGTTGGCGGCTTAGGGAAGCCCTACAACTGTAAGTTACAGTAAGACTGTGAGCCCCAAGATTGCCCGTGGCATCTTTCACATTCAAGTAAAAACAAGAGCTGTATTCATGGTGGCTTTTTTATAAACTAGATAAACGGTGGCTTTTGGAAGGGTTGCATATATAATACACATGACAGGGGTACTTATAATTGAATGATTGTTGACAAAGGCTTCTGGAATTGTGCTGCTCACGAGGCTTGTGTGTGACCAACACTTTCTTCAAGTGCAAGGATATACATCAAGTATCTTGGAGACACCCTCGATCCCACCAATGGCACCAGCTGGACCTCATTATCACCAGGCGTGCACAACTAGCTAGCGTCCTACTCACTCGCAGCTATCACAGTGCCGACTGTGACACGGATCATTCCCTTGTCGCCAGCAAAGTACGAATAATGAGGAAAAACTCGTACCACACAAAGAAAAAGGGAAGTCCACGCATCAATACCTCCTGCATGAAAGACCCTGCGATAGCGCAGCTGTTCAAAGACAAGGTGAAGGAAAGTCTCTCAAAGATGTCCCCAAGCGTCACCATTGACTCCAAATGGACGCAACTGAGAGACACAATCTATACATCCGCAATACAAGCCTTTGGCAAAAAATCTCACAAAAACACGGACTGGTTTGATGAACATTGGGACGAGATGAAACCCGTCACTGAAGCAAAAAGGAAAGCTCTTATGGCTTACAAGGAAAAGCCTACACCTGACAATTTGCATGCTTTAAAAACAGCTAAGTCACTTGCCCAAAAGGTTGCACGTAAATGTGTCAATACCTACTGGCTTAAGCTCTGTTCCAGTATACAATCAGCTGCAGACATGGGCAATGCAAAAGTCATGTACGAAAACATCAAAAAGGCAACGGGCCCCTTGACGTCAAAAGCTGCTCCCCTAAAGTCCAAAAATGGAGAAATTATTCAAGACCAGGCAGCACAGCTAAAACGGTGGGTTGAGCATTATCTGGAATTGTATTCAACAGTTACCACAGTCTCCAGCACCGCTCTAGATGACATCCCAGATATGCCACTCATGGAAGAACTTGATGTCGTGCCCACACAGGAAGAGCTGAGCAAAGCAATTGACAGTCTAGCTTGTGGAAAAGCGCCTGGGAATGATGGAATACCACCAGAGGTTCTAAAGAGTGGCAAGACAGCTTTACTCCAACCATTGCACGAGATTCTGTCCCTCTGCTGGGAACAGGGCTACATCCCCCAAGACCTAAAGGATGCAAATATAGTGACACTATATAAAAACAAAGGTGATAGGAGTGATTGCAATAATTATCGCGGCATTTCACTCCTTAGTATTGTAGGAAAGACCTTTGCCCGCGTTATACTAAAACGTTTACAAAGCCTAGCATCCCGCGTCTATCCAGAATCTCAGTGTGGTTTCCGGTCCGGTCGGTCTACCATAGACATGGTGTTCTCCATACGACAGCTCCAGGAAAAATGCAGAGAGCAGCAGATGCCACTATACATTGCATTTGTGGACCTTACAAAAGCCTTCGACTTAGTCAGTCGCAACGGGCTATTCCAAATACTGGCAAAAATTGGATGTCCCCCTCACCTACTTGCCATCATCAGACAGTTCCATGAAAATATGCTTGGCACAGTACAGTTCGATGGAGCTAAGTCAGAGGCCTTCCCTGTCAGCAGCGGAGTTAAACAAGGTTGTGTACTCGCACCAACACTCTTCGCAATATTCTTCTCTGTACTTCTTCGATACGCATTCAAGGATAGCAGTGAGGGAATCTGGTTACATACCAGAGCTGATGGAGGACTTTTCAACACTGCCCGCCTCCGAGCCAAGACCAAAACGACGGATGTCCTAATTCGAGAGCTACTATTTGCGGATGATGCGGCACTAACAGCACATACAGAATCTGGTTTGCAACAACTCGTGTCAAGCTTCTCCAATGCCTGCAAAGAATTTGGTCTGCAAATCAGCTTGAAAAAGACAAACATCATGGCCCAAGACACTCGACCTCCTCCTACCATAAATATCGATAATGAAAACTTGGAGGTTGTGGACAGCTTCACCTACTTGGGATCCAAGGTCTCCAATACACTGTCCATTGAAGAAGAAATAAACAGCAGAATTGGCAAGGCAGCCGCAACAATGGCTAAACTAAATAAGCGGGTCTGGCAAAACACCAAGCTAACGGAGAAAACCAAACTGTGCGTCTATCGAGCCTGTGTCATCAGTACACTACTATATGGGAGCGAGACATGGACCACTTATACATCACAAGAGCGTAAGCTTAACAGCTTCCATTTGAGATGCTTGCGCCGCATCCTTGGTATTAAATGGCAAGAAAAAGTGCCTAATAGTGAGGTACTAACGCGTGCCAATACCCAAAGCATGTTCTCAATTCTTAGTGAAAGACGCCTGAGGTGGCTAGGACATGTCAAAAGAATGAGCCCCGGCCGCATCCCGAAGGACCTCCTATATGGTGAACTTGCTTCAGGAAAGAGGAAAACAGGTCGCCCACGCTTGCGATTTAAAGATGTCTGTCAAAGGGACATGAAAGCAGCCAAAATACATACAAGTGACTGGGAGTGTAAGGCAGAAGACCGATCTACGTGGCGCACAGTTGTCAAAGAGGGCGTCATAGTAGCCGAGGAGCGAAGAATGGAGGAGGCTGCAGACAGAAGAGCTAGGAGAAAGGCCAAAACATTTGGAAGCACAGAACTCGTGTGTAAAAACTGTGGCAAAGACTGTCACTCAAGGATAGGACTGCACAGTCACTCGAGGAAATGCAACCCAACCCAACGGTGATGCACCATCGTCTCGTGAGACGGAAGGATGCCGGATTTTTTTTTGACGGGGGTGGCTTTTTCGAAGCTTCAGTTAAAGAGTTGTAAGAGGTACCTCAAGGTGGTGGGGGGTGGGGAGGGGCTTCATTGGCATGAGGCTGTTCATTAGGTTTATTATATAGATTTTTTTATAATGCCATGGAGATGTGGTCACACTTAAGGGAACGAACTTTTAGCATTGGTCTCATAATAAGTGAGCATGGCCTGCTCCACCACATCCTTCCATTCTGATTTCTGAACGATCCATGGCTTTCCACAAGAGGCGCAACAACGACTTGACATCGGGGCAGTTTCAAAGGGCTAGTCCTTCAATTTAGTATTTTCCTACCTTTGGGATTATAATTGTCAAAGGCGCCAAAATAAATTCCCCAAGGGCGCGGGAAAACTCAGTTACGCTTCTGCTTCCCGCCTCCAAGCCCTAACCCCCGATGATAATTTTGACAGTTCCACATAGCAGGGTCGCCGCCAGGGGGTGAATCCAGGAATTTATTCAGGGGCCCAAACGGGAGGGGGGGCCCGTCAGCCACGCTTGAGTTTTTTTTTTTAAATACTGATGATGTGTGAGTATTCAGACAATTATTCAAGTGACATGTAACAACAAAGTAAAAAAAAAAATAGCTTACAAAGAAAATTGACGGAAAAACCTTTCTGCACAATGAACATTTCGCTGAAGGTGTTCCTCGGAATTTCGTGTTTTACGTCACTGTTCTCTTAAAATAATATATTTCAGTCATCAAATACGTCACATATAGGTCTTCCGGTGACTACCTCACTTATTTGAGTAGATGTAAAAAATTGGATTTTTTTCTTCATTTAGTTTAGCCATTGTGGCAGCTGCCTTGCCTATTTTTACTTTTAATTTTTAATTCTACTTTTTATTTGGTGTGTTGGAGACTTTGGACCCCAAGTAGGTGAAGCTGTCCTTAACGACCAAGTTTTCATTGTCGCTATTGATGGTAGGAGGAGAACTTGTGTCTTGGGTCATGATGTTTGTCTTTTTCAAGCTGATTTGCAGACCATATTCTTTGCAGGCGTTGGAGAAGCTCGACACGAGTTGTTACAAACCAGTTTCTGTATGTGCTGTTAGTGCCGCATCATCCGCTAAAAGTAGCTCACGAATTAAGACATCCGTCGTTTTGGTTTTGGCTCGGAGGGGGGGGGGATGCAGTGTTGGTGCGAGTACACAGCCTTGTTTAAATCCGCTGCTGATTGGAAAGGCTTCTGGCGTAGCTTATCGAACTGGTCTGTGTCCTGCATATTTTCAAGAATGGAACTGCTTGATGATAGTGAGTAGGAGTGGTGTGTGGGACAAACGATTTTTTCAATAATTTGGACTATCCCGTTGCGACTGACCAAATCAAAGGCTATCGTAAGATCCACAAAGGCAAGGTATAATGGCATCTGCTGCCCTCGGCATTTTTCATGGAGCTGCTGTATGGAGAACACCACGTCTATGGTAGATCGACCAGCCCGGAAACCGTACTGAGATTCTGGATAAACTCGGGAGGCTAAACTTTGTAATCGCGTTAGTATGACACGGGCAAAGGCCTTTCCTACAATACTAAGGAGTGATATGCCGCGATAGTTATTGCAGTCACTTCTATCGCCCTTATTCTTATATAGTGTAACTATATTTGCATCCTTAAGGTCCTTGGGGATGTAGCCCTTTTCCCAGCAGAGGGTCAGGAGCTAGTGCAAAGGTTGTAGTAAAGCTGTCTTGCCACAACTTTAGAGCTTCAAATGGTATGCAATAATTCCCAGGGTTTTTTCCACTCGCTAGGCAGTCAATCGCTTTGGTAATCTTTTCCTGTGTGCGCATGACATCAAGTTCTTCTATGGGCAGCATAGTGGGGATGTCATCTAGAGTGTGCTGGAGACTGTGGTAACTGTGGCATACAGTTCCAGATAATGCTCAACCCATTTTTTTAGCTGCAGTGCCTTGTCTTTGATAATTTCTCCACTCTTGGACGTTAAGGGGTTAACTTTGAACGTCAATTGCTGTTTTTATATTTTCGTACATAGCTTTAGTATTGCCCATGTCTGCAGATGACTGTATGTTGGAGCAGAGGTTAAGCCAGTAGGTACTGGCGTATTGAAGTGTGATTTTTTGTGTATGTGACTTGGCTGCTTTTATGGCATGCAGCCTGTCTGGTGTAGGCTTTTCCTTGTAGGCCATAAGAGCTTTCCTTTTAGCTTCAGCGACAGGTTTAATCTCGTCCTAATGTGCATCTAACCAGTCCGTTTTTGTGTGGGATATTTTACCAAAGGGGCCCACACGTACCCACTATTCAGGGGCTCCAACATTTCTAACGGCGGCCCTGCACATAGTTTATTGAAAGTGATGCCAAGGTTACGCAAATAACATTTCACTACAGCATAACTTATAGCTAAACAATATTCATAGGCCTACTACTTTGAAACAAAGTTTATGGCCACTTGTTTGATGTTTTACTTTTATTATAAAAATAACACACACAAATACACGTTTAAGTTAATAGTGGATTTTTTTCTATTGTTATGACACATGTCATGTGCTCACTGGTACAAATGACACATGTCTTGTGCTCACTGGTAAAATTGACACATGTCATGTGCTCACTGGTACAAATGACACATGTCTTGTGTTCACTGGTACAAATAACACATGTCTTGTGCTCACTGGTACAAATGACACATGTCTTGTACTAGCTGGTACAAATGACACATGTCATGTGCTCACTGGTACAAATGACACACGTCTTGTGCTCACTGGTACAAATGACACACGTCTTGTGCTCACTGGTACAAATTGCACATGTATTGTGCTCGCTGGTACAAATAACACATGTTTTGTGCTCGCTGGTACAAATGACACATGTCCAGTCCTCATACAGTGTTTCCCTGGTGAACAGTGGGCCGAGTGTGAGAGGGTAGGGATGTTAGCCAGGAAAGAACATACACCAAAAAGTCTAGGGCTGCAGTATGATTGGTCGAACGGGGGGGGGGGGGGGAATATCTTATCTTCTACATAGAAAGAGTGTCTGTATATCTAAGATAAGATTGTCTTATCTTAGATATCTTCTTTAATATGCAAAAGATAATTGAGTCCACAGACCATGACAGATGATCTGTTGGCATAATTGGCAAGTGATGCAGCGGTCACAGGCCACCTTTGCGTGGATTCGAATTCGTGACCATCGGTACGCCAGTCGATCGTAGTGATGTGGAAAATTGCAAGCTTCCTCGCTCAAGTTTATAAATGGTATTAAACTTAGTGTATTTTACGACTATTCTGATATCCATATCATGCAGATTAAAGTGCAGATACAATAGGAGCACATTTTAGAAATGATATTAAAAAATCTTAACACAGTGTGTTCGTGCAATAAAATGTTTAAAATCATTTCTTTTTTCTTTGTTTTTAAATCCTTTATATTATATTAACTCGTGCTGTCTGCTTGATTGATGCCTTGATTGTTTCTGTACCGAAAAAAACTTTTGATTGATTTTTAACCCACTTCCTCGTATGTTTTTGCCAACCTAATTTAAGAAATCATACTTTTAAGTGAGTTTAATTAAATATGTCTGCCAAATAAACATATTTTTCTATTTTCTTTTCATTTATTCAAATCCCCGGCTGACTACCAGGCATCTTTGCACCGACTTCCCGGTTACCTATTGAGTCGAAACTTGGCACAGATGTACTGCATCTGTGAAGGCATTAGCTGTTAACAAAAAAAGTAATTTATGTTATTTTATTGAAATATCCTTTGATTGTTTATTTTACTTGCACTTGAATAATTTACCTTTCAAATGAATTCACAATTGAATTTCACTTTAGGCCTTACTGGCAAAAAAATAAATAAATAACAAATAAAATATTTTTAAATGAATAAAAAAATATAAACATAAAATAAATAAGAATTAAAACATTTTTTAATGGGATGAACAATAACTCCATAACTTTCCACTCTAATTTCAGCTCACCAAATAGTAATAATATTAAATCTCTTGATTTACACTAGGCATGTTATGTACTGATTGAAAAGTCTGGCCGTTGTGTAAAGGGCGTGCCTCGTAATTTTAATGTAGTATGTCCAATTAATATATATAATAGCCCAGTGGTGTGGGTTTGTAACGTAACGCTACAGAAGCGATGTACGACAGTCTACAGCAGTTAGTTTAGTTGAAAAATCGTGTTTTGATGAGCGCTGTAAAAACATTTAATATGATGACGTCATTGTTTGGTGTGCATCGGTGCGCAAAATACAACACCTATTATTATTATTAAATAAATACTTTGCGTACATTTCATAAAGTTTAATAATTCGTATTTATCAAAAAAGGACAAGTTAGTTGGTCTTTAAAAAAAAGGTTGGCGCCGTAGGCGCCCAAAAAAAGGGGGCGCCGCAGGCGCCACGGCGCCTGGCACAATCTAGTATAATATATTTCAATTAAAAGATAAAAAATGATATTGTTTTAAATATTTGTACCAAAAATTTTTTAAAATTCAACTTACATGTACTACTGGCTAAACACTCAATTGTTTAGTGTTTGTATTTCAACACATACTTTTTTTTTAATGTTCCCCTCTATGAATAAAAATATGGCTTTAAAATAAAGATTTGTATTTCATATTTAATTTATTATTATTATTATTATTATTTTACATTTTATTCAATTTGTTTAACTACACATTGGACCTTTGGAATATTGCCTTAAAAGTTTTACTTTAGACGAGTTCGCCTGTCTTAGAAAGCGACAATCAAAGAGGCTTAGAATCTGATTAATGGATTAAATTTCTTTAAATTAAACGTACTTATCTGCAAAGCGTATCCTGAATAGATAGAGGAGCAAAGATCTAGGCAAGATTGGCTCTGCTGGTGACTCATTCATGTTTTTGTTTTTTTAAATTAAGTTTATTTTTAAGTCAACGCTCAATGTGGGCCTACATCAGTCGTATCAGTATAATGACGTCTAAAGCTCAATGTACATCAGTCGTATCAGTATAATGACGTCTAAAGTTCAATTCTCCAGAAGATTTCAATTTTTATGTTAACTTTAGGTCACTTTTTTATGCCTACTTTCACTTAACTCTTAGATCCTTAAATCACTTGTCTAATCATTATCTTAACTTACTTCATCATTTTGATCCGAGCTTGCGTTGCAAACACTTCTAGATGTTAAAGTAAGTCAATGATTTATATTGAAACAAAGATTTTGGTATTGATTTTATTAAGTAAAATATAATACAACTTTAAAATGTACGCAATTTTGATTGTAACATGACAAATTTAGATTTTATTTATCATGGCAGTTGCGTAATTTGTAACAGAATTATGTATTTTAAAAAATAATTTAAATTTCAATAAATTTTGACTAAACATTAAATAATAATAAAAATAGTAGAATACTAAACACATTTGAACTAGTATGGGTAGATGGACTGTTACTTTGATTGGCTTGGAGGATTCACCTTTGCAAAGAAAATGTACATGTTACATGTCATAAATTATTCTGCATTTTAAAAAGAGAAAAATATTATTTTAAAAACTAAACAATTAGTTTAATATATTCTAATGATACTAACACATTAACCTCGTGTTGTAAAAGAACTGGGTTTTAATTTAATTAGTTATTAAATATGCTTTCTATGTTAGTAGTTGAATTAATCTAACTAATGTGCGGTTTATGTATTCCAGAAAGTATAGTATCTTTAAAGTTTCTGTCCCTCGCCAGTCCTTTTATAAGATATAAGTCCCTTCAGCCTCCTGAAGTATTTCAACAAGTATTATGTGCTATTCTGATTTATTGCTAAGGCCTTTTTTCCTATGTAAGGAAAACCTGCACATGATTAAGAAGACATTTTTCCCAGGCAAGGAAAACTTGCACATTTTTAAATATTCTGCATTTTAAAAAGGTAAATGTGATTTTATAATCATTTTTTAAAAAATGTACATATTTCCTAATCCCACTAACACATTAACATTTGGTTATAAATTAAGAAGTTTTTATATTACATCAGTTATTGCACTTGTTTGCTTTCTCACTAGTGGAATAAAGCTAACTCATTTGCAGTTTTATATTTCAGAAAACATGATCTTCACCGTTTCAGTCCCAGGACAAGTCTTTTATTAGATTTCAATTCCATCTAAGGCAATGAAGTATTTCAACAAGTAATATGTGCTATTCCGTTTATTGCTTAGACATTATTCCCAGGCAAGGAAAACCTGCACATTATTAAATATTCAGCATTTTAAAAAGGGTAAATGTGATTTTCTATTCATTAAAAAAAAAAATGTACATATTTCCTAATCCTACTAACACATTAACATTTGGTTACAAATTAAGAAGTTTTTATATTCTTTCAGGTTTTGCACTTGTTTGTCTTCTCACTGGTGGAATAAAGCTAACTCACTTGCAGTTTTATATTGCAGAAAACAAGATCTTCACAGTTTCAGTCCCAGGACAAGTCTTTTATTAGATTTCAATTCCATCCAGGCCAATGAAGTAGCAGCCTTTGCAATTTGCCACATATTATTTAAGATGAAATGAGAAATATTTACAATATAATATTAGACAAAAAAACTTAACTATGGCTTTCTCTACTCATTAAACATTAACAAATTCAGTTATGTATGCATTTCCAATGTTGAAAATACAGCTAATTAATCTGACTATATTAAAATATATTCAATTTAAACTATTGTTAAAATCCAACTTTTGTTTTATTTATTCAAATAATATTTAATGTTTATTTTATATTTTATTTATTTAATAATTTAGTAAACATGATTCATTTTTTGTTTTGTTCATCTGTTGCAAAACTTCATACTAGTAAAAGTATTCTGGCAATTAGTAGCTAGGCTCTATTATATATATTTTTTGTGCCTTCATCATTTGTCTTCTATACAGATGATTATTGCGTCCGATCTGTTGGCAAGTGATGCAGTGTTCACAAGCCATGGCTATGTGGGTTCCACGCATTAACCTAACGAGTGTCAGGTACTGATTTGGAGCTGGGTGGACTCAGCGACGTCCTAAGCTCCGGGAAAATATCCTTTCCTTCACATGGATTTGAACCTGTGACAATAGCTACGCCAGCCGGGCGCACATGCTACTCAACCACCAAGGTATCGGTATCAATGAGAGCTGTACCTTACAACTTAGAAAACTGGTGCTATTACAGCTAAACTGCTGCAAAGTATATTTTAGATACTTTAAAATTGCATTTTTCATTTATTAAATTAAATGATTTCTTTGTTTTTAAAAATAATTACAAAGCATTTTTAGCTCTCGCGGATATTTATATAAAGCTGTCATTATGACAGTTTGTGTGTTCTATGCTGGATGGAGCGCTCAACACCTGCCAGGTCCTACTGAGCCGGAAACGTTTGGTTTGAAATGAACCACAACAAACGTGACTTTTTGCTCCCCCATTTCCTTCCCCTGATTTTATGCTTGTACGATAAGCCACATAAAGACGAAACGTTATAGAGATTTTTTTTTTTTTTTGCACTACGCATAAAGGCGAGAGTAGGGCTCAATAATGGAGACCAATGGGACTTTGTGGGGAAAGTCAAATGAATCCTGCAAGGCCAAACACACTACTGAAGCCAATATAAAGGAAATGAAATAAAAATAGGAAAGATACCACCATAAATTAAAGATCTTTGGTCCATTGGGAGGAACGATGGGACATTTGTGGAAAGAAGACTAAAATTCAGCGACTACTCGTGCAGAAAACAATTGATATGTATGAGACTTATTTACTGTATTCTGTACATTTAAAAACAGTGGCCAAATTAAAATTAAAGCGTTGATCCAAAAGGAACAAGCTCTGCACAGAAAATTCAACAAATCATAATAATCGATATAGTAATGTTAAAGTTATTTATTTTATTTTTTTAGAGGAATAAACTCAACAAGAACACACACACACAATTTTGTGACAAAAATGGATTAACTTCAAAGAAATTATGTTGCAACATGTAACGAAAAACATGATGGGCTAGCGACAAGAATTGGCATAAAACTGAAAGAAAAAGAAAGATGGTATGCACTGCAAACAAATCAATGATAAAAAAAATTAACTAAATCGAGAGGAGGGGGGATACGGGATAAATAAAGCAAACTGCTTGCTTCCGTAGATGACGAATTCTAGGGTGGATTATATTTTAAAATAATTTCTAAACAGTCAACCACCCCTCTCCCCTCCGATCCCACCTGTTTAAACACAGGAATATATCCAGGGATGCATATAAATGAGATAACATAAGAAATACAGAAGGCGTTAAAACAGCTGAAGCTAGGCAAAGCCGCAGGCAAAGACAACATACCAGGAGAAATAAAAAAAAACAATAAATAAATATTTAACACAATTAGTTCAACAAGAAGTCCCTAAAAATATTTTTTTAAAAAAAAGGTATCTATTTTTTTAAATATCAAAAGGGTGTATGGGAAATGGGAGGATGTATCTTATCTGTTACAGGCACTCCTTCTTTACAGAAGATTGTGTCCTACGCTCGTCTATTGTTTGTGCCTAGTTCTGCATTCTTATTAGAGTTTTAAATCTTGATAAATTGTTGGTTTGCCTTTTTGTTTTCAGGCAACCCATGCCACGCCTGAATTCCGTATGGGTAGAAGGAAAATTTGTATGCGTTTGTTCTTGCATACGAAATAAGAAACAACTGTAATCAACAGAATCAAAGAACAGGTCGGGTTTAAGAGAGGACCATCGTGTGCTGACCACCTACCATTCCACACATTCTGTGATAATCATCACATCTGTACCAGGGGTGTAAAAATTGCGGCTCGCATGCGGCCCGCTACGGAGTTCTTTGCGGCCCGCGGAAGCCTGCAGTAAAAAAATAATAATGTTAAAGTAAAGATGTATGTTTTTACTTGAACTGAGGCTAAATTTTGGTTAGGTGCGTCCCCTTGACGTTTCATCTTACTAATGCGGCCCTCGCTCTTAAATGTTGGCCCACTCTTCATCTATACACATTACATTTTAAGCATTATTAGCAGAGAATCTGTATGGGCAGCCATGAGTCACCTTGCAAATATAACCATCACTAAAAACACTCATGACAGCTGTACTAGCCAAGCGGTACATAACGGCAGCCTGTCAGAGGCGTAGCAACGACTTGGCATCGAGGCAGTTACTAGGGGCGCCTAGAGCTAACCCTTCAAAATATTTCATTTATTTTCTATATATGAATATATTTTCCCTATTTGTCAAGGGCACCGAAAATGAATTAGCCAAGATCTAGGGGGGGGGGGGGGGGGGGAGGGGTGTTTAAGAATTCTGACGCCACACCAAAACACGCAATTTTAAATAAAAGTTACACTTGAATATTTAATTGCTTACAATTTATTAATGACGTTTTCAATGGCTACACGCGTATTACGTCAACGTTCCCACTTAGGTTCGTTGGTCCGTGTGCTGAGTTGCATGGCAACCATTTTTCGTGCAATATATTTTACAAAATTTGCTGCGCTGTAATTCTAAATTGTTGCGCCGTCCGTCAGATATCTGTGCAGGTTTAATATTACAGGGAACATTGGTTACGATATTACACTAAATACATACTTATATGGCAAAAAAAAAAATATATATTTAAACATGTTCATCTCCAAATAGAAAATACTGCTTTTATGGGAGGGGGGGGGCACAAAGCTTTTTGGCGTCATATTGAAAAAGGAGGTCTAAATTTTTGTGATGTGTGTGTGTAAGGGGGGTGGAAATTGACCAAAATGGCGTGGCGTCGTTTATGGATGGCCCATTTACAATTAAACTTGATTTACTAACAAAGAAAAAAATTCAATAGCAGCTAGTTATATTTTAAAAATCTGTTTGTTAGTGTTAGCGAAATACACCTTCTTTATGTTTAAAAATTCTGGTATACTGTAAGAGTTAAATAAATATTTCCAACATTTTATGAGAATTTTAAAGTTTTTTGTATACTGTATACATATATAAAATATACATGATGAAAATTTGAACATGGCTTTTCTATGGAAGCATTTTTAACGACAAAAAAAAAAAAAACACCACCTTGCCAAAATTAGGTATATGTATAGGCTTTAGGACAGTGCTTCTCAAACTGTATAGTATAGTATGGGGGACCGGCAGGAATTTTCCCCAATGCCCAATGCATCAGGGGACCGGTGAACTATTTTACCTGTTCTAATGTGGCTAGCGAAATGTATTTTAATTTATTTAATTTATCTATTCATTTTATTGCCGATAAGTTGACATTTTATATGGTTAGAATTATTGTTTGAAAATGGAGGATTATATTCAAATTACATTGTGTATTTCTCAGTCCTTTCTTGACAACTTCTTCGGACAGGCACGGGATGGACCAAGGACCGGCACTGGTACTGGTCCGCGGATCACAACTTTTAGAGGTACTGCTTCACCCGTACCTTAATTTCCACTTTCTATGAGGGATCGTGGTATGTCTATGACGGTCGGTAGCGACCGTTATATAAAAAAATTTAAGTTGATTTATTTAAATCTTTAAAAATGTGACAAGCACCCACGATTGGAGATATAAGTGTAAAAGAAATGCTGTTTGAACTTTGGTTTTTAAGTTAACGTTTTGCAAAAGAAAACAATTGTATATCGCATTGTCTGCAAGCTTCAAAGAAAAAATTTACTATGACTATACTATTTAATAGTAGTGGTGGTCGAGAGGTAGCGCGCTCGACTGTCATACCGATGGTCACGAGTTCAAATCCACGCGAAGGGCGAGGATTTGTTCCCGGGGCCTGAGGAGTCCCCGAGTCACCCAGCTCTGAATGGGCACCTAACTAGACAATAGTTAGGCGGCTGGGGTAATGCGTGGAACCCCTATAGCCGTGGCCTGTGACCGCTGCATCACTTGCCAACAGATCATCTCTCATGGTCTGTGGACGCAATTATCTTCTGCATAGAAGGAGCGTCTGTATATCTAAGATAGAATTAGAATAGAAGTAAGACCCTCATCCCAAATTTTTTACCCTTCATTATCAAAAATAAATCAACAATAAACATACACATACAAATAAAAATAATTTGTGAATTAATTTAAAAGATTCTAAATATTATGTCAATGTGCCACCGTCATTATTAATGATGGACAATGTTTCAGAGCTTGAAAGAAAGTCGTTTTAAGTGTGTGAAAATGATACTGGGAATCCTTCAGCAGGAAGTATGACGAAGATACCTTACTTTTACTTTCAACTAGGTCAATTATATTATCGCAAGAGTGGTGTCCCTTACAGACTGCCATTGGTCACATTTTGCAGTCACACATTGGTGTTGAGATTGCAGTGATTTTGATGATCTAAAATTAGTGAGTAAATTAAGTAAATAATATTTCAAATTTGTTTGTTACATTTTCTTTTTCAGAGCAATGTTTGGCCTACCCAATGATTAATAGTTACAAATAACCGCACTATAAATATTCTACACACGTTTTAAAGAAGTATCAGTATTAGACTATTACTATTAGTATTAGTATTAGTTTAGACATTTCTTTAACTTTAAAGTCTAAGGCAATGTCACATGTGGAAATAGAGTTTAATATTAATAGATTAGAGTATAGTATAGAGGAATTATTAAGTAAGTAATATTACTATTGTAACTATTACACTTACTACGAGACTATGACTATAACTATAACTATACTTATACTATTTATTACTAATTACTAGACTAGGCAATCCTCTGAATCCCGTCCCAAATTATTTTACCAGAATTTTACCCTAATAAGGGGAAGTAACCAGATAGTACATGAAAGTATGTTATAAAATGTTATTTATATGTTATTTATTGATAAAAAATTTACAAGTGATACATATTGTCCGATAACCATTCATTAAATACTAAATATTGTAGTGGTAGTTGTCACACAGCATTTCCAAATAGCTGTTGAAAACATTCTGCTTGTGACCGTTGCGCCACTGAAAGGTCGACAAGTAGCTTGCAAACAGAGTAACAGAGCTCGACTTGAACCACTCTGATACCTGAGTTTACGTTTGGCTTGCATCCATAGTCCTTCGATAGTATGAGTTCAATTCCTGCTAGTTGCGCTGCAGGTAAAACATTGGGAGTAATATTTATAAAAGCGGCTGGTCTACCTGCCATTATTTGTTTTTATTAATGAAATTACGCTGAATTATGTTATCGATGACTCACGAAAAATAATTTGGGACCAGGATTCAGAGGATTGCCCTAAACTTATAACGTTAACAAATGAATGTCAGTATCAACACAAAATTCTAAGGTCTCAGTCTAAGATTCAGTTCATTCAGTAAGCCAGTAAGATCTTTCAAAGTTTCAAAGATCGTTAATAATAAAATAAATAATTTTAAGTAAGAAAGAGTCAATTAAACTATTTTTAATTTTAATAAAGTATTGTGGCCAAACAGCTGCATGCAGCTCTTCTGTGGTAACACTGCAACTTGCAAACAATTTTTATAAAATTAAAACTTTCCATTTGAAATTTTAAAAAATTAAAAAACAAATGAAAGTTTTAAAATGAAATTAAAATTATGACAGCAAAAAAGTAATGAAGGGTTGAAAATAAATTGGGGTAAAAGCCAAAAGCAAAGAGAATGGGACTTTTGATATTTGTTTTTTCTATTTTATTTTAAAAATAGACAACTAAAGCTAACCCAGACCCTAAAACTAAAACTACAACCTTAATTACATTTATGGATAAAAATAATTGCACTTATTCCCATGTAAAATTACAAAATTTCATTCCTGGAAGTATGTGCTCTGCCATACCAATGTAAATAGTTGAGTGCACCGTTCTCTTTGCTTTAGCCTAATGTGGATATGATTTAAATTTTGAGAGCGATTGGTTTCTGGTCATTTGGTGATGTAAAATGTTAAATTCCAGTTCATATTTTTTATATAAAAAGATGGTAAGCCATTTTGCCTAATCTGCCAAAGTGGACCAAACACAAGAGGCGTCACTAGGGTTGGTGTCACCCGGGGCGGTAGCTCATGGTGTCACCCTGGGCGGTAGCTCATTGTGTCACCCCCTCATGATTTAATCCATAGAACTCCTCCGTGTTTTCCAGTGCCAAATAACGGGAATATATAGAATTTTACAGTCTGGTGTCACCCCCCTGATGGTGTCACCCGGGGCGGCCCGCACCCCCCAGCGACACCACTGCCAAACACTGCCATCAAATTACAAAGCAAGCAATGTATTGTGATGCGACACTATGAAAAAAAAAGTCATGAAGAGTTTGCATTGCTCCATCTACTACATTCTGAATTAAGAAAAAGCAAATGCATCTCTTTTTGATGAATGTAGCAATACATTCATTGCTTTTTCTTTATCATCTATGTCAAAATATGCCCTTAAAACAAAAAGTTCATATTCATGAGTTCATGTACTTGACAAGAGCACATGTGTAATGAATAAAAGATGAATTGATCATAATCCAAAAATTTCTAGTTTAATTTAATGTTATTTAAATAAGCTGTTAATTAAATTTATTTGTTAAATAATTTAATAATTTTGTCAGTACAATTAAATCCCCTGATTAAAAAAAGTTTTTACCAAGAGATTGTACTGTCTGAAACTGTATAAATAAAACTAAAACTAAAAATAAATAGTCTAGTGACTAATGCCACCAAAAACCCATAGATTTTGTAAATTGGGACAAATTGAATTTTTTGCTTCATGAATAAGGCTTTCATGGCAGCATTTGGTTTGCCAAGAATAACAGGATGGTTAAGAATGTGTTTCCACACACCTGGTAATTATTCCATTCTAATTCTATGGCAGTATCCTTTCCAATGCTTTACTCAATGACAGAAAGATATACTTCATTTAAATTAAACGTTGCAGCTTAGAAACAAGTTTGGATAAAGGATTTGTATAAACACATCAAGGATACCTCCAATAGAGACCAACTGCTTTTCAGTTTAGTGTAGAATAAAGAATCAGTGTATTAGGATTTTTTTTTCTTTTTTGAGCACAGGCTCCTCATGAACATTTTGATTTTCATCAATGTCCCTTTTCGTGCCCCCCTCCCCTATTTCTCCACCCACATCTGATCAATCACATTTCTGTTATACATGAAAAATTGTTAGTCTATTAAGCCTTTGTGCGGGGGGGGGGGGGGGCAAAATCAAGAGTTATGATCCGGGATGCCTTGCTATGCGAATTCCCCCAGAGATTCTTCCGCACACATGGAGTTAGGTAACTTACCTGAAACTCTTCATTGCAGGCGGCTTTATCCTGCATGTGGAAGAAAAATCAGCAGCCTGGCGGTCTAGCGGGAAAACCCCCTCAGCTATCACGCCGCCTCCCCCAAAGGGACCTAACAACTGAGAGACCACCCCCCCTGAACGGTCGCTCATGAAGCGGCCGCCTGGGCATCCAGGACTTAAAGTCGAAAATGCCTCCCTCTAAAAGTGACCTCTCTTGGAGGTGTGGAATTTTCCCTACTTCGACTCGCTATCACTTCGGCACCACCCCGGCAAAGCATACAAGTCTCTATGGTTAGGGCTGTCGCAAAACAGGGGATCATCAATGTTGGGTGTAACCTCCACTGGAAGGTTTCCTCAGAGCTGGCGTCTGCTACGTTTTTCGCGGTACCTTTTGCTGATCCGTACTGACGCTCCTGAGCCTAAACCACAACCGCTTAATGGCGTTGCTAGTAAAATGAGGGGGGGGGGGGGCGAAACCGTCGCTTCGGAAGAATAACCTAACCCTCAGTGGTTTTCATCATCGGCATTGCACCTGATGCTCTGCCTAAGATCTGTGCAGGTACAGTAATCATATGTGACTAGCACCTAACATATCGGACTTCGGCATTGCTTGCTAGGAGTTAGTTTCGGGTTGTGGCCAGCTCCGCAACCCTACTCGTCTGTCGAAAAGGGGTAGGCGGCTATATCAAGAAAATCTATTATAATTTATTTCAAAATTTAGAGCGTTAGATCGAATCTGAACATTTGACTCTTGATTTAGTTATTGGGGTAGCCAGATCAGCCAGTTATATTTTTTGAGCTTTCGTTTGCTCTGGTCCTATTGCAGCCATTAAACCAAATAACATAACTTTTATCCCACCTGTTCCACTAAAAAATCCTTCTTAGGAGGTTCGTTAATCCTTGTGCTAAGTAAAAAAAAAAAAAAAGAATATAGAAAATAAAATTTAAAAAAAAAACCCGCACGTGTGCAAGTTGCACAGCATCCATTTTCTATGCAAAATTTTACACCCACGAAGACAGATATGTTATTCTTATCAAAATTGCTGCGCGGTAATTTTAAACTGCTTCGTGGCGTTTGTCAGCTAACTGCGCGGCCGCGCAACTTTTGAGGGGAAAATTGATTTCAAGCCGGTAGTATTTCATCGGGAACCGACCGGAAAGTAGACTTTTTGAACACTGTAAACGAAACTATTCATAGAGCTGTGTCGTTCCGGATCACTATCGCTTTCTTCGGTTGAAAGTGTCCTATCCTTTTTAAAGTAATTTTATATTAGGGGTAAGCGTGGAGTTGTGAAGTTTTGGTGGGGGGAGGGTGTAAATGTTAAACGATCAGATATAGACCTAATCACGGTCACTTAAGTCACGGCGCTGGTGGGACATCGGCAATTATCATTTTATAAATATAGACACTTTTTTCCATTAACACCGAAGAACGTTTTTAACACCGAGGTCAAGACAGTCAAGTTATTTATTAAACCCAAATCAAGTTTAGTTGTCGCGTCAACACCGAATAAGTAGGCCATCCTCTCGGGAAGAGGGGGGGGGGGTGAGAGAGATTAAAGGTACAACCTCTTTAGGCGTGTATCGTTATTTTCAGTCTTTGAAATCTTCGCCCGCAGAACGTGTTTTGAGAGGACTGTTTCACTTGTTGCTGCAGTGTCCGTGGACATGAGTTCAGTGTAAAGTACAACTTGTGCAGATTCTATGCATGTGTTTTCGTAGTTGCTTGTCTGGTGGCGCATGCCTTTGTATGCTGTTCTGACGTGTATAGATTTGTTGGTGGCATGCTTTTGAATGTTGTAAATCCCGATAAATCGGGCCGTATGCGGTCGGTCCATCGGATCATGTAACGAAGGGGAAGTTAGCGGTAAATTGTGCAAATTAATAACAAGAACGTTTGGCAGGTATGTTTGCTTGGAGTTTATGTTGCTATTAATAGAAATTGGCGAACAATACCATCATTTTCATGGTTTATTAAAAAAATATACTTTAAAAATAATTCATTGTTTTGGCATAATGGCAACCACGCTGAAGAAAACCAGTGCTTCTCAAACTTAAGTATGGTGGACCGACATGAATTTTTTTTCCATTGCACCAGGGACCGGTGCACTATCTTCCCTGTACTTACACTTACATGAATTACATGGTAGTGAAATGTATTTAATTTCTTTCATTTATTTGATAATTGATTTTAAAAGAAAATGAAAAACTCTATAGGGTTAGTATTATTGGTAGCAAAAGGATTATTTTTATAATTTTCTGTCCTTTCTTAATAACTTCCTCGGACCGGTGGCGAATGGCCCGCGGACCGGCATTGGTCCCATCACTTTGAGAAGCACTGTAGTAAACGATGTACAAAAGGAATAAGGCTCGATTTCAATTTGTAAAGATGAGTAAGTAGCTAGAAAAATAATTTAATTTTATGGCAAATTAGTGTCCACAATAAGAAAATCGTTTAGTGAATTTGATTTTCATTCATGCGGGAATAGTATTAGTAGTAGAATGTCCTGAGTAGAGCCGTAGTAGACGTGGAGCAGTTCCCTAGAGAGGTCGGGGTGGCTGGACTTAACTTCCGAGCTGTTCTCTCCTGCCCTGGGTGGCGCTTACCCGCCAACGTTTCACACAAATATCGTTTCGTTTCGTATCGTTAAGCATTGCCTGCAGCGCTTTTTCCAATGGTTATTATTTTTAGCTATTTTTTACTTTAAAAATTAAATAAGTAGGTATTGAATATATTTATTTAAAGATTCACAGTGATGGCTTGTAAAGTAGGAAAGCCTATTAATATTAATTTTTTAAAACAAATCGTTGGGTTACTAACTCTCCTCGGTGGAGACATATTATGGCAGCTCAGGTAAGGTGCTCGTGTTTGTAAAGAATTACACTAGAGAGAAATCCAACAGGTATTTGGGAAGTGCGGGGTGGGGGTGGGTTGTAAAGTAGGACTGGGGGGATCTTCTGTTTTGGTACACTTGGCGTTTTTCTCTTCTCCAAAATAGAAGACAAACCAGAACCTAGTTTCCACACATTGCATTCGTTATGCAACTCCTCCAGCAATGGTGGTTAGCTCAACTCTCCTCCCCAGCCGCCAGCCTGACGTGTGAATGCACAACTCGGACTATGACTACCACCTTGTGTCATTTCCTCCATCCGATGGTTTGGTTTATTTGTCTGGTGATTTGCGAAATGTACTCTTACCATAAAAGTGGGGGTGAGGGAAGCGTTTACAAGCATCTCGTGTTATATATAAAGTTGAATTTTACAGCAGTTTTACAACTTTATTGCGGAAGTTTCCCAGTCATTATTACGCTTCAGGAGGGGGAGGGCGGGGATTCACAACCCCTAGCGTTGAAGTCTTCCATATATTTCATGGGGTAATCTCTCGACTCTAGCTAGATGCATGTCTTCTTCTGTGTGCTTTCATAACCGTGCGCGGAATACTCTTACGCAAGGCCGTTACGCCTTCTTTGTATCCTATAATTCAGATGAAAAGGTATGTCATTCATGCGTTATCCCTCCCTCCTCCTTGCCCTGTATTAAGTCTAGTGAGCGTGTGTATGTGAAATTGAATGAAGGCTTAAATTATCTATAAACAGATACTGCCACTAGGTGTTATCTTTAATCTCAGTCTTTCTGAGCCGATCTAATTTGACAATTTTATTTTCCTAATTTGAAATCCCGACAATTTTGGGGTGCCTTGGCCTTACCGCGATGTCCGTGTGAAGTTACAGTTCACACACTGCTCGTGGAATAAAACCACGTCAGATGGGGATAATTTAGGCCCAGCAACCTGCCACATTGCAGACAACAGTTTTTTGTTTTTATTTTGTTTTGTTTTGTTGCCAACAACACTAGGATGATTAGTCCTCCCCCGCCATCCACATGCGAACATTGCGACCGGATTCTCTTATTGTGAGAGCTCAAACTCAAAATCTAGGTTGGTGGGGGGGGGGGGGGGTGTGGTGCTTAGTTAAACTGTTTCTGTTTTCGGGAAGATGTTTTAATGTCGAATGACACTTCTGAAGGATGATTGAGGGGAGTATTGTCACAAACCTTTATTTCGCGGGAAAACCATATTTTGTTTGCACAATCCTTTTGACTTTAAAAAACAACAACAAAAAAAAAACAACAACAACAAACAAAACAAACAAATGAAACAGCCAGATGCGTAGTTAAGGTGAGTGCCATACGGGATGGATGCAGTGGCGGATTTAGCTTTGTCTGCGTGGGGGGGCCAGGAGAATTTTAGGGGGCGCCACAAAATTTTACTAATATCAGAGCATTGGGTAAATACTAGGGCTGTTAACGATTAATTTAAATTTAATTGTTAACTTTTGAAAAATTAACGATTAATTAATCGTTAATTTCGATTAAAGCCAAAAATTTTAATTTATGATGTCAAAAGTAACACTCATTCCACGTTCTTGTTGAAAATCTAAATAACACTGACATGTCTCCTTTATATATCTACTTTTCACCAACTACGCAAAAAGACAAGCGTGTTGACATTAATTAATTGGTTCAAGTGATGAGCGGATCTAATTGACAATATAACCAGCCGAGCTGAATAATCATTCACATGGAACTGAGAAAACTTAAACTGGTATGCTCAAAACGGTCTTGGCAAGGAATGACCTTATCGGATATCGGTGTTCATTAATTTTCCACCATTGTACAGGATTAATGGATTCAAGAACTTCCATCTCAATTTTGTAACGCAGTAATTCATCAGAAGAGCTGTCGTCATTTCTGTTTCAGAGTCAAACTCCTTTACTGCCATTACCAAAATGTTCGTGTAATCTTCAAGAAATTATTAACAGCCGCATTTAAAAAAAAAAAAAATTTGTTATTTGACTTCAAATTATTTGTAAGTGATGGGTCGATTAATTGATTAATGGTTAAAAATAATTTAGTCCTTACAATTTTTAAGGATTAGTCGAGAAATTAATCGTTAATATCCGCAGCCGTTTTCAATACTAATTATTAGCCTACTAATTTAGTAAAATTTCCAAATTAACAAACAAGTCAAACAGAAGAAACAATATAAACAGATATGTTTTCAAAATAGTAACGTATATTTATTTCAGTAGTATATTTATTGATCTAAGAAAGAAACTTAGTTTATGCGAATTTATATAGGCCTAGAGCCCTGAACCATATTTAAATTCCTTTCTACGTGGAGCGAAACGATTTATCGTTGATTCAAAGTCAACGTTCTCACCTAGATCACGTTCATTTGAAATTAATGCCAATCCAGACAGACGTTCGTTTGTCATTGTTGAGCGCAAATAATTTTTGATGATTTTCAATCATTGATAACAGGAAGATTCAAGTAAATGTTTATAGAATATTGACAAACAAGAGAGACCTGATGCCATTTATTTTTCAATCAAGAATGGTAGAAACTCTTTAAGTTGTAGCTCACTAGATAGTGATGGACGTTGTGATGCATGCAAATTTTTAAAGGTATAATATTCAAGAATGCTTCTTCTAGGTTAATGTGTTTGTAAATTTTGCATAAACTTCGAAGAGGATCTGTATTTTCTTCCAACATTTGTGATGGATCAATACAATA
>MUZC01000209.1:323919-353472 GCA_002072015.1 Radix auricularia
GAATCATAGTTGGCTAATAAACTTGTGATTTAACAAACATTTCAAGTATTTCTACAACTAACATCACTAAAGTCTAAAGCAAGAATTTTCTCTGAATAGCAAACCTTGTTTTGCTAAAAATCAAGGAAAACGTCACGTTTATCATTCGTTTCAATATGTCTCTATTCTTTTCCACTTAGCGACGCTCCTGACTGACCAAACCAGATATTACAGTTTTGAAATACGATATTTAGCAAGCCAATATTGTCGTATTGCAGTTTAGTGTTGATTAAATTTTTCGTGTTTAGCATTCTTATTTTTTTATTTTATTATTTTTTTTGCTCTGGTTACACATTTTTAGTGTTCATGAGGGCGTCTCAGGGGGGCGCCATTTTAGGCCCAACTGGAGCGCGGGGGGGCGACCCGCCCCCCCTGCCCTATAGCTAAATCCGCCACTGGATGGATGACCCCACCCCACCCACCGAGTATGCCACTGCAAAACCTTTTCCTTCAATTAATAATAAACCATTTTGATTCGTTTCTCTTTGTGTTTATTGCTGTGTACACATTGGAGCCCATATTGCATATTGACTGTGTCCCACCTTAACTCCAATAGTTAGGCCAGCTTACATTTTATTAAAATTTCCTTGTTGATACCATTGACAAGTCCTTTTTTTTGTAATCCCCAAAACAATTGCGCTGCGAGTCGATTCTTCCCACAGTTTTGAGGCCCACACCAAAGACAACAGTAAACTGTGCACTAATTTCATCCGCTGAAAACAACCGTGCATCGTTAACCCAATTTTTTCCCTCCCCGAACCACAATAGAGACACGGAAATATTCGGGGATTTGGGGGGGGGGGGCAGCGTGACTGGCTTACGCACAAGCAGTTTTTACTTCGCCAGGTCGCAATATCTTATACTCCCGCACTAAGACATTATTTTTTAAATATTTTTTTCTCTACATTTGCCTTGTACAATAGTATTCAAAATGTAACACGTGTTAAATCATTCCTCTCATGAAATAATAAGGCACACATCTTGTCGTTGGACGTTCGAGTAGTTATAACGTTTAAAAAATTCAGTTTGAATTAAGACTTCCTTCCTCCCCTATCCTGAATATTTAAAACATGAATGCACACTTTAAGGCTTAGATGCCATCGGGCGGTGGTGTTGGAAGGGGTGCAGAGAGAGTGGTCCGCCCCCGACGACACTTTTAGATCTTTATAAAGATGAGGTGATAGCTTTGACCAAATGTTTATTTCGCCTCATGGAAGAAGATGGCAACGCAGGCCACGGCAGGGCAGTCAAGAGAATTTGTTCGAGAGCTTGACGCAACTTAATGAATTTCTAGACCTCCCAGCCAAGACTAGGGGTCGAATCGGGCTGATTTACCAGGACCCAAATAGACTTCGTCTATGGGGTTGGCCACCCTCCCCTGTGCCCCGCACCCTGGCTCACCCTAATCCAGATGATGGGTCTACTGTTGGGATCTAATATTACCCCGACTGACATTTTATCAGCGCATGCATAATTATATCTGACTGATGGAATTCAGGACAACGTGCATAACGTGAAAAATGGGGGGGGGGGTTGTCAGGTCTTTGCAGATTCACTACTGCTAACACTCAAGACTAATACAAGATACCTCTTCGTGCACTTGCATATTATATAATCTTGTGACTCCATTTTTAGAAACCCACTGGTTCAAGTTTAAATTTGTTTATTTTGTTTTGACACCATTTGGGAAGTGTCTTAAACCAGGGTTGTGCATTTATAGTTGATAATAAAATTTAGTCTTACCACTGTAATATATCTCTTCTCATGATCAATGAGATACGAAGGATTCTTGCACATTAATTGGTAGATTCAAAAAGTTGTATGTGATTCTCAACTTAAGGCTAGGGCAGCAGTTTCATCATTTTCTTTACACTTGCCAAGTATTAGGATCCCTCTACCATTTTATAATTATATTACTTAAGTTTTAAGATTTGAAAAGTTGAGTAAGTGACTATTGATTGATATTGACTAACCCATAGTTAAAATTTAATATTTTTTATTAATTAATTTTTTTGTTTCAAAATAAATTTTGTTCTTTTGTGATTATTACCTATGCCCTTTTATTCTTTCACCTGAAGTGTTTGACAAGCATTGATAACTAAAATACAAAATACACAAACACATTGTGTAATGAAAACAATAAATTTGTGTATTTTGTATTTTATTTAAAAGCTTTATCACAGTCCTATTCTATATTGATAACTAAACACCTGTTTATGATATTTAAATATCAATTGTGTTTTTATCTTGCAGCCCCCTAGAATTATTGAGCAATGTGACAGTAGTGTTTTCTCAACATAAACAAACACCCTAAATAAGCAGACATGAGTGAACAGGTACAGCTGATAACCTTTGGCAAGAGGGACCCTATGTCAGATCATTCAGGTGATGGAAATAAGGTCTTTGCTGATCCCTGGCGACAGTCCCCTTTGTACAAAAATGGCTCTGTGGGTAAGCCTGTGTAAATTAAATACATATTTGTTTACATTTAAAGAGTGAGAAAATTGTTGATGATCCCTTAAATCTGGTATTTTGTTAATTTGTCATACATTAATAAAGTAATTAATCTTTTTATTTCATATTTTTCCATTTTATTTATAATTAAAAAAAACGTTGTGCTTGTGTTTGAACTGTTTTTGACATTTCCCTTTGCTGTTTTTGGTACTTAAAAATTATATCTAATTATTGAAATATTGAATTATTTTTAAGAAAGATTTAGAGCGCTACATCCCATTATTACCTAACCTTTACTTTTTCCATAATTCTTTTTTTGTGGAACTTATTTTTAGCTTAAAATTATTATAGCACTTGTAAAATGTAACAAGATTTTTTTTGCTGATCCTTCATGAATAAACACTAACAGGCTTTTTATGAAAATTGTCATTCTCACTAATAATATTAGATGGTCATAATGTAGTATCCAAAGACTTAGCTAGAATTTTCTTCTTGTCTGTAAGATTTGGTTTAACATGAAACAATAGTGCTTGCAAACAAACCTTAGAGTCGGCCATTGCTCAATTACAACCTTTAAAGGGGTTGATGTGTAAAGGGTTTGATGCAGCTAATATTTTACTTTAATGTTAATTGATGTCTAACAATGTGGGCTTTAAAGAATAAAGCACAAGCACTACATATTATAATTGTTCATATTCACAGGCATTGAAATCCCTCGAAATGCTGATTAATTGTCATAATTTCCTCTAAAATTTGATTTTTAAAAAAAAATCAGTAACTTTTAGTTGTCAATTGATAGGAAGAAGGTACAGAACCCCATTCCCTCAGATGATTACAAAATAGGACCTTATTGTTCTTCAAGGGGAAGAAGTTATAATTATTAGGTTTTAAAAATGTTTATGTCTTACTATAGTTCAGTACATCTAACTTGAGATCTCTCTCCTCCTACCCATCCACCACCTCACCCAACTTTTTTAAGCCTTTAAAAAAAACTTTCTTTAAGCCTTTTTGAAAAGAAAAAAAACTATCATTGTGGAGATATGGGAGTATTTCTGTACTTTGAACACCAAGTTTTATTGTACTAACTGCCACCCAACAACAATAGAATAAGCATACTTCTTATCATTGCAAATCTGCTGGAAACAAATTATTGTCCTGAGTGCAAAAAACTATTGATTTATTTTCCTTGTCTCACATCCAATTATTGCATCAATGATATCAACAAATCTTGAAATAAATTTAATTATCTTTAACCCTTCACACATGTTTGCTGGCAGCAGATAACATTAACTTAATAATCAATTTAATTATCAGCCTTTTAAAAAAAAAATGATGAATTTCATCAACTCATTTCTTGCGTGTATAAAATTGTATGGGAAGAAATCTTTTAATGCCTGGTAGACACTATTTACTCAATGAGTCAAATTCAAAATACCTGAGAAATAATACACATTTTAATTAAACAATTTTATTCAACAAAACACAATTATGCATCAATTAAAATCAAGTTAATTTATGTATTCAGAAGGGAATAAGGGCTCCTTGGCTCTGTTATCATTAACAAAAAGCAACATTGCTAAATAAATTTTGACATGTTACTAATTATTATACCATCAAACAAATGTTACCACAATCCCGTTTAACTCCCCCCTTTTATTTCATCAGTGATGATTAATTGCCTGGCAGAATAAATATCCCATTCCTGTATTCATATCATCTCATTTCAGTTACATTTATACAGTTCCATCTCCATGCCCCTGTTTCCACAGCAAACTGATTCATTAATATTTATAAATTTTATTTGTTTTTATGTGACAATATTGCAATGAAACAGAAGCTAACTAATAATAATTGTTTGTTTTGTAAATAATTAAGAGAAAAAAACTAGGCGATATACTTTATATATATAGGGATCTATTCCCATATATAAAATAGTTTTAGCGAATGTAAAATGGGACGCGGTGGTCGAGTGACAGCGCGCTCGACTGGCGTACAGATGGTCACAAGTTCAAATCCACATCAAGGCGAGGATTTGTTCCCAGGGGCCTAAGGAGTCCATGAGTCACCCAGCTCTGAATGGGTACCTAACTAACAATAGTTTGGTGGCTGAGTAATGCGTGGAACCCTTATAGCTGTGGCCTGTGACCGCTGCATCACTTGCCAACAGATCATCTGTCATGGTCTGTGGACGCAATTATCTTCTGCATATCTAAGATAAGATAAAATATTTTTTTTTAGTTTGACGTTTCATGATATAATCTAATGACTTGAAATATTTTATTTTACTCCAGAGTCCTCAGCTCCTGAGCGTGAACGATTTCTTCCACCTGTTAAACTTGACCCAGGCTGGGACAGCATGCCAAACTCAACAGCTGGCATTAAAAAAAGTTCAACTGTCCAGCAGATTGAGGAACTGGAAAAAGACCCTCCAAAAGACAGGTGACTGAGTAGGAGGATAATCCAATATTTACCATAGCTTCAATGTAACTCAACATTGCAGTGCATGATCACATCATCTTGTTAATGAAATTTTTAAAGATTATCTTAGGTGTTGCTATCATCAAGTATTGCCTTTAAAGTAACTTTTAAAATTATGATTTAACCAAGAAATTTTCTTTTTATATAACAAGAGATTGATAATACATATTTTAGTGTTTAAATTTGCTGTTCTAAAGTAGTTAATGTAGAAGTCTGTTAGTTACAGAGAGCTAGAAGAGGCAGGAAATTAATTTTGAGTGTATATCAAATTAATTGTAAAAAATTTCTCTCTCTTTTGTTAATAAATGCTGTTTTTTCCCATCATCTCTATTCCATAGGT
The DNA here is from genome assembly GCA_002072015.1 of Radix auricularia. Classification (NCBI taxonomy): domain Eukaryota; kingdom Metazoa; phylum Mollusca; class Gastropoda; family Lymnaeidae; genus Radix; species Radix auricularia. The sequence continues at coordinate 329,231 of MUZC01000209.1, forward strand.
TTTACATTGTTTACATTATCATGATCATCCATGGAATTGCCATCCTCATACCATGGAACATGTTTATTAATGCTAAAGCTGTAAGAAATTGTACATTTGTCTACTTTTAACTTAATTTAAAAATTTTTAAAACCTAACTTTTGTTAACTTTTGCTATGTCTCCTTCAAATTTTAATTCTATTAATAAAAAAACTCACACAGGTTTTTTTTATTTATTAGCGTTATTATTTTTAATAATGGTATACAGTGCAAAATCTTCATTACCAACTACTACCTATAGTTAAAAAACATTGAAATATGTTAACTAAATTTATAAAATTATTGCTTGATAAATTACCCTAATGTTTGCTAATGTTTTTTTTTCATCTTTCAATACCAGTATTTTGAAAACTACAAGCTTCAGGACTATGGCAATCAAAGTTCTCCAGCTCTCACAGATTACAGAACTAACTTTATGAGCTACATAGGGATGGCATCGCAATTTCCAAATTTCCTCATGAACATAATAAATATATTTGTACAGTGTGGAGGGTAAATCAAATTGTATTATTTAATTTATGGAATAATTTAGGATTGAGAAAAGCAGTAACAGGCATCCATACATTAATTCTTATTTTATGAATAGTAAATGTAAATAACTGTCAGATATCTTAAAACTAAATTCCTGAAAAAAATTGTATTGGTATTCTATAACAGCAACACACTTGGTTTGCGAGTTCTGTCAGGGATCATCATCACCGTAATAATGTTTGTGCTCACAACGATTTTAGCCATGATTGACTCTTCAGAGTGTAAGTGTATCTTTATTTTCACTCTAGGCATCACTGCAAGGATTTAAAAAATAATGAGAGGTTAATTTTTAAATTACCTTTTAAGCTCATCTGAAAGTGAAGAGTAGCTTTTTGGCTCACAATTATGAAATATGCTATGATCTGTAGATAAGTCGAGGGTAAAACTTGGGCTTTTAAATTCTGTGATTTTTATAATTCTGTTAGAGTTTACCAAGGTCCAGGTCCTGGAACAATCAAATAGTTATCGGCATTGCTCAATTTAAAAAAAATATTAGATTTTGATATCAATTTGGTAATTTATTTTTAACTGCTTTAGACATGCAGGTACTTAGTAGGACAACTGACACTTATAGAATTGATCACGAATTTGAGGATCTGTTGTTAGCTGCTTTAGACATGCAGGTACTTGGTAGGACAACTGACACTTATAGAATTGATCACGAATTTGAGTATCTGTTGTTAGCAATAGCATGGTTTCTTTCCTACGCCTATAAAATGACTCGAGTAATAGTCATTGTACTCATTGTTTACTTCAAAGGCATTTTGACGTGACCCCCGCACTGTGTTAGCTCTCGTACTATGACTCAGTAACTTTAAAAAAAAACATAAATCATTCATTAGCCAAACTTGACTAACAGTGATGACGTGTGATTTTAAAATATTTTTTAGGCGCTTTGAAGTCACCATTGCTTGCGTGTTAGCGCTCTGTATCTTAACTGCCAACAACCTTACCATATACCAGCTTATAAGATTACACACCTTAAATTGAACTCGGCGTAATAAGCTAATACGGACTAATTGAAGTTATGAACCAGTCAACTGGGTAATGATTAACAACCTTAACATCAACAGACTACTGTTGTCTGTGTGCGTGCTTGTTCCCAATATCTGGGTCAATGTACAGTTAAATACACTATTACTTATGGTACTAGACCTTTCCCTGTATTCAGTGCACGAAATTCTATTGGAATCTAGGACTGACCGGTGGTTGAGTTGACTGCATTTTAAAATGAATTTTAAGACTGAAATTTCTCAACTTATAGTTATTTTAAGAAGAAATATTGATTCCTGTTGTCAGTGAAAATAGTGAAAACATGATGTATTAGAAGTCATTCTCTATTGCATAACTTGGGTGTGTCTTTAATATATAAAGGGAAAACTTAGAGTGGGTTGAATTTTGTAAAATTTATAATATGAAGATAAAAATTAAGGTTGTTAAGACCGCTCGTTTTTGAGGACCGACTAACCATTAAAAAAAAGACCGGTTAACCGCTCGTCCTTATATCCCTAATGTTTTGAGACCCATTTGAGAACTAACAAGAGAATGTTGTCGCCCGGCATCGTCTGATGGCATCAAAGCCCGCTTCCCCCGCTTGCGTTCAGCTCTTTCCGCATTGCCCTCAATTCAAAGCATTTTTTTTTAATCCAAAAAATTAACTAAACAGTGATGGTTAATTGTCTTTTTTATATTTTATTTTGGGGACTCGTAGTTCACCGGTCTAAATAAGAGGACAGGTTCAATCGTTCATTAAAGTTAGCGAGGTTTTTTCATTAGTTTAAAAAACCAACGCCTCGCCCCATCCGTTGTGACGTCATGTTTACCTCTCTTGTGTGTGATGCCGATCAACTCGCGTATTAAAATTAATAATATAATAAAATTATAAAGCTACGGAGTAAACGATGATAAAATGGAATTTATTTAAAAACATATTATTTTTCAATCGTCAACTCGCCAGAATTATTGAATTTTGCGACGCACACGTTCCCCCTCCCCATTTTTTTCTGTTCAAATAGGGTTTGAGCTACACTCGGCGTACTATTAATGTGGTAATCAAATGCCTTTGACTAGCAGGAAAACTGTCACTAAAAGACCGAACTCGAATTTGTGGGCCGATTAATCGCCCGGTATCTTTGCTACGTCTTTCAAATACCTCTCGCAATATAGGTACATGTACTTCACTAAGCGGCGTGCGCCGATAAGTTTTTGAATGCCTGAAACAGACTATAAACCAGTGATCAGAAAATGCGGATAGGTCACGGGGTCATATGCTTTTATAGCTTTCTTTGTCTTTATAAGAAACAGACTATAATTAATATAAATAGAAACAGCCTCGGCCTTGACCGTTGTTGACATCAAACGCGCACTGTGTTAGCTCTCGTACAGTCACATTGCCTCGACAAATAACCAGCTGGATCTTGGTATCGCTTTTACTCACCGTGACAAAGTGAGAGGGGTAGGTGCGAGGCGCGTTACCGCTTGTGTTGTTTTTTTCACTACGTTATCGGTAGGGTTTTTTTTGTTTTTGTTGTGTTGTTGTTGTTGTTTTCTTTTCGGTTACAGGGTCCTACGGTCCGGAATAAAGATGACCGGTCCTGGTCTGAGGACCGGTTAACCGGTTAGCTGGTTAACTGTTAACAAGCTTAATAAAAATTATATCTTTATGTAATTTTTATCTTATACTTCAAGTTCAAACATAAATTAAGTTCAGGAATGAAAGGGTTATTTTATCATAAAGTGATTTAAATTAAACCTACTTGTATTTACCACTTTACAGGGCCTGAAATGTTTTTCTGGATCACTATGGGAACAGCTATAGTAATAAATGGTGAGTCATTTATTCAACCTGTACAGAAGTAGCGTCTGTAACATATAAGATAAGATAAGATAACCCCTTTTATTTGTATGACAATTTGTTAACAACACATTCATTTCTGCATCAATAATTGCACAGACATTTTGAGATTGTTTTACAAAATTTGAGTTCTGAAATTAACTGGAATGCCTTGGTCAAAACAAAATCTTCATATATTTACTTATATTTTTAAAAATCCTATTATTAACTCTTTTTCTCCGGAACAACGCTGCCATCGTTGATTTCAAAATGACGTTTCTGACGGATCAACGATGGCAGCGTTGATTTATTAAAAGGGAATAGTTTCGTTTCTTTACATAGCTATTTAACTAAAATTAGTTTTAATGTATTCTAGAATGATTTCATCTTGAATTAAAAAGTCGGAAATCGGTTGTTTGAACGTGTTTTCACCACGGAAGAAGCGTTTGAAAGGCTTGTTTTCATTTTCGTTTTTACGTTTGTTTACAAACATGGATATTCAACTAGCTCATCTGGTTATTGATCTAATATTATTCTAAATACTACGATGATAAACAAGGTACAGTTTTTTTAAAATGATTATTGAGATATTAATTTTAAATTGCCGATGAAACATACGCTTAGTCTTAGTGCTAGTACTAGTAGTAGTAGTTGATAAAAAAAATAAGTTGACAAGTCATCTGTTGGTAAACATCATGTCCCACCTACGTCTCAAATCTTGATGAATATTTATACTACAAATAATAATATTGACTATATGTAATGTAATTTGAAAGCTGCTAAACTTTTCACTAAAACTAAGTGCAGTTTTAGATATAATTTAAAGGGAGGCGTTATTCTGAGATTTTTACGAATAACGCCCGGCGTTATACGGAGAAATCTCAGAATAACGTCTGGCGTTATTCGGAGATTTCTATTTATAGAAACAATCAGTACTTTAGTCTCATTATAATTTAGGATTATATGTAGCTGTCATAGATTTTTTTTTTAAAAATCCGATAAATAATTCTTAGTCTTGTTAGCTCTACTAATTGATTTGCAATTGACATTGTAACTATAATAATGTTAAAATAGTAATATTGATTTCATTGTCATTAGTTTTAGCCCCAATAGCCAATAATAACTACTCAATTAATGATAATGTTGATATATTTACGTGTGTTATAGTATGTATATACATCTTTTAAGTGGTATTTTACTGATAATTACTGCATTTGAGATTTTAGCCTTTTAGAAAATAAAATAATCTGAACACCAGTCCACCAGTTGTAACTTGAATAATTTTGAAACTCGCTGCCTATTATCCTATTTGTATTATTATATTATCAACTGTGTGGAACTGGAGTATGTGCGACTGGTTGACAATAATTTTCTACTTGGTACTTATTTTTTATCCAACCACAAAAAAAAAGAGAATTTTAAAAAATAATAATTTTTTGTTAAAATTGTGGCACCCCTACTAGATTTAAATGGCTATGGATCATTGAAGTACGCTCACTGACATTGACGACGATGAAGATTGAATAAATTAATATTAAAATTATTAATTTAGTTTCATTACCGTTAGCCATTAGAAGTCATTGTTAGTGACCACTGTTAGCGTTAGTTAGTGTTAGTAATGCTTATATTATAATTATAAGTTATAAATTGTATTATTATTTATTATTAATTTAGTTTCATTACCGTTAGCCATTTGAAGTCATTGTTAGTGACCACCGATAGTGTTAGTAATGCTTATATTATAAGTTAGCTATAAATTGTATTATTTTTTTTTTTTTTAAACTCCAAGAATAATGATTTTAAAATTAATTTAATCAGTCTTCATCATCACAATCACAAGTGGGGAAAGTTTGTTCACTAGTTAGTAGTATTAGTAGTAGTAGTACTAGTACTAGTACTTAATCTTAGTTAGTTACACTTAGTAACTTAGACTTAGTTCAAGTGAGTCAAGTCTAAGCTTAATCGCAGGGTTTCCAACTCTATAGTGCATAACAAAAACTACTTTAGCATATTACTAATAAAAAAAAAACCCAACGTGAAAGTAATTGAAAAAGAAATTGGAAAGTCGGAAAGTTAAAAAAAATAAATAAATAAAAATAAAGTGTCGTAATTGAAACCCGAACCTCGGACCACTGTTAAAACCAAAACAATATGAAACGCACTAACCATTGGACCACAGAAACTCATGTCTAATTGAAATATTTAAGAATCTTATATCAAACTGGCAACAAGTGACATCAAATGCTATGAATCATGGGAAAAATCTCTGAATAACGCCAGACGTTATTCGTAAAAATCTCCGAATAATCACTTCGTAATTTAAAACAATTTCTAGTTACAATATGTATAGCTTCAAGTTCCATTGTAAACAGTTCAATTTTTTGTATAATTTTTTAGTGTGGGTGACCATGGATAATGAGCTCTAATATTATATTTAATTGCTTATTCGAAGTGACATTGTTTCTATTTGGTGCAAAAATGAATATAGTTTCTAAAAAACACAACTTTATTACATTTTAGATAAAAAATCTAAATTTTAGTGACTTTAAATGAGGTTTTGTAAAAAAAAAAAAAAAAAATTTTTAAATAAAACTTTATTTTCATTACAACAAAATCATATTATTTTATGGAAATAAGGTCAAGAGTCTGTGTTGCCTAAAAACATCATTCTTTTCCCTTTAATTCAATACCAAATATATCATCTGTTAAAAAATAAAAAAGTTATTAACATTTTAAGATGGCATGGTAGCTCGCGACAAATTTCCAAAATAGATAATTCCGTCAAAACGTGGAAAATAATTACGGAGAAAAAGAGTTAACATTTCCTTACCCAGCTTATGTAGCTCTGTAGAAATATAGAGATTAAAACTGTAAATGTAATAAAATTTGCTGTGTAATCATCATTTTAATATTTCAACAGCTGCTGTTGGAATCTATCAGAACAGCATGTATGGCTTAGCGGCTAGTCTGCCTATGAAATACACTAATGCCATTATTTTTGGGAATGTGAGTAAACTGATCAGCCATTCCTAAGCAATAACTCAAATGAACTTTAAAAGCCATCATACTCTTGAGCAAATATCAATGGCTCCCAAATTTTTGTTTACAGTGATCATGTTTAAAAACTTAATTATGTTTAACCTAATTATTTATAATTTGCTTATTGTTATATTAAAGTCATTATATATAAATCTAACATAAATAAAATAAGATAACAAATGAAGGCAAGTTAACAGAATGTGCTCAAAGCTTCTGCTTGAGCTGAGGCTTGATAAAAGATAATCAGATTTCTTTTAGAATGAGTCATTTAGTTTAGGTCTTTAACATTGTTAATTGTTATGTCATTTCAGAATATATCTGGCACACTTGTGGCTCTCACTAACATTGTTGTAATTGCTTGTAAGTATGGACAAGTTTTATAGCATTAATACATCATTATGAATTAATTTTTGAACATATCTAGAATTATTTTCCCTTTTTAGCGCATTTTCGAGAAGTCGAAATGCGCTATTGTATCCGTTTTGTCCGTCTGTCCGTCCGTCCGTCTGTCATCACCCTAGATCTCAGCATCCATAAGTCCTAGACCCATGATGTATATATGTTTTTTGTATGTCCTGACCTGCCATTTGTGCATCAACACTCAGTTACTCGATCCGACCTCTTGTAATGGCAGTAGAGCTCCTGGAAGTATGAAAGTCCTAGACCCATGATGTATATCACAAGAGTTCCTACCACCTCCAACACACAAGAATTCCTACCACCACCAACACACAAGAGTTCCTACCACCGCCAACACACAAAAGAGTTCCTACCACCACCAACACACAAGAGTTCCTAAAAATTCATAAAAATATGTCTAAAATCTAAACACAATTACTGATAACTACATAATGCTGATATCTAACATAAGTACTGATACATAATACGAAAATGCGCTAACACGTCCTGAGTCCAAAAAGGGACCAGGCTTAACATGATTTTTTAAATTGTGTGTTCTTTCCCTTACAATTTGCTAAATGCCTCAAAACCATTATAGGAGTTTTAAGGCTTTTATTCCAGTTAGTTTTGAGACAAAGCTCCAAAACATTTTGTAAAAAAATAATTTTAACAGAATGAAAGAAAAATATTTTTTTAAAAGTATTAATATTGTTTCTATACTCCAATTTTTAGTTGCTCCAGGGAAAAAAACCTCAGCCATTTACTATTTCGTGGTAGCAATTATTATTCTACTGTTGGCTTTTGATGCCTACTTTATCACCGGACATACGGTAAGTGCACCAGGTGCCTTGAATGAATTTTAAATTTATCAAGGAACAAATTAAGAAAAGATATATAATGAATGAATTTAGACAGCTAAATTAAATGCTTCAGAAAATTACATGTTTAGCAGATAAAGTGGCTATGATATTTCAAAATCTTTCTATTTCAGAAATTCTATCGTCACTATAGTAAGCTCACTGAATTGAAGAAGCAAGAATATAATGAAAAAAACAGTCGAGAACCATTTTATAAAATGCTTTTTAGAAGCTTTGGTAGAGTTTTTTCAAAGGTTAGTGCCATTAGATTTTAATCTCTAAATGCGTTTCATAAAATATTCAAAATTTGATCAAAACCAGATGAACACAGCTGTTAGACATCCCTAAAATCTTAAATTTCTATGTATGTCAATAATATCAAAACAGTCAAACTTAAATGGCTTTATAACACAATGTCATTATGGACTATACTTACGCTCTATAAACAGTTACTCCTAGTTAGTTAAAGTAATGTCAGAATAAGATAAAATTAATTTATTTTGATACATAACAAATTTAGAACAACACTTCTATTGAGAGCGAGAATTCCTAAATGGCAACCATATTATTGAGATATTGTGGTTTTTCCATTTTGTTATTTTGGCTGTTTTGCTTAAAAATGCTAAAGTTTTGAGTACTGATTTTTAGATTGGATCAAGTAGCATACCTCAGTTATAAGCTGGTTAGAAGAGACCATAACTCAGTTTTGGAAATTTGGCACTTGAAACATTCTTGAACTTCAGAATTGAAATCCAGGCTGTTTCAATATCTATAAGCCAACTAAAACTGTTTAGGTATCATTAGAAAATAACCAGCTACATTTTGAATACTGCACTCTGTGAAGGCAGAATTTCATCTACACTGTAGTGGTACCATGTAGTCAGCAAACAGAGTTATTTCAATACCCCTTTTATGCCTTGTATATTTTTCATCAATTTAGATCTATCACCTTATGTTTGGAGTTTGGTTTACATTTTTCATCACATTATTACTATTTCCTACTGTAATGAGTGATGTGAGGCCAATGGAAATAAATTTAAATGGTAGGTATCATTTGTTCACTTGCTTTTGTAAATTATTAAGGGTTTTAGAAAAGTCTCATTATTCTTAAAATTATTCATGTTGATAAATTGTTCTTAAATTTAGTAATATGACTATAAAAAACAACACATGACAAGTTTATTTAAAGAGAATATCTTCACAGATACATTGGCAAAACCTCAACAATCAGTGCCCTAATGATCAGAGCATTATTTGTGGGCCGTTAACAAAAATAATATTTTATTGATTCCTTAGGAAATGTGTGTGACAGAAATAAAAATTAGAATCTTCTATATTTAATTTTTTATTTTTTTTTTAAATTCCTGCCAACTCTTTGTTGCCAGAATGATTGTGATTATTTAAGTCAACTATGTGCTGCAAAAATTTTGAAAACTAATGCTTATGACATATTAAGAACAACATTATTTTTTTTTCTTTTTGAACAGTTGAATATTGGACTGCCATCTTCTGCTTCTTGTTCTTCAATCTTTTTGCTACTTTTGGGAATTTGACCACTGAATTTATCAGATGGGTAAGAACTAGAATATTCTACTGTTTTTTAGGTGTTTAGTTATGCAAAGTTTCACCCTCCTGAACTTTCCATTATCACTGTCACTGACAATTTTTGAATAGTGCATCACAAGCACAAGAAAATTATGTGTGGGTAGAAAGTACATGTAACACAATTTAACTCTTAATGTGCCATAAGGTTTTTGGAAAACTTCCGCCTCAGTACCATAAGAATTTCCCGAATTGCGATCAACCGGTTATAAAATTAAAAAAATTGCGTTAAATCCATTTTTATTATTATAGTCATACTGACATCATCTTTTAGAATAAGAATGGTTATTTTATGTATCCGAAAGACCGTTTTGAGTTTAAAACTATTTTTACCTGTAGTTTAGTACTATTATTTTAGTAATAAAGTATAGCAAAATCGCATCTTCGAAAGAAAACCGTAAAATCTTCCAAAAAACATCGCGAATCGAGCGATAACACTAGCGAGGTAAACAGTCGCCATTGCCGGAAGTCGAAAACATCGTTCATCCCGCACTGAATAGTTTTTATTTTCTGTAATTTCGTTTCTAAAGAGAGTTCTATCGAGTCGCGCATTAACGCTCTTTGGTACTAAACGGTAAACCCAGATTACCGCGCTTTGGTACATTAAGAGTTACATTTTGTCTTTTAATTTTACTATCTTAGTTTACTCTTTTGATAGTACAATCATATCTACTGATCTGATTTTTTTTTTTTAGCCCAGTCACAGATGGATTCTTGTGTTGATCCTTTTGCGGATAATTTTTATTCCTCTGATGGTTCTGGGAAACTTTCGCCCTGATACACGATCCTGGCCAGTGTTAATCCCATATGATGGTGTCTTCATTGCCTCAGCTGTCCTTTTTTCCTTCTCAAGTGGATATTGTAGCAGTTTAACAATGATGTATGCTCCCAAGTAAGTGTGATTTTCAATTGTATAAAAAAAAAATTTAATTACCATTTTTAAGAAGTAATTTGCATTTCTGTATACATAACTTTAGATTTTAAGGAGTATCCACCCATATTTCAAATACATTCATTAATTAAAACTTCCTTGAAAATATTATTTTCATTAGGTGTGTTGAACCCAATGATGCCCCAATTGCTGGCATGATAATGGCCTTATCTCTTGTGTTTGGCATTTTGTGTGGCATCAATTGTTCAAGGATTTGGGGATTTATCATTTAACCTGGTTGATCACTCAGTAAACTGGAAAAAAGAAAAAAAAATGGTTTCTCTTCACTCTTAACTAATCTTAAACATTAAAGTAAGTAGTTTTTACTTACAACATATATATATATATATATATATATAAAGTGTTTCATCAGAAGTGACTTTTTGTGTATTGAGCTGTTACAAAACTATTGTTGGTGTAATTATTTGTTCTTGAGTCATAGGCCTTTGAAATGAAATTGTTTGACCTCAGGATATTGTGTTCAGTAAAGATTTCTTAGATTATCATAAAATAGCCCAAAAGAGGCTTTTAAGTATAACTACTTTAAAATGTCTCAGTTTGTCCCTTTGTTAATCTTAATGACAACTGAATACGCTATGACATTCATTATAATTTTTAAAGTTAAATTACACTAATATTTTCTTGTGTTGATCAGTCTTGTTAAAAAATGGCCTATTACTCCAGTTTCTAGACTATCTCATGGGGTTCCTTTATTTGCTGGTTTTGTATATGTTCATGATTATTTAAATAATATTTGTTTCATTGCTTCAGCCAGCATTAAAATTTAAAAAAACGAAGTGATTATTCGCACGGTTTTCCCAGTGCATATAATTTATAAAATTATTCGCACGGGTCGGGTCTGGTCGTCGCGCATGCGTACTCCCAGCGGCTGATAACAAAATAATAGCCGATTTCACTCGATTTAGACTAAATTGTTCAGTTATATGTTAATTGTACTAATATTTATATGTTTATAGTACTAATACTAGTTAAGATTTAATGATTGATGGCGAATCAATGATAATTGGATATAACTTTCAATAATCGCAAAAACTTAAAAGTTTCTCTAGACTAATGGATAGTCAGCTAAAGAGTAAGTGAGTGGCATTATTGGTTAACGGATCGAATCCTGCTACAGTCTTTTTTTTTTTTTTTTTTCTGTGTGTGTGTTTTTTGTTTTTTTTTGGTTGGTTTTTGTTTTACAACCACAGTGACGATGCTTGCAAACACTCAAACAGGCTTTTTTTCCAGGGACAATTTTTTTATATCCCATGAGTGAGTCACTGTTACTACAAGTGTTACTACTGAACTGAAGTCTGAAGTTACTAGTTACTGTTATTATGCTTATACTTATACTCATACTCAGTTCAGTCTTAGTTACACTTACAGTACAAAACAGAGTACGGACCCGCACTTTTTAATTTTTTTAAAATGATGCTTTACCATCATACAGTCTTTCACTTTAATTAATAAATGATTAATTATAAATCATTAATAATTAATTAGCGAACGGCGATATGTAGGTCCGCTCAGACTCAGATTCTTGCTCAAATACTGTTACTATCAATATCTTCGGCATCCTTCCGTCTCCCGAGACGATGGTGCATCACCGTTAGGTTGGGTTGCATTTTCTCGTGTGGCTGTGCAGTCCTATCCGTGAATGACAGTCTTTACCACAGTTTTTACACACGAGTTCTGTGCATCCAAATGTTTTGGCCTTTCTCCTAGCTCTTCTGTCTGCAGCCTCCTCCATTCTTCCCTCCTCGGCTACTATGACGCCCTCTTTGACAACCGTGCGCCACGTAGAACGGTCATCTGCCTTACACTCCCAGTCGCTTATATGGAATTTGGCTGCTTTCATGTCCCTTTGACAGACATCTTTAAAACGCAAGCGTGGACGACCTGTTTTCCTCTTTCCTGAAGCAAGTTCACCATATAGGAGGTCCTTTGGGATTCGGCCGGGGCTCATTCTTTTAACATGGCCTAGCCATCTCAGGCGTCTTTCGCTAAGAATTGAGAACATGCTTTGGGTATTGGCACGCGATAGGACCTCACTATTAGGCACCTTGTCTTGCCATTTAATACCAAGGATACGTCGCAGGCATCGCAAATGGAAGCTGTTAAGCTTGCGCTCTTGGGATGTGTAGGTGGTCCATGTCTCGCTCCCATATAGTAGTGTACTGATGACACAGGCTCGATAGACACACAGTTTGGTTTTCTCCGTTAGCTTGGTGTTTTGCCAGACACGCTTATTTAGTGTGGCCATTGTGGCAGCTGCCTTGCCAATTCTGCTATTTATCTCTTCTTCAACGGACAGTGTATTGGAGACCTTGGACCCCAAGTAGGTGAAGCTGTCTACAACCTCCAAGTTTTCATTATCAATTTTTATGGTAGGTGGAGGTCGGGTGTCGTGGGCCATGATGTTTGTCTTTTTCAAGCTGATTTGCAGACCAAATTCTTTGCAGGCATTGGAGAAGCTTGACACGAGTTGTTGCAAACCAGTTTCTGTGTGTGCTGTTAGTGCCGCATCATCCGCAAATAGTAGCTCACGAATTAGGACATCTGTCGTTTTGGTCTTGGCTCGGAGGCGGGCAGTGTTGAAAAGTCCTCCATCAGCTCTGGTGTGTAACCAGATTCCCTCGCTGCTATCCTTGAATGCGTATCGAAGAAGCACAGAGAAGAATATTGCGAACAGTGTTGGTGCGAGTACACAACCTTGTTTAACTCCGCTGCTGACTGGAAAGGCTTCTGACTTAGCTCCATCGAACTGCACTGTGCCTTGCATATTTTCATGGAACTGCTTGATGATGGTAAGTAGGTGAGGGGGACAGCCGATTTTTGCCAGTATTTGGAAAAGCCCGCTGCGACTGACTAAATCGAAGGCTTTTGTAAGGTCCACAAAGGCAACGTATAGTGGCATCTGCTGCTCTCTGCATTTTTCCTGGAGCTGTCGTATGGAGAACACCATGTCTATGGTAGACCGACCGGACCGGAAACCGCACTGAGATTCTGGATAGACACGGGATGCTAGGCTCTGTAAACGTGTTAGTATGACACGGGCATAGGCCTTTCCTACAATACTAAGGAGTGAAATGCCGCGATAATTATTGCAATCACTCCTATCGCCTTTGTTTTTATATAGTGTCACTATATTTGCATCTTTTAGGTCTTGGGGGATTTAGCCCTGTTCCCAGCAGAGGGAGAGAATCTCGTGCAATGGTTGGAGTAAAGCTGTCTTGCCACTCTTTAGCACCTCTGGTGGTATTCCATCATTCCCAGGCGCTTTTCCACAAGCTAGGCTGTCGATTGCTTTGCTCAGCTCTTCCTGCGTGGGCACGACATCAAGTTCGTCCATGAGTGGCATATCTGGGATGTCATCTAGAGCGGTGCTGGAGACTGTGGTAACTGTTGAATACAATTCCAGATAATGCTCAACCCACCGTTTTAGCTGTGCTGCCTGGTCTTGGATGATTTCTCCACTTTTGGACTTTAGGGGAGCAACTTTGGACGTCAAGGGGCCAGTTGCTTTTTTGATGTTTTCGTACATGCCTTTTGCATTGCCCATGTCTGCAGCTGATTGTATGCTGGAGCAAAGGTTAAGCCAGTAGGCATTGGCACATTTACGTGCAACTTTTTGGGCAAGTGACTTTGCTGTCTTTAAGGCATGCAACCTGTCTTGTGTAGGCTTTTCCTTGTATGCTATAAGAGCTTTCCTTTTGGCTGCAGTGACAGGTTTCATCTCATCCCAACGTTCATCAAACCAGTCCGAGTTTTTGTGAGATTTTGTGCCAAAGGCTTGTATTGCGGATGTGTAGATTGTGTCTCTGAGATGCGTCCATTTGGAGTCTATGGTAACGCATGGGGACATCTTTGAAAGACCTTCCTTCACCTTGTCTGTGAACAGCTGCGTTGTCGCAGGGTCGTTCATGCAGGAGGTATTGATACGTGGACTTCCCTTTTTCTTAGTGTGGTACGAATGTTTCCTCATAATACGTACCTTGCTGGCGACAAGGGAGTGATCCGTGTCACAGTCGGCACTGTGATAGCTGCGAGTGAGTAGGACGCTAGCTAATTGTACACGCCTGGTGATAATGAGGTCCAGCTGGTGCCATTGGCGGGATCGAGGATGTCTCCAGGATACTTGATGTATCTCCTTACTATTACTATCAATATCAGTGACAGCAAAATTAGTTTACCGTGCAAATAATGATAATGCTGATATTTTTTGTTCAAAATCTCATAATCATTGTCATCTTCATAATTTGTAGCTATTGGTCATTGAGTCACAGTGACACTGTTTGTCAGTCAGTAACTAAATATTGTCGTAATTTATATTTGTTTTATTTGCGCAGGCTATTAGGTCTAATAATATTTATTTGACTCAATAAACCAACAATTAAATCAATTAACAGTAGACAGTGTCCTAAAACTTAAATAACAACTATACTAATACTTTACATTATCTTAGTTATTACACTTTGTTGTTAGTAAGTGTAGATTAGTATTTCAAAACCGTGCGAATAATTATCGGCACGGTAGAACCGTGCGAATAATGTTCCAAATTATCGGCACGGTTATGACGTCAAAACCGTGCGAATAACGCTTGCCTTAAAAAAATAATTAAATTTCAGAAATATGAGTTAATCTATGGTTTGAGTTTTTAATTAGCTAGTAGAGTTTTGCATTCATCTGTTTTTTTCCTTAGTCATGATTTAGTTTGGTACTAGTAATTATTTTAGCATTTTTTATACTTAATAACAGGTTTTGCATGCTTTCTTAATAAGGCTTTAAAAGGCTAAAGTCTTCATTCTTTTAATTTATAATTTTAAAAAATATATTAAAGAGTTTTTAAATTTACTGAAACTTGCCAAACACACTTCAAGAATTAAAATTTAATAAGTTAAATTATTATTTTTTCTCATCAGTTTTTTTATTGATGTAAATATTTGAGTTTCTTATAAAAATAATAGCGTGTGAAATTAATAATGTATAGTTGGAATGAAAGTAAGTTGAGAGCCTTCCAAACTTCCATTTAAGTCTGCAGTTGTAAATACTGTTTGCGATTTAAATATTTCTTAATAGTATTTTTACTATACATATATGATTTATGCATTTGCTATATACGTTTTAAAAAAAACATCCAAGAGCCCCTATTCATTAGCTTCATGCTAGACATCTTTCCTACTTTGACCATGATGTGAAATATTGTATGTATGATAGAATAAAAATTCACATAAATTATTTATAAACCAACTGTCTTGCCTGTTAGGTGATGTTTTGTCTAAAAAATAATATACTTAAACTCTACTTGCTTTGTTGTAAATATATTTTAGTGCTAAACTTTGAAAAATGATTTCAACTGTGCTTTGAAGCGAATGGCTACTATTATCGACTGTTGAAACTTTTCTGATTTATACTATGAACGTTTTTTTCCATCAGAATTCATATTACTAAATAATAGTACATAAAGTAAATTTTTGCTTCAAACTTCCTATGTCTATTTAGTCATAATTAGTTTTATAATTCTGGAAACTCTTAGATATATTTGTCTATAATTAATTCTTGGCATTCTTATATCAGTAATATAGTAATAGTAAAAAGATCACAAGATACAATTTTAACTGTCTTTTCATTTACTATACGAGGATGATAACTAACTTGGAAGTTTCTCATTTGTCATAGATTTGATTCTGTTTTTAAAATATTTTATTCTCGATATTTCTTCTTATCCATAAAAGATTTAATAGGATAAATAAATATTTAATGTACTGTGTACAATGTAAAAAGGCACAATAATGTTTTTGATATACATTGCCTATTGTATACTTAGAGTCATGATTTTTGCTTCATTAATATTTTCAGTTTAAAAGCTACCGGTAAACATTTTTAGAAAGTTTGACCAATTATGTCATACACAGAAATATTTTTGCTTTAGCTGATCTATTCATTTATCTTTTGTTTTTTTTTTAAAGATAAAAATATTTTACTTTCAGTTACCTTAGAACCAATTGAATTAAACTGATTAATGAACAATTTTACTTTCAAGTATTCTTATCACAACATCAAGGAATTAAAGTTAAATACATCAATAAATGAAAAACATGGTTAAAAGGAATACAATACTTTATTTGAGGATTTCTTAGTTTAATTTAAAATTAAATGATAATGTTGTTTTCAATTTACAAAAGAAATTTTTAAAAAAATAATTGGAAATTTTATTTCCAAGTATTAGTTGAGGTTAGGAACTTGAGTCATGTCAAGTGTACGAAACAATTTCCCCAATTGTAATGACTCCAAAAAAGGTTTTTATATGTGCAATATTTTTCAGTATTACCTTTGTTTTTTTTTTTCATTTAAAGGGATATTTAAATTTACTTTTTTAACTTGAAATATGAAAGTGACATCTTAAAAATTATCGGCTGAAAATTCTTACCCTGATAACAATATTTTAGCTCATCCGTTTCTAAAAAGAAAAGAAAGTAAATCACAATATTTTCATTTTACTGAATTACTTGATAACATTATTAAAAATTATTCTTATCATTACATTACATGCTTTGTGCTGAAATATTAGTCACTTTTCAAAATCATAGAAAGGCCGGTTCTAGCTTGACTGTGGCATTATTATCTCTCAGGGAATCATTGTAAACACATGAATGTGTCAAACTTTTCTATTTCTTAAATTAATCTTCCCAACAAAGTGCACCTTATGTAATAAAGCCTTCTACACAATTTTTTGACAATGCACAGAATTTGTGACACACCTCAGTACCATTGCTGTGCTAAAATTTATTTAATTTATAGATGGGACCAGTGATTCACAGCAATTATTCAGTTGCTCTATTACTGGTTGTAGAAATTTCTCATTATTCAATACTAATTAGTATTTTTAGTGCAAATATTCAAGTTTGTGTATACTTAAAAGAAGCACAACTTTTATAGATTATATAATAATTGTCAATTTAGGCTTCATGTGAATTTAGATATTCACACATTCTCTGGGCTTTATTTTGAAATGATGAAATGCGAAGTTTTTAATGATTCAGCTGTCATATTAAGAAGTTGTAAATATATGTTATGTTATAGTTAGAAAGTCCTTTTGTTTTAAAATGTAATGAATGAAGTGAATTAATTTTAGAGGCTTTTATCATCATGGTCCATGTCTTTGAAAGATTTTCAACTGAGCATTTTTTAATCTCAATATCGCTGTCTAAAGTTAATACCAGACAGTTGCAGGAAAAAAAATCAAAAGAAGATAAAATTCTATTAACAATAAATGTTTTGGACCTATTGTTATTTTGACTGAGGTCAAAGAAAAAATATGAAGACACCATCAATCAAACAAAACTTTTTTTTAAAACTGGGATAATGTGTTCCACTCCTTTTATTTAACTCACCAGTCTGGATTACTTTGTGTATCTGTAATCTTGTGAGCTGAACTTAGCTCTTGCAAGATTACTTTCTGATTAGCTATAAACCTGAAACTTGGCATACACTCTCAATTTTGATGACAAGATGTATTAAAAATAATGGGTTATTATATTTTGTGATGATAGTTTGATTTATCTTGGACTTGACCACTTTTTACATTTTGATTGAAAAGAAAGCATTTAATCTATTCAATCAACACCATTTTTTTGGTATGGGGAAACTTGTCTGTGTATAATAAAGGAATAAAGGGCCTGCCTTCTAATATGAAGATAGTCTTCAAGTTCAAGCTAAAATATACTATATCTTGCCAATAAAATATTTTAAATAATTTAGTTAGAGATTATAAACAATGATGTCTGAAGTTAATTTTTTGTGTAAGGGCTGATTGTTTTAGTTTCACTACTTTGGTCGAGAGTTCAAAGTTAAAGAATTTTTTTAGATGAGTTAGCAGCAATAAATTGACTATTTATTGTGAGTGTGAGTGATTATGTTTAAAAAAAAGTTTTCTTTCTTATGTTTTAAAATAATTTTTTGAGGACAAGTATTGTCTTAACAAATAATTAATCTTTCATAAATTATTAATGATTAAATCAAGGTTAAATAAATTAAACTCAGGGACATTTTTAATTCTCTTTTGGAGGCACAAAAGTTTGCCAAACATAAATTGTGAATTTAATTTTTTTAATCATTTAAAAATGCTGATATTAAGTATACATTTTTTAGACTTCTTTTTAGCATAAGTATTCAGAAATACTATAATATACAATAACATCTTTTTTTAGATTTTAATCTCAGGCTTATAGCACCAAAGACTGTTAATGATAATCGTGTTGAAATAGTACAAACCATTTCCATTTACAACGAATGCATAGCAAGTGTGAAATTTCTTGTTTCCTTATTTGATGTAAGTGTATAGGAATATTGCATTGTTTTCAACTGCTCCATTTTAATTTCATTATTTTTTAGTAGCTTGCTCATGACAGAACATAATGTTGTTTAACAGAATAGAGCATAGAAGAACCAATAGTAAAGTAGTAATTATGCATAAAGCAAATAATTCTAATTTAGTATGCAATAACAAAAAGATACAAATTTTCGTTCTTCCCGTCCGGAATTCAGGCGTGGAATGGGTTGCCTGAAGAAACCAGGAAAACCAACACTTAATCAACATTTGTAACTCTAATAAGAATGTAGGACTAGGCACAAACCATAGATAAGCATAGGGTACAATAATCATCTGTAACAGATAAGATAATAAATTTCTACAGAAATATTTACCAATGTATCTTTTATTGTGTTCACAGGTTCATTTTAAGTGTAAAAATTAAGAATTTACCTCAATTGAAAAAAAAAAATTTTCAAAAGCATTTTTATGCTTAAAAATACATACATTTTTTTTTTAACAGCATAACTCAATCATAAGATTTCTTTCTAAATTAATCATGTTTAAATTTTTTAATTACTAATAAAATTAGTATTCCTAAATTTTAAATAAGTTGGTAGCCTAGCCATGTTATTTTAAATGTTATCAGAACCTATATCTAATATTTAGGCTCAACATTCGTTATGAAGTAAACTGTTTTAAATCCCTACTTTCATTTTGTCCATGAAAATTGCATTGAACAACCGCATGCTGTTTTTGCTACTGTGCCAAAAAAGATTTCTTGCAGAGCATTAAAAATATTTTCTGTGCAAATGAGAAGAATTTGAGATTTTTGGGTTAAATATACATTTGCATTTTTCAAATAACTTATGTGCCATTATTAGTATTGTTTATAATAACTCTAACAATTCAAAATGTTAGTTTCCTTTACTACAGTGATTCTAAGAAGACATGTAAATTTTTTATACATGGGTCGAATGCATGTAATTTCTATATACACTTTTCTAAAAGTGAAAAAAGTAAGCAATTAATAGTTTAAAGTAATCTCAGCCACTGTTCCATGAGTCTGTCACATGTGTGCATGTTGGACAGTTGCTATGTGCTTCAAGATATTTCATGAAATTATCCATGTCAGTCAATACAAATGTTTTTAACAAATCAGATATTACATTTCCTATTAAACGCCTTGACTATCAATTTCCATGCTATCTATAATGTAAATGGTCAATTCGTTTTGCTTTATTATATTACAAGTGAATTCGCAACAGACAAAAATAGTTTTTTTATCCATGGTTTTTTATTGTAATGAAAGCATTTAGAGGTGAATTCCTTTGTAACAAATTATAGAGTCTAGCGGAATAGATAATTTGGTATATCTATATTCTAGTGCAGCGTTCCCAACCTGTGGGTTGCGACTAGTTGATTAAAAAAATTTCACTATAATGCAAATTGGCTCTATTTTATTTTAAAAAAACAAAAAAAAACAAAAAAACACTATATTAAAAATGAATTACTGTATTTAAATTTTATGGGAGTCGCGGGTCACATGGCTTTTATTAAAAGGGGTCACCACCCAAAAGAAGTTGGGAATCACTAGTCTAGTGGAATAGATCATTTAGTTGTATCCTTCACTACCCAAAACCATCACAACTTTCTTGACCACATTCTATTTTATTTCTAATCTTTTAATGTTTTATTTTAAAAATATGTCATTTGAACACAACAAAACCTTCAACATAATAATCTGACTTTTAAGCATGCTTCTGGTCAAAGGGTTTATAAATATATAATTTAGACATACATCCAAGCAAATAATGATACATAAGTTTTTCAGAGAATTTCATAACTAGTTATCATGTGAATAATAGGTTCAAATGCTATTTCATTGATTAAAAATAATGAAATTTTTATTAAAAGTAGAACGTTTTGTCTTTTTACGGTGCATGTGATACATTTGTAAAATAAGTTATTATGTACTAAAAGCAATAGATAATAATTGATAATTGTCAAACTGTTTATTTTATTTGGCCTTTAAATAGCAGACATTTTCCGTATTTGGTAAAGATTAACTGTCAATGTTCAATTTGAAAAAAAATGTATGTGATTAAAAATAATTTCTGTTAAACTCCCTCTGCAAATGCCTTAAACTCTGAACAAAAACGTGCCCAGGATACAAGTTCCTTGTACACTAATGCATGAATGAATATCACTGGCTTCATTTGTGTTCTACTTGATAAGGTAGTGGAAGCATCACAAACCATAGTCTCAATATATCATGTTGACTAAAAAAAAAAAGCTAAAAAAAAATAATTGATTACAACTTTGTTTCTGTTTCATGAATGATTTTTTAAAAATCTGAATGCGCTTGTTACATCAAATTTTTACGGTTATAATGGCATTGTCTTATTATGCTGGTGTATATATTTTGTTTCCTTTGTATCCATGATAAGCCACCTTCCCTTTGCATTGTACTACCTATTGTGGTTTGGGGGACATATTTCTTTTATAGTCAATGAAGAAACCCTTTTGGTTATCAACAGATGACATTCTGCTTTGTTTTATATCTTATTCAATATATCCATTATGTTTTGTTTAAGCCATTCTGTGCAGCTGTAACTCCAAATGGGATTCCATTCATTTCTTTTCACCTGCATTTCAAATAATAGTTGTTTATCTTGCATCAAGAAGAAAGCATTTGAAAAATTTGTTACAATAGCAAGCATGTCAATAATGTTTTAACTCCCATACGGTTTATTGCATCCAAGACTTTTCAGAAATATATAAATCCTTGGCGCTTTGCATTATTTTTTTAAATGACAAATTTCAGTGGTTGCCAATTGTGCTCTAGTTGTGATACTCTTCCTATTGTGATGTTATGTAAATTACATAAAAATGAGGTTTGATATATAATAATAATAATATAAAATCTATGTGCTTGCCCTGTCGTTCCAACTCAGCAACATTTGTGGCTTTTTGTACAGGATTACAGTTTGGCTCCAATTTTATACAATACATATATTCTATTGTTGTTGTTGAGTCCATTTACCAGGGTCTTGTGGAAAAACTTAAATGATGATCACCTCCCCTGGGTGCCATCTTCAAAGTCAAAGTGCACCAAAATTATCTTTTTCCATGCTAAATATGTGAGTTGATATTTAAAAAAAATGTAATTTTAAATTTTATTTTATTTGCTTTTGTTTGGAAGATGGACCCTACATTTAGGGTTTTCCATTGCGTAGCTTTTGCTTTAAACAAAAAACCTCTTCCCCACATTTAGAAAAGACCATAAAATATCCTTTATTTATTCAAATCCATTGACATGTATTTTGTAATGTGCATAGAATTTTTCAGAACCTATAAAAATCAATATAAATATATAGACCTAGCAAGCTTATTTGGTACTAAATAAAAATACACTATGTGAAGATATTATAGGGCAATCCAGTGATACCTTTTATTGTAGAGTATATTTCTTGATGATAACAAGTTATAGATTTCTGAAATGTATTTTTATATTTAACAATAAAAGTAAATAATTACCCATTGACTGGACGTGTTCTCCTTTGTTTATATATTTTTTTCATTTACCTTCATGCCTGCCCTTATTCTAACACCATTGTCATTTCAAAGCACTGATATATTTCAAACTATCAGTGTTTACAATATAGGAGTTAAAAATTTAATTTCGTGAGAATGCATAATAAAACAAGGACCCTTAACCAGAGGAACAAGGGAAGGAACAACGTCGATTCTTCAAGGAAAGCGATCTCGTTTTAGTTGTATCTTAATTCAAGGGTTAAACTCAAAAGCTCATCGGGCAAAACTCCAACCGCGCGTTAAGTTGCGGGCCGATCAGAGTAGAAAATCAGGCCTCACTTTAGTTCTCTGCAGATTTACAAATGCAGTTAACACGTCAACGACAAATAGGCTAAAAAACAGCTTTATGATACTTGTCTCTGCTATAGCACCGTGCGAAGACGGCTCATAGTAAGCTAATTTTATTAAGTCCTAGGTGAGTATTAATTGAACGTGGTGTTTCTTTAGCTCAACATTTCATGGGTGCTTATTATTTGGAAAACTCGATTTGCACTTTATATAGCAAGGCCATTAAAAATATATTTAGCTTAAAGCACTATTTGGCCGGATGTAACTAGGTCGGTCAAGATCTCTCTGGTCTGATTTAATGTCTGACACAGTCGGATATTGTGGCTTAGTGAGTATAATTTAAAAAATATCAACCCCCCCCCNAAAAAATAAATAAATAAATAAAAAATAATAAGTGATAAAAAATAATAATTTAAAAAAAATGGTTTTCAAGTCACCATATTAATTTTTTTTTTTAATTATTGAAAAGGGAGTATAAATAAGTTCTTGGTCGAATATGATGGCTGCATTTTGTGAATAGGTGACTTGATGAAACCAATGAGGTCTTTCTGATGAGAATTTAACCCCCACTTATTTTTTTTTTCTTTTTATCATGGCCACAATTAAATTTTACTATTTAAAAGAAAATCTTATCTATCTCGTGATCTCACTTAATTGCATCAGAACTCTCAGACCCATCATGCCGCACGGCACGTTCCATAAACAGTCATCACATGACCCATGTAGTTAGTTCATCGTCGGCAAAGGTAGCATTGCAGGGCGCTATTGATGTGAAATTACTCAAATCGAACTGTCTAGCGCGATGCAAGGAGATAACGCAACGTTTTGACACTTCGGGTCTTTTTTTTTTTTTGTTAACTCCGCGCCACGTGTTTGATGGTTGGTTTGGTGCAACGTGATAACAAAGGAAGCCTAGTTGATACTGAAATCAGGATTATCTTGGTTGGTCCGCTATGGGACTGTCCCTAATTAATATAACAGAATGGAGCTATACCGGGATTGTTGAGTGTGGCCAAAAGGACGCTGGAACGGTAAGGATGTCGACAGCATACTTAAGAGCTTTGTTTGTGGGGTCAGAGAGTAAGGGAGGGGGCACAAAATCTCTGTCACTGGTCATTTAGAATTTTTATACATGTTTCTGGATACAATCTGCTTGAGAAACAGGATTTCAGCTCCAACTTATTTGATTATTATTATTAAATGGACTTCTATCAGATATTCATTAAAAACGATTGATTTAAATAACCCTTAAATTAAGTTTTTGGCTATGAATCCTTTATATATGAGACAGAACTAAAAGTATTGAATACATTCAAAACAAACATTTACAGACTGAAAGTGACTGAACTCTCACATGCTCTAAAATGGGGAAGGGTGGGAATGGGGTTGTGGTCACCGATCATGGGAGTGAACTCGGCAAACTCGTGATGTAAACAACAGACGGACATTACATTTATGTAGAACTAAACTAAAAGTGCATTAATTAAATTACTGTAAATTAGATCGATCTGAAATTTTGATACAATGCATTGTTAGGTGACACAAGTCCAGGTGCAAAATTTCAGCTCAATAGTATCACGGGAAGTTGGTCATTTTTTACTTTTGTTTTTCCGCCGTACTGACCGACTAAGAGGGAGGCGGCGGTGAAGTTGATATAAAGGATTTAAAAACATCACGCAACATGTGGTCGGGTGTTATTTATAAATTATATAGCATTTTGGTATGCATTTAGATATTTGAAATTAAGCATACCAGACATGGTAAACCAGTTGATCTATTCTTAAAATTTGATTGTGGGGGGGGGGGGGGGGG
>MUZC01000209.1:361826-394673 GCA_002072015.1 Radix auricularia
CTATTTAAAAAAAAAAAAAAAAAAAGCACTGATTATGAACATAGTATAACCAATATCATTTCTTTTTCTCGCTTTCTGTCTCTCTTTCTTTGCTCCCCATTCCCCATTAAAATTACAACAATAACAACTTACCATCTTTTCTTAACTTCTTTTTATTTATTTCTCTCCTGTTTTTCATGTATTTTTAATAAATGTCTAGATATTTTATTGGGTGGTGTATTTGTTATATCAGCCCATTCACTGTGCCAATATCGTGTGTTTGCTTTGTTTAACATTTTGGACATATTTACTAATGAAACAACCAGATGCCGGCCTTGATTTTCAAAACAAACTCTTGGCGAGCACATTTACATGCCACTATCACACTCATTGGCCGCACTCGTGTACCATTGATGAGCACAACCACGATATTTTCATTACATTGGGAACTACTGCCAACCAGCTGCAAAGCGACCAGCTATTGCCAACCAGCTGCAAGCGACCAGCTATTGCCAACCAGCTTCAACCGTCCAGTTACTGTCAACCAGCTGCAAGCGACCAGCAACTGCCAACCAGCTTCAACCGTTCAGTTACTGTCAACCAGCTGCAAGCAACCAGCTACTGCCAACAAGCTTCAACCGTCCAGTTACTGTCAACCAGCTGCAAGCAACCAGCTACTGCCAACCAGCTTCAACCACCCAGCTACCGTCCACCAGCTGCAAACTTCAAGCGATATCATTACTATCAGTATCAGCTTTCCTTGCGTGTCCAGCTGCACCCGACTAAACCAGCTGGTCCACATAATAACATCATAGAGAAGACTCAGGAGAACGACATTTTCATTACCGCTGGAATTAAATGGATGTAATGTGCTTATTTTAACATACGGTAGTACTATTTGTGTGTTTGTTCCCACCTAAAGGTAGTTGAAAATTATTAAGTTTTACTTTTGGGCCCTAAATTCATTTGTATATTTAGATATTGCTGGAATTAAATTAATGCAATGAAATTATTTTGATATACGTTAGTATTAATTTGTTTTTACCACACCTAAAGGCAGTTAAAAAATATTGAGTATATGTAATATTTAAATCTATATTTATTTATTACGATTATTATTATTTTTATTAAATTATTATTGCCATTCTTTAAAATTAAAATAATGGGAAATAAATCAAGATATAAACACTGGAAAAGTTACCCAAATTATGTAGATGCTGTTCTTTTCAACATAAGTCAGGCGTGGCTGACAATTATTAGATGTGCTTGTTTCATTTCATCGTTTAAAAAATACTACTGGCCATATAATTGGCATTGCGGATTGCGCTTTATGTGTAGGTCTTAAACTATTCAGATTCCAACCGTTATTTCTGCGTTACATTTAGTTTAAAACTATTGCCCAAGGAGTCGAAATTATCGTTCATTAGTAAGGACATAAGTTAACGCGATATTCGATAATCTGGTTTTCCGAGGGCTGTCAACGAAGCTTTTTGTTTGGCCCGCTTTGCAACCTCTCATGTTTCGGCCCTGGGGTTGACACTGGGTTAATTAATTTAC
Organism: Radix auricularia; assembly: GCA_002072015.1. Taxonomy (NCBI): domain Eukaryota; kingdom Metazoa; phylum Mollusca; class Gastropoda; family Lymnaeidae; genus Radix; species Radix auricularia. Next base: position 363,363 of record MUZC01000209.1, read on the forward strand.
ACAGGGCCAGCGGTTGTATGTTTCTTAATGTTAAAGATTTAGACTTGTAAACGGAACTTAATCAACCGTCATTTCATCACCACTGCAATGTGTGTGAAGTCGACGCGCACCAAAAGAGAAGTTTTAGAAACACCGAATAACGACTTATTCAGCTAAGCGTAGGAAGTAGTGGTGGCACTACATTTTACAGTGGTCCCCAAGGGTGAAAATATCCTACATAAGCCGCTTATTATTTTAATAAATATTGACATCATCGTCTTTGCGAGACTATATTTTTATTATTTAGTATTATTATCAGTGAGAATGCGAAATAAGATGTATGCATTTGACATTGTTGTATTCAAAGATATGCCTCGTGTTGAGGCCAATTAATATCGGCAATGAGTAATAATATATCATGTCTTCACAGTTTCCTTCGTTGTACAGTCGTCTGTTGGTATGTACTTGATTCATTTTAAATAAATGTTTAAAACATTATGTAAGAAAGATGTATGTTTTCTTTCAATACTTCAGTGTTATTATTTCCCCGATTATGTGAAACGCCCATTAAAAAAATTATAAAGTTACTAATTAGTAACTTTAAAAAATATATATTACTTCAACCCAAGTCCTCTTATGTTTACGTTTGTATTTGGGTTGGTTTGGGGCGGGCTAACACTCGGTAATTCAGGGTATTAGTGCGAGTACCCAGCTCAGTCCTGTTTACTCTGTTCCAAAGACACGTAACTCTGATGACCTTGATTTTGAGTCGCCTGTTTGTAATTATCCCCCGTTGTTGATGTACTTTTTGCACTACGTCGTTCTCAAATTGTACTTTTCAAGTTCGTCATCATAATACATTGCTTTTGTTTTGATGTTGTCCGCACATGCATTTTATGGGATATTCATGAGATTCTCTATAATCATTATACATAAGTTCATATTTTCGTATGTCTTTCAATGTGAAACAAAAGGAACACGATGCTCCCCAGAAGTCATACGAGACGATCGTATCGAACGCAGCAGACGACCATTCGGACCACCACGACGTGGACGATGGTGATGGCAAGAGCGCAAAGGGAGACCATCCTACTTTGATGACGTCCGCGAATGCAGTGGACGAGCTTCAGCAACACCTGGGAGGCTACGGACGGTACCAAGTGATAGTTTTCCTTCTGCTCAGTGTAATCTACATGAGAGGTGGCTGGCATGTCTGGATCTCCATCTACCAGGTCAGTCATACATTTACATCTCAGTCCTGTATAGGCCCTTACCGTCATTTATACACTTTCCATCTCATCAGTGTTTGGGTCCTAATCACTGTTCCATTTAAGCTGCGCAGATATCTGACCGACGCCGTGCAGCAATTAAGAATTTCCGTGCAGAAAACTTTGCAAAAATTTAGCACAGAAAAGGGATTCTGTGCAACTTTGCAGACGAGATTTTTTTACTTTGCACACGGACCAACGAACCTTAGAGGGAACATTGGTTCTTATTAGCAGTAAGGGGCCGTCCATAAATGACGTCATGCACCCAGGGGGAGGGAGGGTCCCCAAATTTGTGACGATGTGTGACGAAGGGGAAGGGGGAGTTTAAGAATTGTGAGTCACGTCATAACAAGCTATTTTAAATCACAGTTTCACTTCAAAATTCAATTTCTCAACTATTTATTTTGTGATGTTTTACAGGGATTTAAGCGTGTTAAGACAATAGAATGTGGCCTTACACTAAATGCATACCAAAATGAAAATATAGTGAAACATGCTCATTTTTAAATAAAAATATCGCTTTTAAAGGGAGGGGGTCACGGCTTTGTGACATAATATTGAGGGGCGGTTTAAGTTTTTGTGACGAAGTGTGATGAGGGGGAAGGAGTGTTAAAAATAGGCCAAATTGGCGTGGCTTCATTTATGGACGGTCCCTAATACATTTCCAGCTTAGCCATGTTTAATAGTATAGGCCCTTGAGGCTAGATATTAGGGCTGTGGAAATTAACGATTAATTTCTCGATTAATCATTAAAAATGTTAACGATTAAATTATTATTAACGATTAATCGACCCATCTTTTACAATCTATTGAAAGTCAAAAATAATAATGAAAAATAGCAGCCGATAAATAATAAATTTCCTGACGATTACACGAACATTTTGGTTTTTAACTATTGACAGACGGGAATGTTCAAAATGTTGCTAAAGTTTGCCTATCATACATCCGATATCCGAATAATGCCATTCCATGCAAGACCCGTCTTGTACATACCAGTTACCTCAGTTCTATGTGAATGATTGTTCATCTCGGTTGGTTAAATTGTCAATTAGACCCGCTCATCACTTGAACCAAATAATGTCAACACACTTGTCTTTTTGCGTAGTTGGTTAAAAGATGACATATTAAGGAGAGATCCCAGTCTTATTTCAGATTTTCAACTAGAACGTTTAATAAGTGTTACTTATGACATCATACTTTTGGATTTTTTTCTTTAATAGAAATTAACGATTAATTAATCCTTCTATACAAAAGATTAACGATTAAATTTAAATTAATCGTTAACATCCCTACTAGATATATATTCCAATTTGTATTTCTCAGCCGTCCATTTGTCAGTAATTAGTACACTTCCATCTCAGTCGTATATTGGTCAATATGTTAATTTAATGATTTTCCTTCCCCGGCAATCTATGAGTTAATGAATTCTTTTCCCACCTATGTACAGACCCCAAAGATCAGTTAATAATTTTTTGTTTCGGTCGTGTTTTGGTCCATAAGGTCAGTTTATAATTTTCACCCCAAGCCGAGTTTGGGTGCAAAAGATCAGTAATAATTTTCTGTTGCGGTCGTGTTTGGGTGGATCAGATCTTCGGTTTATGATTTTGGATCCGTGAATCCACTTTATATGTGATATCCTTTTGTTTTTAATTGTTCTCTAGTCTTAAAATTTTTTTTTTTTAAATAATAATAAAGAAAAAAAAACTAAAGCATTTTCATTTGCCATTAAGCGCTACTGTCAACTTGCGCAGCCATCTTTGTGTGCAAATTTCGGTGCCCGTTTTTTTCAATGAGCTCGATCTTCTGTGTGCTCAACTATCAGTGTTCGCAACTATCAGGGTTCGCAACTATCAGGGTTCGCAACTATCAGGGTTCGCAACTATCAGGGTTCGCAACTATCAGGGTTCGCAACTATCAGTGTTCGCAACTATCAGGGTTCGCAACTATCAGGGTTCGCAAATATCAGTGTTCGCAACTATCAGTGTTCGCAACTATCAGGGTTCACAAATATCAGGGTTCGCAAATATCAGTGTTCGCAACTATCAGGGTTCGCCGATTTCCTGTTCGCAGTTAAATTCTATTCATTTATGACTCGGTTATGTCTGAGAAGAAGAGTTACCACTGCGCGTTTATCATGGGCACGGTTGTCTGGTCACCTAATATATCATATCCCAGACTTATATGGAACTGTCAGGTCAAGTCATGTAGAGGCATCGGGCCAGGAATAGGTAATTTATTGTCACAGCCATTGACTTGCCACGGGGATTTTAGTTTTTTTTTAAATTCTTTATCCTTTATGCTATGTCAGCTTGTTTTTGTTTGTTATCCTGGGCCACTTTGCTGCTTTCAGCTCGTTCAAATATTTCTTATCATAGTCATGTATAGGTCGTAGGCATGGGCGCCCGCAGAAAATTTTCGTGGGGGGGGGGGCAAAATATTTTCGAAGTGATTTTTTTCCCCAATATTCTTAGAGTTTTTTGGCTGGTCAAGTTACAATTAACTAAAAATCTATACAGGTCAGTACGAATTGTCGATATACACGTTCACCTTTTACTTATGGAAGTGTCAGAATCATAAAACCCCGACACTTAAAAGCTTCTGATATAAGATTTTTTTTTAAAGTTCAGTAATTCATATGCTTCTGTGGTCAAACGGTAATGCGTTGGTTTTTATTTATCTCAAAGTAACAGGTAGTCAGTAGTCGATCGAGTTTCGATTGAAGACTTTGTTTAAAAATTTTGTTTAAATTTTATTTATTTATTTATCTTTTTTTTTCTTTGCAATTTCTTTTTAAACCACTATCTATTATTTATATTTTATAATCATGAGGTAATGTAAGTATAGCATTTCTGGAAGTGTTGACAGTGAGGGGATGAATCCGCGTGCTGGAGGGGTGAATAAAGACTGCACGGGGCCCCTGGCTGCAATTCAAACTGGGGCCCTATCAAGCCAGCATCCCATCAAATAAAACGATTGCTAGCAGCTAATAAAGACTGTAACTTGTTACTATTCAGCAAAAAAGATTATTAATGATTATTCATGAAGAAACCGAACACGAAGAAATAACAGTTTGCCGGTATCCTAAAATTGAGTGGAAATTATAATTTAAAAAAAAAAAAGAAAAAAAAAAAAGAATCCGCCGCTGGGGATCGAGCCACAGATCGCTTGCAACTCAAGCCTTAGCGACCAGGAGAGCTTGACCGTTGACGGGAATTGTAAATTAAAAAAATTAACAATATTCTTTAATATTTTTATGCTTATGATATTTGTTCAGGGATTCATGCTAACATCTGTTCATCTTTATCATAATATATAGCCTACTAAGTTTGGGGGCCCCTTGCTTTAGCCCGTTCAGCCCCCCCCCTTAACACGCCTTAGGAGTCAGTGATTACGCTGGGAACCGAGACTATACATGGATGGGTCACTGATACGGTTTTGTTTTTTGTTTATTTAATTATTTTTTAAATTTCTTCTTCTCCTTTTTTTTTTTTGCAGCGGAAATCTCAAACTTCTCTCATTGATCTCCGCTGCAGTCCCTTTTTGGACATATCGGTTTACTTTATATATTTTAAATGTACATTTTTAAATATTTTTTTTTTTGGGGGGGGGGGGTAGCTAGAAACCAGACATTGTAAAGACCTAAATTTCAGAACGAAGTATATGATATTGAGCATATATACAGTTGATACAGTTTACCTATGATCCTAACTACCACCGTTGCAAACAACTCCGTCCGTTATTGGCCACGTCCTATAACCAACTCCCTCAGTCTGGAGGCCACGCCTTTGTCCAGTCCCCGGTCTACAGTACGACAGTATTAATATGTCAATCATGATGATAGAATCGTCTCGTACCACCCACCCCCACCCCCAGATTAACACGGGGTTGGGGGTGGGGTACCAAGACCCGCTGTGGTCTCTCTGATGTAAGCCTTTGGTCTGGTTTGGACAATCGCAAGCGTTTCCCCTGGTCAATGCTTCTCGCGGCTGACCTTTAGGTAACAGAGTCTACATTTAGCACCTCTGGGTGCGGTGAGGTCTATTCATCTATCCTAGCTACCGCGTGAGGCATTTCACACACCTTGGCCAGTTCTGGCCAGACTACTAGTCCTAACCAGCTACAGGAATCTTTGATCTAATGATCCAAAGACCCTTTAACCGCCCGAATTCTCTACAATATAGAAAATATTAAAATAATTACCCAGTAAAACGAGAACAGCATCAGCTTAGTTACTTTCTCTTTATTTATTCTTTACTTAGTTTTTTTTCTCCAATTTTTGTCTATTTTTAAAACTACCTAATATTTAATAAGTTTGAGAATTATAAGGTTGAATACGATTTATCAGCAGTTTCACTCAGTTTGTAGTTTGTTTGACGGTGAATTTGGTGATAATTGTAAAAAGTCATTTATCAATTCTCAATATAGAAAAGAGATATGATACGGCGTTCAGATAAGGATAATAAATAATGTAAAAATATATGATGTGAGCGAGCTCCAAAGGCGTAGAAAAGAGTGAAACAAATTCATAAAAATCTTATTTATATGAAGGGCTTATTTCCGACCTCATTGAAGGTACATTTTTGCGAAAATTTGCAGCGAAATTTTATAATTTAATGAGGCTATGAGTCAAACTACGTCGGTAGTGTTCCAATGTACTTGCATGTTGTGTGGTATCTCTAAGACGGGGGTGTCTAAAGTGCAGCCCACGGAACAAGTAGCTCCCACGATTAAAATTTAACTGGCCCGAAGCCTCATCTTAATAAAATTAACTGATTCGTTGATCTTTTCTGTAACGACGAAATTATAACTATCAGAAAGGTCGAAACTATAGGATATTTTGAGTCCAAAACAACGAGGTCATATGGTGGCAAGAATGGATTACATTTATTTGTTTACCGATATGAGTTTTTATTACAAAAAATCCGATGAAGTTATGTGCAGTACATTAAAGTTGGATAGCAAAAATAGGCGTTGTAAAGTTGTTTATTTTTTGACGAATGGGAAAAGAAAAATAAATATTTCTAGTCTACATGTGGCGTTGTTATATTTAAAATTTTAAAACTTTATTTTTTCTTCACAATTTTCATCCTGCATTTTTGACTTGAGTTATATTAAGTTATTTATTGTAAGGCACTTAGTATAAAATTTTAAAAAACTTGACTCAATCACACTCTATAACATGGCCATTATTTATGTAAATTTTGTAAATTTCTAATGATAGATATTTTTTAAAAAAAATCTATATATTATATAACGTTAACGATGTTCATTCTTTATCACACCGCTGTTGGTTCGGCATTGACCTTGTCTAACAATAGTAGAAAAAAGGTTCCTAAAGACCAATAATTTTGGTTGTTTGTCTTTCAATAAGATTTCAACGGTTTGACAAAAATATCATTTGAATAATTGAACAAATTTAATAACTTTATAAACGTTCTCAGATGAGTTGAGCAGTCGTGTTTTCGGGCTTTTTTAAATTCTTAATTTTATGATAATTAAATAATTATTCAATTATTCGAAATTCAAACAAGTTGTCAGGGGAAATCTTGCTCTGCGCCCCTCCTTTCATACAGGCGGCGAAACGCTGACCCTCAAATTCGGAACCCCGCCGATGGGAAGAATTAGTGACAAAATCTTACGTTTGTCTGACGTATAAAGGGGGGGGGGGTGTCGGCCAGAAGAAACGTTAACCCTGATAAAAATTGGGGTGGGGGAGAGATTCAACGAGTTCATCGGCAAATAGTCGTAAGTTTAACAGTTCAGAATATGATATGTGGTGAAAGTAGAAAAGAAGACAAATAGGCCGAAAAATATAAATTAAAACGGACATTCATTTTCAAGACACATTTACTTAATTAATCTTGAAGAATTTGGCATTTTATTTCATGACATCATTATCGACATTAAGTTTTAATATGTTATTTTGTTTCTTTCTTTTAAAATATTTCTTTAAAAAATGGCTTTTAATTCCTCCTCGTCCCCACACAACACCCGACAGGGTTTGGAGCCAAGCTACCACTGCAGTGCGACCCCGGGCTTGGGTCTGAATGAATCCGTTCCCTGGCACGATGAGGATGGGAACGTCGTGTACAGTTCCTGTCAACAGTTCGTCAATTCATCTGAAAGCAACCGAACGCGGTCGTGCACGAACGGCTGGACTTATCTTTCGGAATCTTCGTACACGTCCATCGTATCCAAGGTAACGGCTAATCTAAACACCGAGTGCAAAAATATATCACATTATTTATGAAAATCTAAAAATAAACGTGACAACATAATTTTAGATACCTGTTTAGATAAGCTAGGCGAGTTAATTGTATGGCAAGATCAGTGGCGTAGCAAAGGATGGGAGGGAGCGTTCCGGACACAATTTTATTCAACGAATAAACTGATTTTAGAAATACAAATATTATTTGGCACATTTTTAAATTGCATCACCAAATCCTCGTTCATTGTGACGATATAAGTGAACTCTTAAAAAACAACACAAAACTGAATTCTTATCATAGATTTTTTTTAGCTTATGTAAGGTAAAGACGGGGGGGGGGGGGGCGGTGGTCTAAGTTGTAGCGAGTTGGACTACCGAACCGCTGCAAGAACCCAAGTCGTGAGCTCGAGCCGCGGTACTGGCAACATCACTTGCTCCCGTGCACCGTCATGGTATGTAAGGGATCAATCAAAAAAGGTGAAGACTAAATTTTAGACGCTCGTGGTTACTAGAATACTAACGAATTGAAAGCAAGCAAAAGTGTTTATTTGAGCTATAACTCCAAGACCACAGCACATGAATTAAATGTTGCTGAAACACGGTGTAAATAAAGATATCTTGGCAGAAGATAAAACAGTTACTGTTACTTTTAGATGTACGATCGTTTTTTCGGTGTATGTATTTAAAGAAAATCTACCAAGCTGCTGCACATGGCTATAGATTTTATTCAGATAATATTAACGAAGAACATTATTTGTAAGGTAAATATTGAGGTCCTATTGTAAGACAAATCACGGATGATGAGACCAATGTTTACCAAAACACAGAGGCTTTTCTGATTGATTATTAGAACTTGGGAATAGAAAGCTCCAACAAGCACCTACTTTGGGAGGAGACAATTTCAAAATTTCTCTGGTCCGACTGGAACATGAATAACGTACTGATGCAGTATTTCTTAACACCTTTGAAATATAAAGAAGAAAACCGATATTAATTTTCAATTATATTTTTAAAAGAATCAGAAGGAACAAGGGGAAAAAAAGAAAAGAACCAAAAGAGTCACTTGAACTTTTTTTAAAAAAAAAATTGTCCTTCAACAAAGTCATGGTGAATCTAAATGATGCATCAGCATTTATCTCATTCAGCTGGACCAGACGAACCAGATGGATAGAGGGCCAAGAATTATTCAATTAGAATTGGGAGTAAGGGGCCGTCCATAAAGGGTAGGAAGGGGGTGGGGTCACACATTTGTGACGATGTGTGAAGAGGGGTATTTAAAAATGTGACGTCACATCAAAAATGCACAACTTCAAATAAAAGTTCCACTTACATTTACATATTTGATTGTTTTTGCTATTTATTTAATAATGACGTTTTACGTGGCTTCACGCTTGTTACAATATTAGAGTGCAGCCTTCTATTAAATACTAAATACAACATAATTAAATGACAAAAATGAAATTTGAAAAATTTTCATTTTCATAAAAAGTGTGTGTGTGTGGGGGGGGGGGGGGATTNCCAAAATCGCGTGATGTCATTTATGGATGGCCCCAATGTCAGTGTAATAAAATCATTCCGCAGAACTGCGGCCCTATGTAAAAAAAAAAGTGGGTCATTTTTGCCAGAGGCAAGCGGGTGCGGTGAACTTTTTTTGGAGGGCATTTTTCGACACAATCAAATTTATTGCACAGCTTATCATTACAAGGGAAGGTGTCGTGAAATCTAGTTTTCTCGACTGCTGCCTTCAGTAAAAATTTAGAGCTTGAGTAGTCCCCCCCCCCCCTTAAATCCATTGCTACAACGAACAGCTTCACGATCGTATTTCATCTTATTGAAAACACTTGTTCCTAATTATAATTACTAATTACCAAGCACATTTGTTTTAATGAGTCTTATTATCTAAATATATTGGGAAAAGAAACCACTAGTAAAATACCTTTATTAAATCCCTTATTTTAACTTCACCGTCGTGTCTGTTGTGATATCTTGGTCGGGCGGAAAAACATAAGTAAAAAATGACCCACTTTCCGTGATGCATTCGAGCTGACTTGTAACAATGTATTGTTTCAAAATTTCAGATCGATCGAATGCACGGTAATTAAATTAATGCATTTTTAGTTTAACTCTATATAACATATTTAGTCGTCCTATTGATTGTTCACCTCCACGTAACACTGGAGTTCAGTCCAGCCATTGATGACAACCTTTCCCACTCCGTTCTACAGCAAGGGGAGTTCAATCACGTTCAGTCTGTAAATGTTTGAGCATACTCAAAACTTTTAGATCTGTCTCATATATAAAGGATTTATGGTTAAAAACTTTGTTTTTACGGGTTGTTTAATTTCCACACCACTCCCACCCCATCTGATGTAGTACGACCTCGTCTGTGATAACGCCTACCTGAACGAACTGACCACCACCATCTACATGGTGGGCTCCACTTGCGGCGTGCTGTTTCTGATGCCGCTGGCCGACAGGTTCGGCACCAAGTCTGTGATGCTGGTGTGCCTCTGGGTGCAAGCTGTGTTCGCCACCTGCACCATCTGGGCAGGGGACATCATCAGCTACTGCGTTCTCAAGTTCTTCATTGGGTTGTGTAACATGGTAAGATCTTTAGCATGTGAATTCAGACCTCTTCATCTCGCCACATGTATACGTCATAAGTATAAGATAGAAATCAATAGGAGTAAATTATGCATATATTTATTTTATCTTCATAAATCTTAGATTCCATAATTTACTTTTTATAAAAAAATATTTGATTTATTTAAAATGATTTATTTTGAGATTTTCCTTACAAATTAAAAAAAGTAATAATTTACTTCAATCAAAGTATTCAAAAACAATAAAAGTTCTTGTGGCATATCTCACTTAAAATATCCAACTCATCCGATACAATTAATAGTCCTTTTAATGTGCATTAAATTAAACAGTATAGAGATTAATAACTAACCTGCTCGACCACACCCCCTTCCCCAGACCATAGCCCTCTGTTCATTTGTCCTCATGTCCGAGACCTTTGATGCCACCCACCGGGAGATGCCCACCATAGCCATGGAGTTCTTTTGGGCATTCGGCATCATGAGTCTGGCACTGCTGGGCTACCTCATCCCAAAGTGGGAGGACCTACAGTTGGCCATCTCCCTCCCGGTCAACATCCTGTCACTGAGTTTTGTGTTGTAAGTGTTGAGAGTCGTACTTGGGTCCCCATCATCAATGTTGTGGTGTGTGGTCTATCATCTATAGCTAATGGCACACGTTTTCCAACCCTGCATTTAGGTTCGCAAAACTAGTTGAGGAATTTTGAATTTCACAAGGGAGCTGTGTCCAATTTAATATCACTTTTTTTCTTCCATAACAATGTGCAGAATGTCAAATATTATGTCATTTCTATTTAACAGTTTTATAATGTAGCTTAACTTTTACTTTTAGCCACTGATATGCATTGTTGTCCTATTTAAAAAAAAAATATTTTCAAACAAATATTTTTTAAATTTACATCTCCAGTATCATTCCAAGTTCACTGCCATGGTTATTGTCCAAAGAGAAGATAAAAGAAGCTAGGGTTGTCATCAACAGATTTTTGAAAATCAATCAGTTACCTCCCATAGCAGATCTTGACAGAAGGCTCAATGAATTTCAAACAGAGGGAGAAAGGTGAGTGGAAGTGTAGTTGTATGAGGAAAGCGATTATAGTTGTAAGTGATATTATTTAAATAAAATTTAAGTTAATTGTAAATCTTTTGATTTATTACACCAAACTATTAAATAGTTGTTTAAAATTACAATTCTTTAAAATTATGACGTTTTCATTCCTTCAAATTTCAAACAACAAAAATAGTATCATGGCACTGAGCATATGAAAATATAGAATTTAAATTCAGAGTGATCGGTCATGCCTAAAAAAATTATTCGAGTTTCTTTTTTTAAGTTCAAGTGTTGTTTTATTTCAAAGCAGTTATTCAATTAAAACAATAAATAACAGAAGAATCACGGTGATTTCATTGCATGATAAAGTGAATTATATTTCTATTTTTAAAAATTTATATTTACTACTAATAAGATGAAAGTTGTGACATTTATAAAGATACAAAAGAAAACATTTGTATACTTTCTATCTCAAATTTTAATTTTTGATATGCATTAAAAAAATAACAGTTTTATTTAAACTAATGATAATTATTTTATTTAACACATACACAGTGTGAACCATCAGTTGCACAATACAAAAGAATCTAAACAGGAAATCACAGCGCCAGATACCGTTAGCACAACATACACGGTTTTCACTTTGTTTAAGACACCAAAGCTCAGAATTCAGTCAATAATCATGTTTTATTTATTGTAAGTATTCTTGTTTATTTACATTTCTTTGTTAAAAAAAGTGGTCTAAACAATTGTAAAAAAATTGTGTCAATTACCTCTACCTTAATTTGTTTTTATGTTAGTCGTGTTGATTTTTGTTCTGTTTCATTACCAAAAGGCACAGATTTGTCTTACTTACAGAAATCAAACCTAAAAATTTGTTTTTTTAAATAACTGTTTTCTTAGTCTTGTCAACTCACTGGCCTACTTTGGGATAATGTACAACACTCCAGCACTCAACGGTGACAGATTCCTCAATCTTTTCCTCCTTGGTTTAGTGGAGATCCCTGCGAATGTCATCTGTATGTTTGCCAACAAAATGTAAGTTTCATTCAGTGGTATTTGGCTCGACAAAATTGTCAGATCGTTATGGATTGAACTAGGTTGTTAGATTTCAGATATCATGAAAAGTAAACAAATAGTGGAATTTGACTATTAATGCAAAGCCATGGAAAGGAAATAGGTTGGTTATTTAAACTGATTGGTCATGGATGATCCTTATATATGCATAGCATATGATTTGTATTGCTGAGTGTTAGATTATATTTGTTTGTGGTTTTATGATTTTCCATCTTTTTGACACACATTTTTTTTTAGTGAATCAGTATCAGTCTGCAAGGGGCCCCTGGCGGAAATGGAACAGGGGCCTTAGCCAAAAATATTATGCATGAAAAAAACGAACTCAAAGTGTTAGAAGTGTTTGCTGGAATACTAATATTGAATGTAATAAAACAAATAAAAAAAATATTACGCCACTGGGAATCGATCCCAAAATGGCTAACACTACAAGCCTATACACTTCCATATGACCAGGACAGCTTGACAGAATTGTAAATTTAAAAAATACAAACTATATTCTTTAATACTTTCTCTTAATTAACCCATCAAATCAGGTTTTTCGATTATTAAGACTATCTGGTGTGAATAGCGATCAGATTAATAATTATTACGCCACTCGGAATCGATCCCAAAATGGCTAACACTACAAGCCTATACACTTCCATACAACCAGGACAGCTTGACAGAATTGTAAATTTAAAAAATACAAACTATATTCTTAAATATTTTCTCTTAATTAGCCCATCAAATCAGGTTTTTCGATTATTAAGACTATCTGGTGTGAATAGCGATCAGATTAATAGTGAAGATCTTACTAATTTATTTAATTTATATTTTTAAGGATTCATGCAAACATTTTTTCACCTTTATTATCAAATATACTAAGTTTGGGGGCTCCTAATTCATTGAGGGCCCCTGGCTTAGCCTGTTCATCACTACCATCACCCCCTTATTTCAACATAGATTCAAGGAGTTCGTAATTTTAAAAAACCTTGATTTTAAATCCCTGACGAAGTTTAAGAGCTTTAAGTATACCTACATAAAACTATGTAGAAGTAGAAGTCTTTTACATTTGATATAGATATTTCCATTATTAAAATCAATCAGGCAAAAAATCAGTTTGAAACAAAGTTTCAAAATCAAAATTATCTGAACTTAATTTTGTCCCTTTACAGAATCGGAAGGCGACGTTCCATTAGCATCTTCCTTTTCATTTGTGCAGCATCTAATTTGTCTGTTATTTTCATTCCTGACAAATCAGGTTGGTTCACTCTTTTTTTAAAAAATTATTTCGCCTATTATTATTTTTTAAATTTAATTTTGAATTTCATAAATATGTTCAATAAATACAATTATATAATAAGTTTAAACGATCAGTTGTGTGTTTCATAAAGTGAACTGATTTAATAGCCAGTAAAAGAAACAAAGAGTTAATTGTTTACATTGTACTAAAATGCAATGAGGATATACAGCTTGCTTACATGTTAGAGCCTAAGGGCGCATCAAAATTATGTTTAAGTTTAAGCTTTGGTTCAGGCTGCAAATAAAATAAGGCTGGGACTCAATGGGAAGCCACCCCATCTTTCAACTTTCCTCATATCCATTTGCTGATAAAATTGGCCTTTGAACTTGAACTTCATCATTTACAACAGAAGATGGTGTTGACTTGACCAAGCTGAAAACTGCCCTTGTCATCATTGGGAAATTCGGAATCACTGGTTCTTATTCAGCCATTTACTTATTTGCCTCAGAGATCTTTCCGACAGTCCTAAGGTGAATTAGACAATTTAATAAATAAGTAATAATATGGGATAAGGTAGCCGTCCATAAATTACGTCACACACCTAGGGGGGCCACATTTGTTAACATGTGTGATGAGGGGGAGATTAAGAATTGGGATATCACGTCAAAACCGGCTACTTTAAATCAAAGTTCCACTTAAATATTAGATTTCTTACTTTTTATTTAATGACGTTTTTACATGGATTCATGCGTGTTATGATATGAGAGTGCAGCCTTACACTAAATACTAAATACATACTAAAATGACAATAAAGTGATTTGAAACATCCTCATTTTCAAAAAGAAAATACAAATATTGCATTTAAGAGGGGGAGGGGTCCACACCTTTATGACATCATATTGGGAGGTCTAAGTTTTTGTGACAAAATTGTGTATGAGGGATGGGGGAGGGTGAAAATTTGGCCAAAATCATTTGTATCACTAGTTATCAGGAGCATGCAACAATTTAAAGCTTTCATATCAGCTAAGGAATAATGTGCCTAATTGTATTGAAAAATATTCTTTAAAAAGTTTACTGCTGTGGCAGTGGCAGGCTGTAAGTTCACTAAAATAAATTAATGAGGATTAGAAATTAAAAGAAAATTTCTCTCTGTGAAAGCTAAATTTAATGCAGTTTTATCATCAGACGACTTAATAATTACTGATAAAGTTAGCTTCATACTTTTTTGTTTTTATAGAAATCAAGCTGTTGGAGCATCTTCTTTCTTTGAGAATATTGGAAGCATTGCTGCCCCTAATATGGTCTATGCGGTAAGTTAAGAACCAGTTTTGTCCCATGCCCTTCTTGCTCTCCCCCCCCCCCCCCCAATGGTTTCTTTCAGTAAATTAAATGGCATAACCATATTTTGTTCCCCTCCTCCAATCATCAAAATTAATCATGAAAGTGTCTTATTAAAGTCTCAAATATTATGTAACTTACCCCTCCACCCCTGCAAGCCCACCGCCAGACATATTCAAGCCTTTGACAACTAGGTAGATGTTATCCTTTCTGTTAATTATGCACATGCAAACAACATCAGCAATTTAAAAAAATAGTGTACAGGGCTCCCCTCTGTTAGATTTCTGTTTATCACCCCTCCCCTGACTGTAGCCTTCACCCCTCCCATGTCTGTAGCCATCACCCCTCCCATGTCTGTAGCCATCACCCCTCCCATGTGTGTAGCCATCACCCCTCCCATGTCTGTAGCCATCACCCCTCCCCTGACTGTAGCCATCACCCCCATCCGGCCAAAAACAAATATTGAAATAAAAGGCATCCTCTAACAGAGGTTAAAGAAAAGTAGCCAATGGTGGTAGAAGAAAGTTGCGACAAGTATTACTTTGAATAATATAACTAACATAATTTATGCTACTTTCACATTCAGTACCATTTTGTAGTCTTTGGCGTATTTTTTTTTAGCCACAACACATCTATTAAACTGCCACTGGCTGTTTAAATAACGTTTTGCTTTGTTTCCCTTTCAGAATAACAGCTTGCACAACCTGCCCTTGGGTATCTTCGGTGGAATGACCATCCTTGGGTGTGGCCTGGTGCTGCTGTTGCCCGAAGTCCACAATCATCCATTGCCGCACACGATCGAAGATGTTGAAGGAAAGGGAAGGAGAAAGAAAGTTGTTGAGGACAAACGTTCTGAAGACATTGCCGCGATGAAAGACGGACATTGAATGAGACTGTTGTTTTCGAAACCAATCGTGCAAAGTAATATTTTTATAAAGAATTGGTCATGACATGATGGAATAACCTTCTGATTTATTTGACCAACGACAAGATTAAATAATTCTTGGATATTGGAGAAAATTTATATACTCTTTGATATGTTGGCACTTGTCAAGAATTACTTTATGACATTTGGACTGTGAATAACTCTTTGATCATAGATAAGTTGACATGTGACCCAGTCCTTTGATTGAATCAGCCTTCTTTCTTTCAGTAGGGCTCTACAGGTCACTGATGTAAGGGCCTCGTTCAGTCTATTCATTCTTCCACATGTTGATCTGTTAGATCATCTGAGTTGTTGATAAAAAATAGTAGAAAGTTAGCTTTGTGATGATAGAACAGGAGTGAGAGAAAGACAATGAGAGAGAGAGAAAGAGATGGTGCAAGAGAGAGAGAGATGAACAGGGAGAAAGAAAGATATGGATCTTTAGAGCAAGAGATGTTAAAGGTGTTTAGTGATGAGAAATGAAAAGACCTGAAAACAACAATAACACCACCTTCTCACTGACAGTAAGCATCGATTATTGCTGTACAGTTTTAGGATGGGGTGTGATAGGGCTATGGCTTTTTCAGTAACTTGATTCTAATTAATGAATAAGCCATCAATAGGTTTATGTCTAATTGAGGAGCTGTGTCTTTCAATTTGCGCAGGATTCTGTAGGGCTTTGTTGTTTCAACGAATATTTTGGGTAAAACTAATAGATAAAAATTGCAAGAATTGAAAATGAAAAAAAAATAGTGTTAAAACGTTTTTTTGAAAGGTGATTGTTACTTTTGCCAACGTATTCTGTGTAGTTAATAATGTATAAGATTAGAAGAACAAAAAGTCTTATATATAAATTTGTAATGTTTGCAAGTGTTGAAGTTTTCACCTCCAGTAATTCATGCTTTATTTAAAAGTAGTTATTTGAAGAGATTTTTAAAAATGCATTGAAATTCTCTTGAAATATATGTTATGTGGAATGTTTTAAGTTATATTTTTAACTGGTTAGATTCCCGCTCGGCCGCTGACCATTTGCCAAGTGATTTTTGAAAACCGCTTGAAGCTCAAACTAATTTATTTCTGATAAAAATACGTATCTTGAGCGCATGGGGGTAAGGCGGCTGATACATAAAATGTTTGATTTTTGGGATGACTCACAAAATCTAAAAAAGTTAACTATTAAAATATTAAACTTCTGTCTATGTTGCTATGCCATGAGATACGCAAAATAGCAATAAAATGGCCGCCGGGAAAATAAAGTAGTCCAACACGTAGGGTAACCCAAAAAAATGGGAAGAGTGTGTGTGTGTGGGGGGGGGGGTTGACCTTAATTTGTTTGTTAGGTACATTCAATAAAATGGCGAAAATTGATAACCAGTGACCAACTATAAAAAATATCAATGGGCAGGTCGTCCCATCGTAGAATTAGATTTCAATTGCGACGCTCCCAGTGGGCAGTGGGATGAACGTGAGTCATTAAAATATTATTCAATATAATGGATGTAAATAAAATAAAAAGGCTAATTGAGATAACAGATAACCCAGAAAAAAGTGATATATTTAACTGAAATACTGCAATGTTTAAAAAACTGGAGAAAATATACAAAGTGACCAGCAATTCGAAGCTAAACGCGCGCTTAAATTTTATCACTTAAAAAAAATCCGCAAATAAAATAGTACCATCTTAAAAAAACAAACAAATCTCATTTATAGGTTTATTTAGTGCGCATGATTACATAAAAAGAACAGTAACAAAAACAAAGGGAGCACATTCTTTCCGAAAAATGTAAGGGGAGAGAGCGCAGAATAAATTACTATGTATCCCCTTTTTAATTTTATCGAGTAATTGAGTGTGAATGCACTGACAGGTTTTAATGAATGTTGACGCAGATCGCTACATTGATTTACGCTGTGAACATAGCTGCAACAAACACTGTCAGTAAGACAGCGGACCGTGGCCTATTTCATTGGCACGAAACGAATAGCAACAGCCAAATGTGAACAATTTAATGTACCTTCAAATATTGATTTTATAAGATTACATAATTTTATTTGTATAAGAAGACCTCTTCTGGGAGGAAGGGGGTGTTGTTTTGTATTTGTAAATAACATTTATTTTTTAAAATTGTTTACATTTTTATGACAATAAACGTGTTTTGAATCAAATTAGCGTTTACGTTGTTTTTTTGTTTTTTTTAAATTCAAGGACATTATCTTATATGTTACAGACGCTTCTTCTGTACAGAAGATTATTAAAACTTATTTTAAAGAAATTTTTCTACAGGTTAGATACTTTGGAGTAGGAAACAAACACCCCACATCATGTCTTTATCAGCCCGTGCATATGGGGCCGCCCATAAAGTATGTCAAGCTAATTTTGACAATTTTCAACTCCCCACCCCCAGTCACAAACTCTCACAAATCTCGGACCCCTCACCACTAAAGTACGTCACACTTTCGAGCTATTTTATTTTAATTAACAAAATAATTTTTAAAATTTAATTTAAAATACCGTGACGTCACACATGGCCGGACCCCCCTCCCCCTGTCACACCTTTTTACACCCCTTCTATCCTATGGAGCGTGACGTACTTTCTGGACGGCCCCTATGGGTCTTTTCCACAACGTGTCTAAGTTACGATGTATCTATTTCACAATGCGTCTAATTCACGTGTCTATGTCACAATGTGACCTTGTCACCACGTGTCTTTGTCACGACGTGACGTGCCTATGTCACGAGCACGACCTGTATATTTCTTGACGTGTTCTATGTCATGACGTGTCTATGTCACTACGTGTCTACCTCACAGTGCCCTGGTTCAGCTCTAGAGCCAATAATAAAACAAATGCACCTCTTCTGACGCCAACCCCGATTATCAGACGGAAATTTAAAAAGAAATATGAATAATAAAACTCATCAATTGCCCGACGATTCAAAATTGTTGCCCGTCCTTAAACTGGTTCAATTGCCCTCATAAATATTTCATTTGAGGCACCTGTAATAATCTGGGCCGGAGATCCGTTGTTTGGGTGTGGGGTGGGGACATGAACGTGTATATGGGTACCAGCTAAAACGATCTGTTGCCACCCACACTTTAATACCATACAAAAATTAGCTCCGCAGACACACGATTATCTTCTCCATATATGAAAATCTACGGTCGTGGGATACAGTACCTATGTACTGAGAAGGCTGAAAGGGGAGGGAAGAATGGGCTCCTTCAAACGCTTTTTGCGTTCGCGTGGGTATTGACAAGGAAATATGCGGAGAGGTTCTTCAAAAGGAAAGCTTTATTGTTGTTTTTTTTAAAGATTATAATTTTTTTTTTTAAATGTAGAGCTCAAATTTTTGTAGGACGTAGAATCTAGATCTATCGTCGTAATGTTTTGCAGTGTAGTTTAGTTTGTCAAAAATAAACTTGACTTGTAAGTTACTTTCGATGTAGAAGAATTAAAAGAATTGAATTCGGTTTATTTTTTTAAATCGTCTTTTCACCATTCGTGTGGGGCGAATTGTGTGGTTGTAAGGTAATCATATTTCTTGTGATTATTAAATGTCTTTTTAAAATAAAAAAAAGAGATCTAAATTAACTTTAACAGTGGTAATTTAAATGTTGTGGAATATATAGAAAAAAAAATGTGTTTAAAAAATAATAATCTTGCATTTCACAATTATAAATGCAAGAAGAGAGATATCAAGTAGTATAAAGTAAATGTTGTAAGCAAATGTGGTATCAAGTAAATGTAACAATTAACATGTTATTAGGAAAATGTAATATTACGCATGA
The DNA here is from genome assembly GCA_002072015.1 of Radix auricularia. Lineage (NCBI taxonomy): Eukaryota > Metazoa > Mollusca > Gastropoda > Lymnaeidae > Radix > Radix auricularia. Next base: position 382,813 of record MUZC01000209.1, read on the forward strand.
AGAACAAGATGTCCTTCCACGTTTATTATTCAGAACCAGTGCTCGATTTAGGAAAAAACCAGTGCCGGGGATGAAAATTTTTTCAGCAGAGCCGGGGATAAATGCCATCCCCGGCGGGGATGGTAAAGGTTATAACAGAGCCGGGGATGGAGCCTCGCAGTGCCGGGGATATCCCCGGCATCCCCGGCGGTAAATCGAGCACTGTTCAGAACTAACACATTTTTAAAAGCATATTTTTTTTTAAAAACACCAGTATGGAGAGAAAAACTTCGACTGTCAAATATTGGAACAACCGGATTATTGAAATTAGAATTTACTAGTATAGCGGAGCAATCTGGAACTTTTTCAAAGAAGCTCATACAGGTCTCATGTTACAACACGTTCTGATACATCATAATTATGGTGGTGGATTGTTCTGGTACATCATGGTAAGGCTGGTACATTGTTCTGGTACATTATGGTTAAGATCATGCACTGATCTGGTACATCATAGTTATGGTAGTGCACTGTTCTGGTACATCATAGTTATGGTAGTGCACTGGTCTGGTACATCATAGTTATGGTGGTGCACTGTTCTGGTACAACATGGTGAGGGTGGTGCACTGTTCTGGTACAACATGGTGAGAGTGGTGCACTGTTCTGGTACATCATAATTATGATGGTGCACTATTCTGGTACATCATGGTAAGGGTGGTGCACTGTTCTGGTACATCATAATTATGGTGGTGCATTGTTCCGGTACATCATGGTAAGGGTGGTGTACTGTTCCGGTACATCATAATTATGGGGGTGCACTGTTCTGGTACATCATAGTTATTGTGGTGCACTGTTCTGGTACATCATAGTTATGGTGGTGCACTGCTCTGGTACATGATAATTATGGTGTTGCACTGTTCTGGCACATCACAGATAGGATGGTGCACTGTTCTGATACATCATGGTAAGGGTGGTGCACTGTTCCGGTACATCATAATTATGATTGTGCACTGTTCTGGTACATCATAGTTATGGTGGGGCACTACTCTGGTACATGCTAATTATGGTGGTGCACTGATCTGGTACATCATGGATAGGGTGGTGCATTGTTCAATTTGAATCTATTTATTGAAACAAAAATATTTATCTAAATTTGTTAAATGAAATAGTTCAAGAACCTCTATCAATTTTTTTTTTAAAAAGTCTATTTACATTTTTGAGCCAGCTTCTGTAATGATGTCATTCGGTGCTATGTCGTGGGCCCACCAACCCCTACCCCAAAAAAGGGAAAAAACTATTTTCAAATGTTTTTTAAAATAGAAATTTGTATATAATACCCGAGCCTTCAACATTCCATTGACTGGTCATTAATTTAATGTCAATTGATTTATTGAACAGCGACATGCAGATGAAGCAGAAATTTCTGTTTGTACAAAGCAAGTCCACACGTCCTTCGTACAAACCAACCAATCCTTTGTTTATCTGAAAGCACATGACATGAATCAACAGGAACATCCAACTCAATGGTTACAACACGGAGCTGTAGATACTGCGAAAAGAAAGAGGGACAGAGAGAGAGAGAGAGAGAGAGAGAGAGAGAGAGAGAGAGAGAGAGAGAGAGATACAGATAGAGAGAAAGCGATAGAGAGAAGAGAGAGGTTGTTAAAGTAAAGTAATCTGTAAGCTCTGTAATTGTTCAATTTTCAAGTATTTTTGGTTAAACAAAAATGCGGTACATTATATATCGACTGTTTTATGGCTCTTACTGTGGAGAAGAGGTTTAGAGATTACACATGATAATTTTTGGGTGACTTTCTTAGCCCCCTTTATACATAATTTGTATAGAGGACCAGCATTTATTCTTGTTATTATGATAAAATCCTTCAACGATTTAATTATTTTTTTCATAAAACCCAAGAATATGTTGTTGAGCCTTCTCGTCCATGAGGGACATCTACCGATCATCGCCGGCGTCTGCACTTCCTCCTAGGACATAGGCCACAAGAGACCTCCAGGCATCTCTATCCTGGGCCATTTTCTCCAGGATCTTCCATTCATGGCCAATTCTCTTGATGTCTGCCTCCAATTCCCGGCGCCAGGTGTTTCTTGGGCGGCCTCTTTTCCGTTTACCCTGTGGGTTCCATTTTAGGGCTTGCCTTGTTGTATTAGAAGCAGGTTTCCTAAGTGTATGACCGATCCACCTCCACCGCTTTTGAAGAATCTCTTCCTCGATGGGCTTCTGTTTAGTCCGCTGCCACAGTTCCCGGTTGCTGATTTTGTCCGGCCAGTGAATTCTGAGAATCCTTCTTAGACAAATATGATTGTTAATGAAGGTCTGGATTCTGGTCAGGTTTACAGCCATTGTTCTCCATGTCTCAGCTCCATATAGCAGCACTGGTTTCACCATAGCGTTAAAAATCCTTACTTTTAACTTGCTGCCTAAGTTGTTGGCGACCCAAACGTTCTTGAGTTGCTGGAAGGCTGCTCTTGCTTTTCCGCTCCTTATTTTGACGTCGGCATCTGTACCACCTTGTTTATCAACCATGCTGCCAAGGTAAACAAAACTCTCCACCTCCTCAAGGGCTTCTCCTTCAAGCATGATGGGTGATGTACTGGTGGCATTAACCTTGAGGATTTTACTCTTCCCTTTGTGTATGTTGAGACCTATGCTAGCAGAAGTGGCTGCGACAATGTTTGTTTTCTCCTGCATCTGTTGTTGGGTATGTGCAAGAAGGGCAAGGTCATCAGCAAAGTCGAGATCATCAAGTTGATCCCACAAGGTCCATTGGATGCCATTCCTTTTCTGCTGTGTAGATGTTTTCATCACCCAGTCAATGGCTAATAGAAACAGAAAGGGTGACAGCAAGCAACCTTGTCTCACACCAGTCTTCACCTGGAAAGCATCTGTCACCTGCTGACCATGGACAACTCGGCAGTTTATCCCTTCATACATGTTTCTGATTATATCCGTAATCTTCTGTGGCACCCCATAGTGCCTTAGCAATCTCCACATGGTTTGCCTGTCCACACTGTCGAAGGCTTTTTCGTAGTCAACAAAGTTGACATAGAGTGGTGAGTTCCATTCTAGTGACTGCTCTAGAATGATGCGCAGTGTCGCTATTTGGTCAGTGCAGGATCTGTTGGTGCGAAAACCAGCTTGTTGGTCCCGCAGCAGAGGGTCTACCGCGTTTTTCATCCTGTTAAGCAATACACGGTTGAAAACTTTTCCTGGGATGGACAGTAGGGTGATCCCTCTGTAGTTCGAATAGGAGCTTAAATCTCCCTTCTTTGGGATCTTGATAAGGTATCACTCTTTCCAGTCAGAATGCACTTGCTCCTCTTCCCATATCTTCATAAACAAAGGGTGTAGCATTTCCACACTGGTTTCCAAGTCCGCCTTCAGTGCCTCTGCTGGGATGCCATCAGGTCCTGCAGCTTTTCCATTTCTGAGTTGTTTAATGGCCCTGCTAATCTCTTCTTTTGTGGGACTATTACAGTCAATTTGCAGGTCATTATCAGCTGGTTGGATATCTGGTGGATTCCTTGGTTCTGGTCTGTTTAAGAGCTCTTCAAAATGCTCCTTCCATCTACCTCTCTGCTGCACATCACTTGCAATGTTGTTTCCCATTTTATCCTTCACTGGTCTCTCAATCTTGCTAAATTTCCCAGATAGCATCTTAATTGTATCAAACAGTTCTCTCATGTTCCCCTGGTAAGCTGCATCTTCTGCTTCTTTAGCAAGTTTGTCAACAAATTCTTACGTAAACAGGGTAAGGGTTAGCCTGACAGGACGGAACAAAACAGCGAACGTTTCGGCAAAAAGTCTTCCTCAACGAAAAAACAATACACAAATAAAACGAATATAAAAAATAAACAATAAAAACTTAGCTGCGGTGAAATCCAAAGAGTCAATGAAAGTAAACTCTTGGCCGAAACGTTCGCTGTTTTGTTACGTCCTGTCAGGCTAACCCTTACCCTGTTTACGTCTTTTCCATTTACTTATTTATAAGCCAGATTGCAGTCTATACCCCATTTTGTTAACCATTAAATATATATTTAATCATTAACCTTTTAAAAAATTAAAGATTGATTAATCGCTAATTTCGATTAAAAGAAAAAAAATGATATGATTTATGATGCCACAAGTAACCCTTATTAAATGTTCTTGTTGAAAATCTAAATAACACTGGAATGTCTCCTTTATATGCCATCTGTTAACCAACTACACAAAAAGACAAGTAAGCTGACATTATTTGGTTTAAGTGATAATCGGGCTAATTGACAATACAACCATCCAAGCTGAACAATCATTCACATGGAACTGAGGTAATTGGTACGCACAAAACGGTCATGGCAAGGAATTAAATTTCCACCATTGTAGAGGGTTAATGGATTTAGGAACTATCAGCTTCATTTTTTAACGCAGTAATTCATCAGAAGAGCTGTAGTCATTTTCTGTCTCTGAGTCAGACTCCATTAATACGATTTTCATTTGGTTTGATAAATACGCGAAGTTTTAGAACTATGGTAAGCCATACTTTATCAACATTTTGAACATTCCCGTCAGCAAATAGTTTCAAACCAAAACGTTTTGTGATCGTCAGGAAATTTATTATTTATCGGCCACTAGTTTTAATTATTTTTTTTATTAAAATACCTTTTCACTTCCCATTATTTGTAAGTGATGGGTCGATTAATCGTTAAAGCTAACTTAATCGTAAATTTTTAACTATTAATCGAGAAATTAGTTGTTAATTTCCGCAACCCTAAAGTCTATATGTGATTGTGCGTGCGTGCTTGCGCGCGTGTGCGAGTGAGTGTGTGTATATGTGTGTGAGTGTATTGTTCCTTTATCAGGAATAACAATATCAATTAAGAACCTCCATCACGTTTTGTTGTCTAGAAGGCGATTTTTTAAAAACGCAGGCTTCTTTACAAATAAAAATAGTCTGCGACTCCCCCCAAAAATACCACAATTATTTAAGTCTTTTTTAAATTCACAGGTTCCCACTGTTACATTCACTCTTTACAATTAAAAGTTTTATGAAGTAAAAACAAAATTATTAAAAAAACAAAAACAAAACAGAAAACAAAACCAAACAAAAAACAAGCAGATCGAAATCGTGGTAGATAGAAACTCTTTGACGTCATGTTAAATGATGAATTAATCTATTGTTTCAGTGCTCAAAATTCTAACAACAGTCAGTAAGGATAAACTAGCGTTATAACAACATTATCTGACTGGGTTAAAAAAAAGAAGTGACGATTTCTTTATTATTAAAAAAAAAAACTGCACTATTTTTGTATTATTTTTCACTATTAATAACCAATTTTAAATGCTTTTAACTTCTGAATAAAATTTTGATTCCACCAATGGTTATTTTTCTCCCACGAATTGAAATATTAATCACACTAGTGAATATTTTCCCCACAATAATGGGCATTTTTCCCCCAGTGAAACGTATTTTCCTCGTAAACCCTATTATAGTCCTGTAAACATCTTGCTCAAGTCATAGTCCCTCCTCGCTTGAAGGAGAAGACGACCTTGAATGTTAATCACATCACATTCTATCGATTACTTGTATAACCGAGTTTTTATTGAACTGCCCCGTTATCAAAAATATAATTTCTCTTATCGAAAACGAGAATTCGATGGGGTAAAAATCGTTCAGATGTGAGAATGCTGGGCACATTTCATGTCAAACCATGGAACAGAACTGTGACGAGCAAATGCATACAAGATCCAGACGTCTTTAAGAGAAATAAAATGGTTTCATTGGTGTAAAAAATCTTTTTTTTTTTTGAAAAAGCGCAAAGAGTATAGTAAAAAGTGCTAGATTCTATACATTTTTAATATTCAAGTTGATATTCCAAAAGACAATAATATTTAATATTTTTAAAAATATGCTTCGTCTTGGTAAAGGATTTTTTCTAATGATACTTGATATCAGTAAGTTAATTTTAAGATATTTTTAATGCATGTGTCTCTAACTCTAAGCATAATTTTAAAATGATAAATTTCCACTAACAATTTCAACAGATCTTAAATGTAAAAAAAAAAATTAATTTCAAAACATTTTTTTTAAGTATAGAAAAATGAAATATCAATTTTTAAAAATATCCTTGGTCATGAGGAAAAAAAAATAGACGAATTTGAGAAATGGCAAACTGTTAAAACTTATATTTTGAAATAGAAACTCACTTTAGTTCTGCGATTATATTATATTAAAATAAAACTCAAACTACTAAACCCACCGAAGAGTGACTCATTTGATAAACGTTCAATATCGCTTATGCCTTCATAAATTATGCACTTATTTATTCATATATATTTTTTACTGTTGATATTTTCTGTTCAATAAGAACAGGAGGCGATAATCTTCTGTGTAGAAGGAGCGGAGCGTCTGTAACAGATAATATAAGATAATTATCCGATGTAATATGTGTACTCGACTAGACAAAATGTACTGGATTTTCTTATTTATTATTTCGAATAATCCCTTAACCCCACTTTACTTCTTCCAAGTTTTTCCGAAATGTGATCTGGTTAAATTCGAGATGTATTTGTTAGATGTATTCCTTTCACATAAATTGCAATGGTATTACAAAATTTTATGTTCAATGCAGATTAAACACAATATTTTTAAAAATATTTATTAAGTTACTATCACAATTAAACACGTTTTTTTTTCAGAAATCACATATTCATTTATTCATCTGGATAAATTATATTATAATCGGTAGGGGGGAGATTATACATAGCTTTAGTTTAGTTCAATATGAAAGCGGCTGCTTCTCACCCGTTCCACTATAGTGAAGACGCCCCTTTTAGCTGTAAATATTTAATTGTGTTGTCCTATACCAAACCATATATGAGATAAATCGTTACGATTAGTGCCGTTCAAGACATTATATGAGTTGAATCTGTTACAGTTTGTGCCTTACAAGAGTTCTATTTTAAACTGGACACCAGGGTTAACATCAGGGTGAAAAATTTCGGCCAGGATTGGACCAGCCCCAGCTCACTGTCCTGTGCTGTTGACTGTCTGCGTCTTTTCCGCTCATGCTCCAGTATAACGTACGACCCCGTGAGCAAAGTGTGCACCCCCGGTAGGTGGCTCAATGAAAAATCACAATCTCCATTTTTTTTATGACTGACACGTTTCAATTTGGCGTGTATTTGTCATTATTTTTTATTGAGACAAAGATCAAAACTATTTTTTAAAGAAATATTTTTTTAATGGGGTATAGGGGTTGAAGGCTTTCCAGAAATACAAATAAATCGTCCACTCTCAATGATTGCAGATATCGTTGTAAGATCTGATGGATTAGAGGAATAGACTTTTGTGTGCATACCATAAGTTGTGATTTGAAAACCTAACATAATTTTTTTTCTAGGACGTCCTGTAAAACTTTTCGGTAATTGTTTTAGCCCGTGCACATCCCTGGGACCTTCTTAACATATTTGCAAAAGATCCGAACCCTCTATCTGCTATGGTTCAAGAGGAGTTGCTGTTCAAAGCTCGTACAGACCTACCAGGCATTTCAAATATATAAACGCAATTTTTCCCAAGGGAAATTGCGTTAAAAATTCTACTTTAAAAAGCCGCGTTTCTGTAATCAGAAAGTGTGCTGATTCTTTACATACAGGCCTTTTCTTGCGATAAGCTTCTAGATTTCTAAATTACCAACGTCATTTAATTCAACTGTTCTAATTTATTGCACACCAGGGTCATGGCTGCTCGTGAACGATACCACCGTAGACCCACCCCCGGGACAAATTTACCTTATTGGAGGAGACTGTGGCTACCAACAAAATTTCAAGTTCTTCCGTTCTGATGACGCCCTGACTTGCGTGTGGTTATCGCAAGATAAACAGAACTACACTAACGCCAGGAGTGACTGCACAGGTTGTTTCAAAATAATTTCTGTTATCCTTTCCCTTTTTAAGAAAACGTGAATTAGTTTAAGATTTGTTATCAATCAAACAAAATGTTTTTGTCACGTAGTATTAACTGTAGACAAATAATAAATGACATTTTAAGAAGCTTCATTTACATCCTTACAGATAGAATTCTGATACAGGATTTTAATCGATGTTCACGAAACTTGATATCGGTTTTGAATGTGACAACTTCAGTTGAGATAATTATAAAAAAATCGTACTAACAATAGTTGCTGCTTCTTAACTTCAGATTTTACAAAATAACCTTTACAAACACATGTTCTCGTTGTATAGATCTATAGGAGAGTTCAGTGCATACTGCTTTCGTCTTTAAAAAAAATCCAATAATGGTAAAAAATAGTACTTATTTTTGTACCCTTCTCTTCATTGGCATACGACGGATTCCAGAATTAGCATTAATCTTGAAACTATTATATCCTTTCACTTGCTCTCTGTTAAATGCAATACCGATGATTTAAAAAGAAAATTGCCATTATATATTCTGGCGTTTTCGTTTGGTCCTCTCATTTTTATTTCATGTTAGGGATTGCTTGGTGGTGCTCTATTAGGAGGCTCTACGTAGTGTGCGTTATATTCGTAGTTATCTTCTGCTATAGCCTCCTGTTTTCTCATTCCCACCAAGTCTGTTATGGTGACGATTCCTGCTAATTTTAGGTTCAGCGTATCCCTGAGGAGAAGGTCTACATTTTGTACTAAACTCCCGCTTTTTTTCTCCATGTTCCAGCTTTATACTATCATGTATAGGTCGTCAGTTGGAAAAAAATTATAGTAATTTTACATAGGGCTACATCTATAACCACCGCTTTGATAAGTAAAAACAGTAAATAACGCAAGCTTTGATGCGTAAGCAGCTATTGAGAAAGACATGCAATGTGAAATAAGAAAGCCCGTTTGTCCAAAAAAAAAATTTCGAATATTGTTTTAAAAGCAAAATTCAAATGCATTATCCCAGTTGTGATCAGCTCATGAAAGTCACGCATCAACAACCTTGACCTAATTAGCGTACACAACTCGACATATGAACGCATGCACATTTTTTGTTTTAGAAAATCTCCGCAATGGACTGGGCATTTTTAGACGGACACTTTTCCCTTGACATACAACTTAAACAAAACGTTAAAAACATCAGACGTCGGCCAACACTCTAGACCAGAGATGGACAAAATGCGGTCCGCGGGCCACGTGCGTCCCACCACAGAGTTTTTTTGTGGCCCGCCGTGACAGTCAGTAAGCGAGCCTTGAATTTAGATTAGCTTAATGTCCATATTCTATATTCGTCTCGGATTTTCCATCAGTGCAGCTACACCAATGCGCGTGCGCTGGTGGTGTAAATACGGCCCTTTTCCTGTTCGTCACTTTTATTTCAATTTTGTCTTTGGATCAGTATAATAAATTTATTACAAAAATTAAAATTAAAATTTCCATATTAAGTCACTTAAGTGCAGCCATGAACCACCCGAAAAGGCATAACATTGATGCTGATTTCTGTGTTTAATGTAAATGCAGACAAGAAGACAATGTGTTAACTGTGCTATAAAACGATAACCGTGTTTATGAAGCACAATCTGGAACGACATCACGATTCAAAACGTAATGCTTGTGACGGAAAACTTTCTGAGGAGGAACGCAAAAAAAAAAAAAAAAAAAATAAAATAAAAAATAAAAAAAAAAAATAATAATAAAAATAATTAAAAACAATAGGCTGCAGATTGTGTTAAAAAGATGAAGAGGCAACAAACATCATTCACAAAGTAACCAACACTTCAAGAAACTGCTACAGAAGCCGGTTTTATGATAGCCTACAACCTTTCGAATAGCTAGGGTGTTAAGAAATAGATAAAAACACCTTTCTTATTCCATATGCAAGAACAAACACATACACGTTTTCTTTCTTTCCGTCCGGTATTCGGGCGTGGAATGGGTTGCCTGAAGAAACCAGGAAAGCCAACACTTTATCATCTTTTAAGACTCTAGTAAGAATACAGGACTAAACACAAACCATAGAAATACGTAGGACGCAATAATCTTCTGTACCGAAGGAGCGTCTGTAACATATAAGATAAGATTGTGCAAGCTTATTGTGTCAGAAGCAAATTTCAAATTTTTTCATGATCAAGAAGGACTATAGTTCGCTGCATTGACTCAATCAGTGACAAACTGATGCCATTTATATTTTTTCTGAAATGAAATGTTAACTAAAGAATACAATAATTTTAAATGGTGCGGTCTCCTGCTAAAAATGGGCGACCACAAATTGGCCACCGAGCCAAAACAATTTCCCACCCCTGCACTTGACTTAAATCTAACCTACTATGACACGCTCTAGTAACATTTTTTTGTTGTTTGTTTTAGTTACATTTCTTGCAATGTCAGGCAAGACACACGTCGTAAGGCTTCGTCAGCTCGTGGTGGAAATCTATTAATAAAATTATTAGTATTATTTATTATTATTTTATTCTATTNTTTTAAAAAAAATTTTTTTTTTTTTTTTTTTTTTTTTTTTTTCTGGGGGGGGGGGGGGAATTAAACAATTTTCAATAAGATTATAAAATTTCCGGGTATTCTGTGCGGGCCAAAAAAAAATATTTAAAAATTAAAATTTTATAATTTTTTTTATTATACTTAACTTTTTTGTTATTTTTATTCTATTAACTATGCTTTAAAAATATGTCTAAAAACTTGTCTAAAAATAGTAACATTACGAAAGATGAGTTATGACGTTTAATGGTCTGAGAAATTACACATTAGATTCTATATGCTTCATGTCGCTCGTCGTCTTCTTCTTTTTTTATTTTAACAGAAATGGGAGCTCACCTCTACACTATAAAGAGCGTTCAAAAACTCGCAGCTCTGAATTCATCAACCTATAACCAGAGCGCCAATTTTTGGATAGGACTCGACGACATCGAGGCGGAAGACCATTTCAAGTGGGTAGACGATCAGAGCGAGCTGATTCCAGATTTAAGGGCGGCGATATTTAGGAAAGGTGAGTGGCCGTGAAAAGTGCCACCAATGTCCAGTGGCGTAGCTATGGGAGAGGGACGGGGTCCATATTCAGTCTCCCCTGGTCCCCACTTGAGGGGGGGCCAAAATAATGTTCGATATTTTTTACATTAAATATTATGCCACCACCAAGTATGTGGGACCCCCAAAGCGGTTAAAAGCACCCAGACCCCCAAACGCCTATAAACTCCTAGCTAGGACACTGCCCAAGCCCATGTGTGTGTCTATGTTAACGAGTCCGTTCGAAAGCGTGTGGCTTCATGTTGTGGCTGTCAGACACAAAGTGAATGAATTAAATACTGTATTACTGTTACAGTTACAGCAACTATTGTTATTCTAAAACTTAATTCAAACACACCAAGGGTCGGAACCTGCGGCTCACGTGCCGCATGCGGCTCTTTCGGCGTCAAGTTGCGGCTCTCCAGTTCCATGCGCAAATATTAATAATTACGAGCAAAATACCCGTGCTACGCTACGGGGTAGGCACAATAAGAATAACTTTATTTAGTTTTGGGTCTCAAATTCTCCTTAAAAATGAATGTAAACGCATCTGGAAATTAGGGTAGTGATAAATCAAACACCTTCTTAATAAAAACAACGATATGTGTGTCGAGAAAAAATAAAAATATTATTAATTTAAATATTAGCCATCAATGTTGGTATTTCTGCTTTAATATAGCATTATCATTATCATCCGTGTCTCTACAGCCCATGTAGGGCCCTGGCTTACTCCACCACATCCTTCCAGCTACAGCCCATGTAGGGCCCTGGCCTGCTCAGCCACGTCATTCCATTCAAATCGATTGATGGCTTTCTTTCACCATGCTCGAACCCCTTTAATAACGCATGTTATATACTCTACCAGAATAACTAATGTCGTTAACAGTTGCAAAAATCTAACGGGCAAGGCTCACTT
>MUZC01000210.1:10624-35973 GCA_002072015.1 Radix auricularia
CACACAACACACTGTCATAGCACACAACACACTGTCAATACACACAACACACTGTCATATCAAACAACACACTGTCATATCACACAACACACTGTCATAGCACACAACACACTGTCATAGCACACAACACACTGTCATATCACACAACACATTGTCATATCACACAACACACTGTCATATCACACAAGACACTGTCATATCACACAACACACTGGCATAGCACACAACACACTATCATAGCACACAACACACTGTCATATCACACAACACATTGTCATATCACACAACACATTGTCATATCACACAACACATTGTCATATCATACAACACACTGTCATATCACACAACACATTGTCATATCACACAACACACTGTCATATCACACAACACACTGTCATAGCACACAACACACTGTCATAGCACACAACACACTGTCATAGCACACAACACTCTGTCATATAACACAACACACTGTCATATCACACAACACACTGTCATATCACACAACACACTGTCAATACACACAAAACACTGTCATAGCACACAACACACTGTCATAGCACACAACACACTGTCATATCACACAACACACCGTCATATCACACAACACACTGTCATATCACACAACACAATGTCAATACACACAACACACTGTCATAGCACACAACACACTGTCAATACACACAACACACTGTCATAGCACACAACACATTGTCATATCACACAACACACTGTCATATCACACAACACACTGTGATATCACACAACACACTGTCAATACACACAACACACTGTCATAGCACACAACACACTGTCAATACACACAACACACTGTCATATCACACAACACACTGTCAATACACACAACACACTGTCATATCACACAACACACTGTCATATCACACAACACACTGTCAATACACACAACACACTGTCATATCACACAACACACTGTCAATACAAACAACACACTGTCAATACACACAACACACTGTCATAGCACACAACACACTGTCAATACACACAACACACTGTCATATCACACAACACACTGTCATAGCACACAACACACTGTCATAGCACACAACACACTGTCATATCACACAAGACTCTGTCATAGCACACAGCACACTGTCATAGCACACAACACCCTGTCATAGCACACAGCACACTGTCAATACACACAACACACTGTCATATCACACAACACACTGTCATAGCACACAACACACTTTCATATCACACAACACTCTGTCATAGCACACAGCACACTGTCATAGCATACAACACACTGTCAATACACACAACATACTGTCATATCACACAACACACTGTCATATCACACAACACACTGTCAATACACACAACACACTGTCATATCACACAACACACTGTCATATCACACAACACACTGTCATATCACACAACACACTGTCATAGCACACAACACACAATATCATATCACACAACACACTGTCATAGCACACAACACACTGTCATAGCAAACAACACACTGTCATAGCACACAACACACTGTCATATCACACAACACTCTGTCATAGCACACAGCACACTGTCATAGCACACAACACTCTGTCATAGCACACAGCATACTGTCAATACACACAACACACTGTCATATCACACAACACACTGTCATAGCACACAACACTCTGTCATATCACACAACACACTGTCATAGCACACAACACACTGTCATATCACACAACACACTGTCATAGCACACAGCACACTGTCAATACACACAACACTCTGTCATAGCACACAACACACTGTCAATACACACAACACACTGTCATATCACACAACACACTGTCATATCACACAAAATATTGTCATAGCACACCAACCACCATCACAGAACACAAGGCACCGTCATAGCACACCAGGCACCAGCGAAACAACTTATTTCACAAAGAAGCGTCGAGTTTACTAAAGTAGTTTTATCCCCCCCCCCGCCCTTAACCTAAGTCCACATTCTGAGTGGCTGAATCCCTCAACAAAAATCCTAGGACAAGGATATAGAAAAATTGAATCATCATTAATGTCATCATGAAATAGACAAAATCTCTCCATGGCTCGAAACGTCTTGTCAATATGTAAACAATATACAAATGATTTTCACAAGCCTATAAAAAAATAGGCATCTTCAAACACAAATCATTCTTTTAGTTTGTCTCCGAGTTTCAAAGATTAAAAATTAATAATTAAATAAATAATTAAAAGAAAATTCAATCAATTTATACTACTTAAATGAACACCCACACTCCAAACGCAGTCTCTAATCATTCAAATAATTACCCCACCCCCTCCACCCAACCATTCCACACGGTCTCCGACACAAACCCATTAAATTTCAACACAATCGCCCGGCAACTATCACGGCACTCAATAAGGGGCTATAACTCCGTACCGTCATGACATCGATCTGTATGTTGTTATTTCACACCCAGTGAGTTTCAGGCTGTTTCTTGCACTCATCACGGGGACCTATGCTTTATCTGACGTCACATCACCAGGCAACCGTAATCAACAGTGAGAAATCTTTGAAAATTGAACTTAATTATTTCGAATCAAGTAATCGTGTGGACGTTCATTTTTTTTTTCTTCTCAAAATCTTGTTAAGGTTGTAGAATATTTTGTTTCTGAATAACATTATCGTAAAATGAGAAATAAATATAAAATACAGCTCAATATTAAAATAAAAAGTAAATGTTAACCGGACCGAAACTAAAGAGAAACCTACAGACAATAGAAGAACTTGAATCAACTACTGCCAAGAACGGGACGTGAACCGAAGCTCGAAGATATCAGAGCCCAAACTGGAGTCCGCTTTCGACTGAATTCCAATAGATCTGAAAAGTTAGCCACCGAACCCTAAACTAAGCAATTGGCGACAGAAGTCCAATTGAACGGTTGAAGACCGAGCCCAAACGAAAATAAAAAGTCATTACGACCAGGCTCGATCGTTCTGTGGTTAGCTATTTAAATATGAGACTGATGTTCATCGCGACCTAATACGTATCAATACAGCTATACTTAAAAAAGAAAGAAAAGAAAAGCCAGATCGTGCGTTGATCCTCCATACAACGCACTAAAACCATCTTTGCGATTCGCCCTCCCGTCAAACATGTATTTTAGCAGAGGATTGGCTTTTTTTTTTTAGTGTGTGATAAAATAAGCAAATAAATATGATTGACGCCATTTCATCATTAGTCGGGACCGGGACTGGTTTTCATTTTAAAAAAAACTAAATTATTAGGCCTAGGAGCATCTCTAGAGTAGGTTTCACCAAGTCCGGTAGCTCATGGCGTCACACCGTCACGATCTACCTTCTAGACTTGCTCCGAGTCTGGCTGTTGATATGTCTGACGGTCAGTTTTGGCTGTTTGTATGTCTGACGGTCAGTTTTGGCTGTTTGTGTGTCTGACGGTCAGTTTTTGGCTGTTTGTATGTCTGACGGTCAGTTTTAGCTGTGTGTATGTCTGACGGTCAGTTTTGGCTGTTTGTATGTCTGACGGTCAGTTTTGGCTGTTTTTATGTCTGACGGTCAGTTTTTGGCTGTTTGTATGTCTGATGGTCAGTTTTGGCTGTTTGTATGTCTGACGGTCAGTTTTGGCTGTTTGTATGTCTGATGGTCAGTTTTGGCTGTTTGTGTGTCTGACGGTCAGTTTTTGGCTGTTTGTATGTCTGACGGTCAGTTTTGGCTGTTTGTATGTCTGACGGTCAGTTTTGGCTGTTTGTGTGTCTGACGGTCAGTTTTGGCTGTTTGTGTGTCTGACGGTCAGTTTTTGGCTGTTTGTATGTCTGACGGTCAGTTTTGGCTGTTTGTGTATTCGACGGTCAATTTTGGCTGTTTGTATGTTTGCTGGTCAATTTTGGCTGTTTGTATGTTTGCTGGTCAGTTTTGGCTGTTTGTGTGTCTGACGGTAAGTTTTGGTTGTTTTGTCGCACATCTTTCTGTCTGTTTTTTCTGTTATTTTGATTTCGTTTCGTTCCGTTTTCCTGTCATTGATAAAATTTAAATCTCTCGTACTGAATTTATTTTCTGCTCTCTTATGCTGCACAAATGTAATCTTCTAAACCGTTCGGCATTACTCGAATTTCATTAAGCGCTAGTTTTCCAGGTTTTCTCGGTAACCCAATACAAATGCAAGAACAGATATTAACAATGGATAAGCGTAGGACGCAATATGTATTTAGAAGGAGCGTCTGTATCTGATAAAATAAAATAACATATTTTTAAAAAAAGCCGAACAAACATTAAATTGAATGATCAAGCGTATGTTTAGACGAAGTGTATGAGTCCGACAGCCATTGCTTAGGCAATCTTCAATGACGTTGCAACTCTCTGATAATTTTTTTTAAATTTACTAATAACGAACAAAAATTATTAAATTATTGCAAATACTCCACGCGAAAGAGAAACGGAAAATTTAAAAAAAAAAAAAAAATGTTAGCCCATGATTTCTTCTTTTCATAAAACTCAATCGATCGACATTTTGAGCGTTCACCATTGACAGCACTGAAATCTGTGTGTACAGTTGATCAGTTATATAATCAAACTTACTGTTTTATAGTAATGTGTAACCTAATAGTTAATTTCCAATGCCTGAGCTAAATGATTTTCTAACACGTTTTTAAAACATTTTTTTTTTAAAATGGCGAACTATGATTTGAAATATTGTAGAGGTAACTAATATGTAATTATAAATGTTTTATGTCATAGGGCAACCCCGCAAACCATGTTGACCTGAATACTGTATGTGTTACTTTAGTAATCGAAAGGAAAATCTGGTTCTGCAAATTTTAATGCATCATCTTAACACAAATAGTTCTTCGAATCTCAACGCATCAAAAAAACACGAAAAGTTCTGCAAATATTAACCCATCAATGTAACATAAATAGGTCTGCAAATTTGAACACATCAACGAAAAATGAAAATTTCTACAAATCTTAACGCATCAATATCACACAATTATTTAAGTAAAAGTAAAATATCTATACACAGGTTTTTTTTTCCTCTCAAATATTCCGCAACGTAACTGTTTCTTTACAGATACACTGGGGAAAAAAAAGCTGATATTGGTTTACAAATGTCAATCAAGTATTTTAGCTGCAAAGTTTCATCTACGAGTTATCAAATGACTCGTAAAACAGTGTCTGCGAAAGTGATGTTATCTGTTTCACCAGCTAAAGGTTTGTTGGTGGTCCCCGCCCGCAGTCAATCAACTAATCGATGGCGTTGACATACTGTCGTCGCTTATTGAAAACAATTTGACCTGATGCTGATATAGCACGAAGAAATAAGAAAATGCATTTTATGCCTTGTGCAATAAACACCAAATATACCCAAGTTTGATCTCAAAATTTACATATGTACTTTCGACACAGATGAAGCTGAAAAATGAGTTATTTATTGTATGTCACGGATGACCAATTTGCCCTTGTAACTTGTTGTTGTGAGTTGCGCACGGTGGTGTGTTTGATGTTTGCTTTTGTGGTATTTAAAGTTATTGGTTAGTGGTGCGAAAGCGTGCAAAGTGATTGTGTTGTTGAAGTCATTTGTATATGTGTAAAAGTTTAGAGAGTTTTGTGTAGACGGTTTGTTGTGGAAAGGAAAAACGCCATTAAAGTTGTTGTTTATTTCTAGCAGTGTCTATATTTCTTGTGTAACGGTAATTGTATGAATCTTGGAGCAAGCAGTCAAGATATAAGTATTAGGACGCTTGTGACATTTCTGGGGGCTCAGTCCGGGATTACACAGAATACATAGACACTGCTGAAACAACGTGAATGCCAGTCAATACTCTGGAGGAGATATTAGCACTGGTGGATGCCCTTCAACTGAGAGGTGAAGAAAGGAGAGAGTACATAGAGAAAGAGGTACAACGAACGAGAGATGGTGAGAGAGAGGCGGCCGAGAGAGAGATGGCGGATAGGACGGCCGAGAGAGAGATGGCGGATAGGGCGGCCGAGAGAGATGGCGGATAGGGCAGCCGAAAGAGAAGCAAGGCTAGAGGCCAAGAGATTAGAGGCTGCCAATGGAGGAAATACGAATGGGACAGATAACAGGCCCAGGCAGCCCAAGCTTCCACCATTCATAGATGGTGTCGACCAGCTGGATGGATACCTAACAAGGTTTGAAACTTTTGCTAGGACCAGCAAATGGCCGGAATGTGACTGGGCCTTGTCACTGGGTGCGCTTTTGTCGGGTCGAGCCTTGGAGGCGTACTCCAGAATACCCTACGAGGAAGCGTTGGTGTATGAAAAGGTGAAACAGGTGCTCCTAAAAAGGTACAATCTCACAGAGGAGGGGTACAGAGACCTATTTAGAAAGAGCAGGCCGATGAGTCGCCATCGGTGTTCATAGGCAGAATCAAGGGTTATTTCGGGAAGTGGATAAGCTTATCGGGAATTGACACAACATTTGACGGTCTTAGAGACCTCATAGTGAAAGAACAATTCGTGAATGTGTGTTCTGAGGATCTGGCAATACATTTAAAAGAGCGANGACAGCCTGGAGGAAAGTGCTAGAGTTGCAGAATTGTTCCTGGAGGCAAGGAAGAGAAGCTTTGCTCATGGCTCTGGTGCAATGCAAAGTGGCAACGGTAATGACCTGAATGGGAGAAAAGGTGAGGTGCAACGGACCGAATTAAGTCAGAGAAAATGGCAAAATGTGGCTGAAGGAAGTTCCAGACCGGACGTGAGTTGCTTCGTGTGTCACAGGGTTGGGCACATAGCACGCTATTGTCCCAATACAAGGGAGGCCGGAAACACGAATGCAAAGAGAGTTGCGACGACGCGTGTTCTTGAGCGTAAACGGTCAAAGGGCAAACGCCTGTGGGATAAGAGCCTAAACGCATCTGTTGGAGGAGAAAATGTTGGCCAATCCGTGAATGTCAGAGGTGGAGAATTAGCAAGAGGTGGTGACTGCAAAGAAGCTGGAGCAGGAAAGTTGGAGATGGTAGATGGGTTCGTAGGATCAAATAAAGTTGAAGTATTGAGAGATACAGGAAGCGAAGTAGTGGTGGTCAAAAGAAGGTACGTGAGAGATGACCAATTAACTGGCGAAACAGAGCTGATCAGAATGTTAGATAACAGGGTTATCAGAGGGAAAAAGGCGATGATAGACATAACGACACCATACCTGAGTGGAATAGTGGAGGCGGTATGTGTGGAGAATTCTATAGTGGACTTGATTGTGGGTAATGTGTTTGGAGCAAGGACCGATGAAAACATGGACAGGGTGGCGATAGTGACAACGCGAGCTCAAAGAAAAAGAGAATGTCCTACTGCCCAAAGTAGTATCGCCAGGGATTGTTACAGGGAAGGAGTCGGGCCCATTCGCTCGGCTGGAGATAGACTTGTTCGAAGCAGTGGGCCACATCGATGGTCCGCCGACAGAGAGCGTGGTGAGGGGAAGGTGAATTGTGGTTGTGAAAATCGGAGGAGTAGAAACGTCAGCATGAGTGGAGGAGTTTGTTATAAGTGTGGTAGGCCCGGTCATTGGGCCAGAGACTGTCGCAGCGGCCAAGGCGGTGGCGCGGGGAGCTTTAGCTGGCGAGATCGTGGTGGTGCTCGCATGGAGTTTAGAAGTAGGAGAGGAGCCGGTAAGGATAAATGCTACAAATGTAACAGACCTGGTCATTTTGCCATAGACTGTGAAAGGGGCATTGATTCAAGTGCTCGTTGTAACTGCAACAGCCCTGTGCATGTTTAGCGTGACCATCCTGAAGTACTTTAACACGGCTCGTTTTGCGCGGGCAAGGATTCTGAGAATAGTGCCTGTTCCTGTTGAGAGTCAAGTTCTTACAAGTGCACAGTCATCCCTGGATCAAATAAAGTTCTATATATTGAGACACTGACTCTAAAGAATATTACGTTCATGTTGATTTTTGTGGGATTACCCTGTTAATATAATAATATTTTGAGTTGTTATAAGTCATAATTTATTGGGTTTGAAATATATACTGATTTGTATGTAAATGCTTTGTCGATATATTGGAGAGCAATATTAATATTTACTGTATATAAGAGGAAATGGTAGTAGTGTTAAGGGATATTTGAAAGTATATATCCATAGAATATATTAAGAAGTAATCATAGTAATGAGTAAAGTTGAAAATTGGTCATTTGAGATTATGGAAATTTGTCGACCTCGAAAAATTTCTGGAAAGGGGGGCATATGTCACGGTTGACCAATTTGCCCTTGTAACTTGTTGTTGTGAGTTGCGCACGGTGGTGTGTTTGATGTTTGCTTTTGTGGTATTTAAAGTTATTGGTTAGTGGTGCGAAAGCGTGCAAAGTGATTGTGTTGTTGACGTCATTTGTATATGTGTAAAAGTTTAGAGAGTTTTGTGTAGACGGTTTGTTGTGGAAAGGAGAAACGCCATTAAAGTTGTTGTTTATTTCTAGCAGTGTCTATATTTCTTGTGTAACGGTAATTGTATGAATCTTGGAGCAAGCAGTCAAGATATAAGTATTAGGACGCTTGTGACATTGTATAGTTTCTCGTAGCTTTTATTTGGGTCAAACACTAAAATCGCTGCCTCTGGACCAGCCTCAGGTCGGTTGCTGAATTGTTATAACGTTGAATTTATTTTGTTGTTGTTGTGTTTATTATCTACTGAAGACAAGCACGCGGAAAACAACAGTAAAAAAATTTTAAAACAAAAACGTAAAAAAACAAAAAAGTTTTTCATTATAAATCCTTTATATTCTAGACCAGGGGTGGCGAACACGCGGCTCTCGAGTCGCGTGCGGGTCCGGGCCAAAATGAATGCGGCTCTTTGACTCTTATCATTATTTTGTATACTGTGGCTCTTTGCCAAGTTTGGATTTTGTTTTAGATACATCGTCTTTCGATACTCATTCCTATGTCACAAGTTAGTGGAAAGGGAAACCTCTCTCAATGTGTAAGTTCTGAGTACTTTCTAGATTCTAGGAAAACCCCTGCAAAGTGACTTCCGTCACTTCTGGGAAAACCCCTCTGAAAGTCAATGTTCCTTAACGAGTTCGGGGAAACCCCCTCCTTTAGGTCGAGTCCCTGCATCTCCCTACTTTTTAAAAAGAATGTTTTATAAATAAAGAGGCTCAGTCTTTTCCCGGACGCGAGCTAGTGCTTTTTAAAGTTCTTTTCTTTAATGGCAGGTTAAACCACTAAAATCTTAATTTTATGTTAAAATCAAAGAATCGGTCCATTCTAACTGACACTCATGTAAAGGAACTGCTACGAGTGGCTACAACTGAATACAAACCTGATTTGCTGAAGTTTACTGAAAACAAAAGATGCCAGAAATCCCATTGAGATTATCATCCCATCACTCCAACAAAAAACACCTGACTGAGCATGTTATATTATGTGTTTAATATATTACTAGATTGTGCCAGGCGCCGTGGCGCCTGCGGCGCCCCCGTTTTTTGGGCGCCTACGGCGCCAACCTTTTTTTTAAAAACCAACTAACTTGTCCTTTTTTGATAAATACGAATTATTAAACTTTATGAAATGTACGCAAAGTATTTATTTAATAATAATAATAGGGGTTGTATTTTGCGTACCGATGCACACCAAACAATGACGTCATCATATTAAATATTTTTACAGCGCTCATCAACACACGATTTTTCAACTAAACTAACAGCTGTAGACTGTCGTACATCGCTCCTCAGCGTTTCAACTAAACTAACTGCTGTAGACTGTCGTACATCGCTTGAGCGTTACGTTACAAACAAACATACAGAACCACACCACTGGGTGTTTATATATATAATTGTTAAAATTATATGCCTTTGTGTGATGTGGCTCTCTTACTCTCACAGTTTAAAATTTTGGCTCTTTTTGTCGAACTTGTTCGCCACCCCTGTTCTAGACATAACAATAAGGATGTTCATTATAATACGCAAGGAAAAACTATCCGAAAATTAAAAAAATCATGTTAAGCCTGGTCCCTATTGGAATTCAGGACGTGTTAGCGCATTTTCGTATTATGTATCAGTTCTTATGTTAGATATCAGAATTATGTAGTTATCAGTAAGTGTGTTTAGATTTTAGACATATTTTTATGAATTTTCTTGTGTATTGAATATACCTGACATTTTTTTTATTTAAAAGTCATTTCTTTACATTTAAAAAAAAAATTATTTTCTCTTTAATCTAACTACAAGTCACCACAAATGATGACGTAAAACTCTCTAAACTTTTACACATATTCTAATGACGTCAACTAAAAAAAAACAACTAATTCTTTTGCACCCTTTCGCACCACTCTTCAATGCCTGAAGGATTATGCAATCGACTTCCGGCAATGGCGGCCGTTCCCTGCGCTAGTGTTACCTCTCGATTCGAAATATTTTTTGGTAGTTTTAACGGGGTTTTTTAACGGATCGAGTAACTGAGTGTTGATGCACAAATGGCAGGTCAGGACATACAAAAAAACATATATACCTCATGGGTCTAGGACTTATGGATGCTGAGATCAAGGGTGATGATGGACGGACGGACAAAACGGGTGCAATAGCGCATTCGACTTCTCGAAAATGCGCTAAAAATTCTAGTCATGTCTTGTAAAACATGTTTAATATAATGCGCACCGATCGTGAATATATTTTTATAAAAAGTACTGTCAATGTAATGCGCACCTTACTGCGCAACATGAAAGGTTATTGAACGTATTACGCACCACAACACTATCTCAAAAAATTATGCTATAAAGAGATAAATAAAATAGTTTTAAAATTCAATAATGTAATTACAGTCCATTCTATTGATCTGAAATTTTAATACATCATTTTTATCATTAGCATGAGTCTGTCTGCAAAATATCAGCTCGCTTGCTTAAGATAAAGTGGGTTAAAATTTGATCCACAGTTTTTTTCGGCAAGGTCGGTCGGTCGGTTGGTCTTACGGCTCAGACACCACAAGTTAATATAAATGAATTAAAAATGACCATTTTCCCGTGAAAATATCAAGCTGAAATTTAACACATAGACTTGTGTCACCTAACAATGTATTGTATCAAAATTTCAGATCGATCGAAAGTACCGTAATTAAATTAATGAATTTTAAGTTAATCTCAATGTATCCCTATGAAGCCGTCTTCTATAAGTGACCTCAACGGTTCACTGCATTTCATTCCAGCCATTGATGACCACATGTACGTGTTTTACAGCAAAGGGAGTTAAGTCACGTTCAGTCTGTAAATGTTTGTGCGTATTAAATTAAAAATGTTCATTACTTTTAGTTCTGTCTCAAATATAGATCTAAGGGCATTCTAGTCAAAAACTTTGTTTTTACCGATTGTTTAATTTACTTTTATGTTTTTCAGCCCGCCCGCAAGACCGATCACAACACACGGACAAGACGGTAAAGTTAATATGAAGGATTAAAAAAAGAGAATGGTAGTTAACATCAGTTTGTGTTTAATATTTTTGTCCATTGGCCTTGGTTATCTACATTGACACTTTTGATTAATGTTCACACTGTTCGCCCTTTTATTCTTTTATTTATTTCTCCTGATCCGATAAGAAATCAATCAAAAGCTTTGCATTTATTTACATATATTCACATGCAATTTTATTACATTATCCTGATGCTTAAACTCAGCCATGTAATCAGGTTTATATCCGCCAGGTCCTTATCGCCAATGTCAAATTACATCCACGGCCTGCTTTAACTGAGGGACGCCGCAGGTTCTGGACAGAAATCTCAAATTCGGGCAGTTCATTATTCCAACGGCACTTTCCCAGCTTCTTCCCACCCCCAGCCCACTATCCAACAGTCCAGGAGTGAGTGAAAATGTAAGTAACTCCAATGAAGCGTGTATTTCCCCTCCCATCCCCAGCCCACTATCCAACAGTCCAGGAGTGAGTGAAAATGTAAGTAACTCCAATGAAGCGTGTATTTCCCCTCCCATTCTCAGACCGCTATCCAACAGTCCAGGAGTGAGTGAACATGTAAGTAACTCAATGAAGCGTGTATTTCCCCCCTCACCCCTAGACCACTATCCAACATGCCAGGAGTGAGTGAACATGTAAGTAACTCCAATGAAGCGTGTATTTCCCCCCTCATCCCCAGACCACTATCCAACAAACCAGGAGTGAGTGAAAATGTAAGTAACTCCAATGAAGCGTGTATTTCCCCTCCATCCCCAGCACACTATCCAACATACCAGGAGTGAGTGAACATGTAAGTAACTCCAATGAAGCGTGTATTTCCCCCCCTCACCCCCAGTCCACTATCCAACAGTCCAGGAGTGAGTGAAAATGTAAGTAACTCCAATGAAGGGTGTACTTCCCCTCCCATCCCCAGACCGCTATCCAACATACCAGGAGTGAGTGAACATGTAAGTAACTCCAATGAAGCGTGTACTTCCCCCCTCACCCCCAGTCCACTATCCAACAGTCCAGGAGTGAGTGAACATGTAAGTAACTCCAATGAAGCGTGTACTTCCCCTCCCATCCCCAGACCGCTATCCAACAGTCCAGTACTGAGTGAACATGTAAGTAACTCCAATGAAGCGTGTATTTCCCCTCTATCCCCAGCCCACTATCCAACATACCAGGAGTGAGTGAACATGCAAGTAATTCCAATGAAGCGTGTACTTCCCCCCTCACCCCCAGTCCACTATCCAACAGTCCAGGAGTGAGTGAACATGTAAGTAACTCCAATGAAGCGTGTACTTCCCCTCCCATCCCCAGACCGCTATCCAACAGTCCAGTACTGAGTGAACATGTAAGTAAGTCCAATGAAGCGTGTATTTCCCCTCCCATCCTCAGACCGCTATCCAACAGTCCAGGAGTGAGTGAACATGTAAGTAACTCCAATGAAGCGTGTATTTCCCCTCCCATCCTTAGACAACTATCCAACATGCCAGGAGTAAGTAACTCCAAACAGGCGCTTGTCTCCCCCCCCTCCCACACGAGACCAGCTCGCGCAGTGGGCAGAAGTGAGGCAGTTCCGGGCCTCGTTTGAAAGGCGCGCGCTTTGTTCAATTAAAACCCAGAGACTCCTGCCTGACGAACCAATGTGAGTTGTCGTCCCCCGTCAGACCAAAACTTCATTCCTAAACTTCAAATTTTTTTTCTCTCCATTTTTCTGGGCTTTAATATTCAGGACATTTACTTGATACAAGGATAGATTTGTGGACCATTAAATGAAGGTAAAATAACTTTTTTAAAAACACTTTATAAACTTTTTTTTTTGTCCAATATCATTTTATTTTTTGTGTGATATATTGAGCACCAAAGTTAGAATATAATTAACTCATCTTCTAATATAGAAAACTTTTAGCGTGACACAAAATCAATGAAAAACAAGAAATATATCTGAGTTAAACAAAAAAATTAAGCGAAGCTTAAAGGTTGCTTGTACATGACACAGGGAACTATATTCAAATTATGTTTTCCCCGAAGCATATTTTATGTTATTTCTTTACGTAAAGTTAATACAAATAACCATTGAGCCTCTTTCTAACGGCAATAATTTTAAGTAATCTTTCCGTGCAATTTAGACATAATGTCAGGTAATTTGTGATGTGATTTCAACCAGTTTAGTGAGTGAGTGAGAGAGAGAGGGAGAGAGAGAGAGTTCCCATAAAGAGTTTACCGATAGTAGAGTGGGTAATGACAAACCGATCGAATGTCAAGACAAGTTTAAAACGCCGTCATCTTAATCTGCATCTAAGATATTACTCAAAACTACTTAACTGTATCTATTTATATCATCTACGATAATCGCACCCGATAGTCCGATAGAAAAGATGTGTGTACAATGCATGGCATGGATGTTGATCTGAAAACCTTGTTTCAGTTGTGTTCTGTTAAGACACATTTGTATTAATATTGGGCATAAAGTGAAATGTGAAACATGGCTTCGTTCCTATAAATGCCTGAGGTGACTCCAACATTGATATTAAACAAATATCTTTAAAAAATGAATAGATAAATAAACAACAATAAAAATAATAACAAATAATAATATATAAATAAAGAAAAAAAATCAAGAAGATATTTTACCTATTTCATACAGCAATAAAATGAAATTTTACTATGCAATTTGGATAGATTTATCTTTATTAGAATGTCAAAACTGTTACGTGAAAATGCTTTCAATATATATATGCACACCTACACACACACACACACTCAAATATATATATAGCCTATATATATACTGGGGCTGGTAATTATTTTTTAAAAAAACTTGCTCCATTAATCAGGAGCAAATTTAATAGATTTTTCGATTAATTTCCGATTATTTATATTTTTAGAACGCTTATATAGATCCCCTTAAATCGTGATTCATTATTTCGCGAAATTGCTCAAGTCCTTGTAATTACATGGTTCCCAAATTTTACGACGTAACACAGCAAATCTGTTCTGCTATCCAAGAAAACATTTTTGAGCACGCATTCATGTGTCTAAATAAATAATAATAATAATACGAGGGAAAATAACGTAAGCAACAAAAAATACAAATTATTAATAAATTAGGAAAAAAAAATATTTTCTTAAATTTAATTTAAAATTTAAAAGATGAGATTAATTTGAATCGATAAAAAATTTGTAACTATTATTCGATTAAGTACTAGTTAATTTCCGCCCATATANTATATATATATATATATATATATATATAAGAGAGGAAACAAAGATGAGAAAGTAAGAAATTTTCTCCCATCTAAAAAGCGCCTTCAAATATCCCACGTAGAGAAACAGCTGGCACTGCATTTATATTTCTACTGCTTTATTAAAACCGTGCGGTGACATTATTTTACTGTGGAAAGTCAATAACTTTTTTGGATTGATTTAAGTTAGTTAACATTTTGTAAGTGTGTGTGTAAACAATTTGAAATCTGGATTCTGTCATTTTATGTCTGTGCCAATGGCCTTCGGTGAAAAAAACCAAAACAATTAAAACGTATAGTTGCCCTTTTTTTCTTCTCATTTTTTCCATCTTATTTTGCGGGACAATGGTTCTATAACCCTGTCCTTGTTCTTGAGGGCACCGCCCCGTAATCATTGTGTTTACACCGTACTGACATAACACGACATGGTGCGGTAATAATTCAATAGTTGGTTCGTCGTGTCTTGATGCGTACCCGTGAGTACCAAGAGGGCGCACATCAGAGTTCGTCACCGCCCCTGGATTTATAAAGTACATCACTAGCCCAAGTAGAAGCGCTATATGTTTTTTTATTTCTTATTTTGGAAGAGTTTACCTTTAGTTACGAAATTGTACGCTACTAGTTTTGGAAGAGTTCACTTTTATTTACGAAATTTTACTAATTTTGGAGGATACAATGTAAAAAAAAAATGTTTCCCATATACATATAGAAGTAAAATTACGTTTGCGACTATGCTTTGATTGGAATAGGTAAAACCAACTTAGCTGACTGATATAATCACATAAAATTTACCAAGACAATTGGGGTAAGTACAAACAAAAAGCTTCGGTAGGTGATGAATATCTCAATGAAATTTTACCGACTACATAACCAGATTTTTTATTCAGCGGCATTGTGCGGGTTTCTTCTGCCAGGGAGGATAACAAGTTTGTTGCTCCTGCCCCAATATAATATGATGCTTATATTTATATATAGAGAGAAAATAGAAGTTTTTATTTTAAAAAATAAATAAATAATACTAACAACCAGAGGCGTCACTAGGGTTGGTGTCACCCGGGGCGGTAGCTTATGGTGTCACTCGGGGGGGGGGGAGTGGCGCCCTCACCGCGCCCCACTAGCGACGCCACTGTAAACAACATTATTGATTTACATTTTAGAACATTAAGTGAAGAGCTTATTTGTCTGGATGTACATTTTAATTTTTTCCCCTTTTCCACATCGCAACATATTTGATGGCACCTTCAACATAAATGTTTTCAATCATTTTTGTATTATCAGTAGGCTAAATAGCTAGATTAGTTACTGTTAGTCCACGCGATGGGATCGTAATTAATGTTAGATTAACGTATATTTAGAGAAAATTCCCTCACAGCAGCCAAAAAAAAAAAAAAGAAAAAAAAAAGAAAAATTCGACAGTTTATTGAATACTTCAAGTAATATTATTATATTATGTAACTTTTAGCATAAATATCATAAAAGACTTTAAAAATAAAAATAAAATTTAGTTCATTGAATGAAAGTGAGTTACAAATAAGTCAGTGTGTGTCAAGCCATGTGAGATAGGGGACACATCACGATCACCAAGGTCCAATAAATTACCTGGTGAAGACAAGAAATTTTTTCCCCCGTAGTTTGTAACTGTCAAACCTACCAACGCATGTTTCTGAAATATTACTCTTAAAGAATAAAACTTTCTTTTCAAATCGTTTTCGCCCCAAACCCCCCAAAAATCTTCGCTTTCTCGTCAAAGTTTTCATTAAAAAGTCGAGATGTTCATAATTAAGTTTATTATAAGTCCAAGCCTTATCTACCGATTCCGTTCGTTTTCCCGTGATTAACATTTACAATACAACTTATCTTTTATGCACATTAAGTACCTTAAATCTCTCCCTCTCTACATATGTTTGGGCATAATGGACGCCTTAACGCACAGTATTCCAACCCCCTTTCCTCAGATACGTAAAAAAATCCCTTATATTAACTTCACCGTCTTGTCTTTTTATCTGCTGGGGTGCCTTTCACCCACAGAAAAACAAAAGCAAAAAATGACCCACTTCCTAGATAAAATCGAGCTGAAAATTTTGCACCTAGACTTTTTGGAACCTATCAATGCATTTTATCTACATTTCAGATCGATCAAATGAATTTTAATAAAATTATTTTTTTTTAGATCATCTCTATGTATTTCTATATAGCATTTATATATGTTTATGGTAGTCTGTCTCGCGGTCCGTATCGCATTGAACGTAATTTTTAAATATTTTCCTATCGCATGTTCAATATGTATGTAAGTAATTATTTATGTTATTGTACTGATGAAGGCATGAACCGAAACGTTTTCTATTATTTGTATTAGTTCATAAATAAAGCTTAAATTTATTGTCTTCATACACAAATAGTTTGTGTAATTAATTTTTCATTAAAAAGCTTTATTCAGTCCCATTCTGTATGATACAATCTATATTAATATTAACCGAGTAATTTAGTATTTTTCCTTTTCCTCAAGTGCGCCAAAAATGAATTACCCAAGGTCGCGGAAAACCTAGTTACGCTCCTAATTATAAATAATAATAAAGCCCAGGTCACTCACTCACTCACTGGATGTGGAACGCTGAGGAACGATGTACAACAGTCTACAGCAGATAGTTGAAAAATCGTGTGGTGATTAGCGCTGTAAAAATATTTAAAATGACGTCATTGTTTGGTGTGCATCGGTGCGCAAAATACAACCCCTTTTATTAAATACTTTGCGTACATTTCAGAAAGTTTAATATTTCATATTTATCAAAAAAGGACAAGTTAGTTGGGCTTTTGAAAAAGGTTGGCGCCGTAGGCGCCTTAAAAAAAGTGGGCGCCGCAGGCGCCACGGCGCCCCGGCACAATCTAGTAAATTATATAATAGTCCAAGTCACTCACTGGATGTGGAACGCTGAGGAACGATGTACAACAGTCTATAGCAGTTGAAAAATCGTGTGGTGATTAGCGCTGTAAAAATATTTAATATGATGACGTCATTGTTTAGTGTGCATCGCTGCGCAAAATACAACCCCTATTATTAAATACTTTGCGTACATTTCCGAAAGTTTAATATTTCGTATTTATCAAAATAGAACAAGTTAGTTGGGCTTTTGAAAAAGGTTGGCGCCGTAGGCGCCCTAAAAAAAGTGGGTGCCGCAGGCGCCATTTCGCCCCGGCACGATCTAGTATTGAACATAATCAACACTACTTTTGGTTATGTCTCATATTTAAGTGATTTATAGCCAAAAACTTTGTTTTTCTGGTTGTTTAATTACATTTAAATCTGATTAAATTGAATCGAAAGCGATGTAAAATGATATCAGCTAAAGTTTATTGTAAGTTGATCAGTGGATGACATACATCCTTGTAGGGACCACGGACCACAATATAACCACCCTAATTGTCTTCATATTTTATCTGGGGAACAAAATGTATTCTCATTTTTACAAGAGATTCCCATACATATTGAGGGACCCTACCCTACTGCTTTTGAAAACTTTCATCGCGGAGAATAGATCACCACCAGCTTTAAAGTTATTTAAAATAAAAAATACACAAACACATTGTGTAATGAAAACATTAAATTTGAGCTTGATATGATATATTCCAGTTATTTAACGAGGTCTAGTTGTTGAAGTCAGTTTTATTTCGTTTAGTTGTTACATTCTCAAAACATAAAAGTCAGATTCTTTTTCCTTACAGCAGCGCCAAGCGAAGCAGCGTTCACACGATCTTTTCTGTACCCCTTACCATAGCGCCAAGTGAAGCAGCGTTCACACATTTATGTACCCCTTACAACAGCGCTAAGTGAAGCAGCGTTCACACATTTCTGTACCCCTTACAACAACGCCAAGCGAAGCAGCGTTCGCACATTTCTGCACCCCTTACAACAGCGCCAAGTGAAGCAGCGTTCACACATTTCTGTACGGCATACGAGGGGATTGCATGGCTTGAACAATAAACAGTCACCTTTACTTAAACGCACCCCCCCGCCTCCCAACAACAACAACAGCAACAAAAAAAAAAAAAAAAAAACAAAAAAACAAACAAAAAAAAACAAACAAAAAAAAACAAAAAACAAACAAACAAACAAACAAACAAACAAAAAATCAAACAAAAGTTTAAAACTAACAAAAAACAAACAAACAAACTAATGAAACAACTAATGTCAAGTGCCCATCGGAGCTGACTGGAATCAGGAAAGCACTTGATGTTTGGGAACAAATTCCAGCTTTTTTAGAGACTCGAACACGAGGTCCCTCTGTAAGCACTCTTAGCAGATTATCCCCCATCCGCACAAGTTAAATGTATTTGAGTTTTAGAGAAACAAGTTTGCATAACCTTCCCACTTTTATTCCATTTTAAATGTTTCAATCAGATATAACGTTAATGAAACTTAAAGTCTCATTTTTCACACCATGATAGCTGGCCTATGAGTTCAAGTGCAGTAGCGTTCACAGATTGTTTTTTTAGCCACACCATACTAGGTACTGTGTGGCTATCACAATGCACAGCCACCTTTACTTTCTCCAAAAAATGTCAGGTTGTGCCCATTCCAAGCTGGATGAACTCGGGGGACCTTGCCAGCACCGGGTCTCAGACCCGTGACCCTTCGGTACCACAGCCGAGCGTGCTGCCGCTCGACTCATGGTGCTGGTTGAAATTTATGATGATTTCGGGTGGTGCGGTTCGCACCACCCGTACCCCCTAAAACGCCCCTGGTTGGCTAAATACTGTTGGTAAGGTCAGGCTAATTGGGTTTTACTGCCTCGCTCCCTCTCTCCCTCCCCTCTCTCTCTCACTCTCTCTCCCTCTCCCCCTCTCTCTCTCCCTCTCTTTCTCCATAATAAAATGTTTTTAAATGCTATAGGGGTAAGATTGTGGGGAAGGAGGGAGCAGGAATTTATTGTTTAGCGAATAGCAGTTAAGCTTTCAGGCGATGAATTATAAATTACGCAACATAGGACTGTATTTACACAATACCTTTCACTAGGTAGATATCACTACATTCTTCTATTGGTGATTACCTTGAGTTATCGCACGAGAAAAAAAGATTTTAAAACATTTGCGTAGCATTTAAAAAAAAAAGAAATTAAGAGACTTAATAGATCTAAGAAAAAAACCTTGCAGTATGGTGGGGGAGTGCCAATTTTATAGTTTTTCCATAGCCCTAAGTATCATAGCTCTGCCTCTGGAATTGACATTAGCTACTAAAATGTTTATACTTATTTAAAAATATAAAGTTTTTAATTTATACTACAAATTTGCTTAAAAACTTCCAAAAAATATCTGCGTATTTTGATCTTGTTTGATTTACACAAGATTCTTATCTTATCTTAGATATACAGACGCTCCTTCTATGCAGAAGATAATTGCGTCCACAGACCATGAGAGATGATCTGTTGGCAAGTGATGCAGCGGTCACAGGCCACGGCTATAGGGGTTCCACGCATTACCCCAGCCGCCTAACTATTGTCTAGTTAGGTACCCATTCGGAGTTGGGTGACTCGGGGACTCCTCAGGCCCCGAGAACAAATCCTCACCTTCGTGTGGATTCGAACTCGTGACCACAGTATGACAGTCGAGAGCGCTACCTCTCGACCACCACGATTCATTTGTCCAAACCCACTTACCGGAGTAATTTAGATATTTTACATAGTTGGAATAGAATATTAAACCCTATTTTAATTTACAGTTCGTATCTTTAATAATAAGAACGGATATATCAATAGGTGGCCTACCTAATTAGTCAATTAACTAATAATTTATTATATTTTTTTTATTATTTTTATTTTTTTAAATATTATTATTATTTTTTATCAATGCTAAAAATTTGAGATTATTTCTCCACCTTTACCTTCACCAATACCTAACATTTTTCCCCCCTTACCTTCACCAATACCCAATATTTCTCCACCCTTACACTCACCAATACCTAACATTTCTTCACCCTTACCTTACCAATACCTAAGATTTCTACTCCTTACCTTCACCAATACATAACATTTCTCTACCCTTACCTTAACCAATACCTAACATTTCATACCGACACCTTAACTATTGAACTTAAACTAAATTTTACCCACTTTTGCCTACCATATTCCATCCATAGATGTGAACAAAAACCTTTATAAATAAACACGTTTGACACACATCCAATTCTAAGCCTTGTCGTTAAGAAATAAAAAAATAATATAAAAAATACACAAATAAATTTTGTGTAATGAAAACAATAACTAGCAGCTACATTTTTAAAACTAACATGACAGTATAAAATACAAAATTTTCATTTTATATTTTTGCGTTACTTTAAAAATAAAGCGCAAATTTATTGTTTTCATTACAAAATTTGTTTGTGTATTTTGATTTTAAAAAAAAAAAGCTTTATTACCGTAATTTTCTTTAAGAAATCAAATATAAGCATCAAGAGATTGGAATGGTAACTGTTAGTTTAGAGACACCCTTAAAAACAAAACATACACCCGTTTATCTTGTTATTTCGTGATCACCCCCCCCCTCCTCCAATATGCCACTGTATTAGGTCGTGTTAATTATCATCATTACCATTAGTTGTTCTGATCTTCCTGCCTACTTGTTTCATTCCTCGAGATAGTTATTTCACAGTAATGATTTTTGGATTAAGGACATTATTCTCATTACATAATAGCTATGGAATGTAAAACGAGTTTTTCCACCGTAATTATTTTTTTTCCAAAGTTTTATATATGGGTTTAAGGGTCGCTGTGGTCAAGTGGCAGTGTGGCTAGCTGCCGCACTGCCCTATCGAGAGTGAAGGGTTTGAAACTCAGTGAGGTGGGGAGCCTTTTCCCCGTGACTAAATGGCGTCCCTTAGTCCAACCAGCTCCTAAAGGGTACCTGGCAGGCGGCTGGGCGTTGTAGTCGCCACACAATCCCCTGTGTGCCGTGGCTAAAGAAACTTGTGAGCGCTGGCTACTGCTCTTGCTCCATGGGACATTATGGTCTCGAAAAATGTAATAACAGGCACAATATCTTCTAAATGATTGAGGCTATTATTGAACAGGGAACACTTTCGAGCTTATTCCATATTACACATCAGCCGTCAGGGAGCTCAAAGTTTTGGCGACCGGACTTAACCTTTGCCCTCCGCCCACCGGCCCGTTTCCGACAGCTCCTGGCAAGGGTCTCACAGCATCTGACTACCACTCTATGACCACCAGCAGCGGGTGATGTTTAATTTATTAAGCCGTCCTTCTGGGGACCGGTACTAATTGACCGGTAACGTCATTAGTGGCGCCACCACCAACAACGCGCCACCTGGCGGCCTTTTGGCCAGGTCACGTCCCTTGGCTCCCAGCGCACCCCGTGCACCCACTTGGTGACCTTTGTCGTCTGTGGCTCGGCTGTCGATGATATTACGACTTAAAAACAACAAATAACTATAATGAGCAATAAACTGAAGGGATCAATGAGAAAGAATTGAGTAGTGATCATACTCAAGCCAAACTTTACAAGATTTAATCAAAATGGCTCGCTTTTTAACATACAATGTTTTTGATACGCACTTAGGTGGAAAAACAAGGGTGGGAATTCTCACCAAGAAAGTTGACGAATTTTAATTTTAAACTTAATAAAGAATTTCTATAAAAGTGTACAAATATTCGCAGACTTAAACAAATATATAGAATATTCCAATTTAATTGCTTTCGCGAAGAAATACATTTATATTTCATGAAGTCATAATTTTTTTAATTTTTTTTTTTAAAGTATACCGAATTGAAAAAAAAAGGTTACTTTGGTAATAAATTGTATGATTGTGGAACTTTAAAGAACATATTGATTTTGATTTTTTAAAATAAAAAAGTAAGGCTGGCACTGATTTAAAATAATGTGTTCTATTAATCGTGAATTTTTATTCGATTACGCGTGAATTTTTAAATTTGATTGATCGTTTAATTTCCAATAGTAATATTTCTATACCGCATTTATAGATCCAATTGAGTCGCGATTCCTTTTTATACGAAATCGATTAAGTCTCATTATTTCTATGGCTCTCAAATTTTGTGACTAACATCAAATTCGGTCTGCTATAAAAAAAAAATAAACAAGAAAATTATTTTTGTTTACGCATGCACGTGTAAATATATTTAAAAAAAATAATACGGGCGATAAGTAAGTAAGTAACAAAAATATAAATCATTTATAAACTGGAGAAAATAAATATTAATAGTATTTTCTTAAATTTTAATCGAATTCTAATAGATCAAATTAATTTTTATCGAATGCAATTTAACGATTAATCAATTAATTAATCGTTAATTTTCGCAACATTATTTTAAAGTATTCAGTTTGGTAATGTTTTCTTTGTTGAATTAGGTCGCAATTTTTTGTTGTTGACCGAACCTATTATAATTTTTGGCGTTGCCACTTGTCAGTTAGATAGACTTTTGAAGGCAAAGATAAGACTGATACTTGATGACTTGTATTCTCTTATATACTCCGACCTCTGCAGTTATTATTCTTCATCAGCCTAAAAATCTGTTTTAAAACTAAATTTTAAAAGCGGCCTCACATGCCTGGAAGAGAATATTATTTTTCACATCTTTCAAATTAAAAATCTGTACTCAACTCTAGAATTCTATATTATAGTCTAGTTCTTGTTTAGCTATTTTTCAAATCTTTCAAGTTAAAAATCTGTACTCAGCTCTAGAATTCTATATTATAGTCTAGCTCTTGTTTAGCTATTATTTTGTGTGTGTGTGTGTGTGTGTGTTGTTTGAGGGAACATCTCTCTGTCTTGCCCCAACAGCAATCGTTCAATTTTATCACCATTTTTTTTTTTGATCACATAATAACATCGATGCTGTTAAATGAAATTAACATTTCCAGACTCATCAAATACTTATAAAATACATTTCTTCTTCTTTCTTCTTTTATTTCGTCTCGCCTTCGAAGAGCCGTGATTTCTTGGCTTTGACCGAAACGTTGGTTAACTCAAAAAAAACAAGCCGTACATTTTCAAGCGCCGTACTGCGAAGTTTTAGGAACAAATTATTGCTACGACCGCATGAGACACGCGGCACAGGGACGTGGGACAATGGGGTGAATAGCGAGAGAGTGGGACGTCTTGAATGGGGCGAGTGGGACGTGAATACCTTCATCTGACGGCTCCAAACCTGCTCGTCTCAATCGCCGAATGCACGGATTAACATGGCTTCCATCAGCCCCAAGTGGGTCGGACAATGGATAACTCAGAGACATGGGGGGATGGAGTTGGCCGGGGGGGAGGGGTGTTCTTGTGAGGTGAGGAGAGAGGGGGGATGAGGAGAGGTTGGAATAAGAGAAAAGAGCGGGAATGATGGTGTGAAAGAAATTATTATGTAAGATCTGATTGAATTGTTAGGGGTAAAAGAATTGTGGGTGTGGGGGGAGAGTAGGGGGGGGGCTAGATAGGAAGTAAACAAAAAATAAAACGAAATAAAGTGATAATGAAGTTAATTTTTTTTTTTCGATCCTTTAGTTTGAAGATGGCACTACAGACAGGAATGAGGTGGGGGGGGGGAATCTAGGGTATGAGTGTGCAAGAAATTTATTAAATTATTTTAATTTTTAGAGCACTTTTACATAGATACTAGACTATTTGTTGTGTCTTGGGATTGGTCTCAATTTTAGAATTAAAGAATGATCCGAAATAATTTTCATTATTCTGAGTATGGGGAGAAGGAAAAAAAATAATTTTGCTAAATTTGAATTAACTGTTTCGTTCTGTTTGAATTAGATCACATTTAATTAAAAGAGATGAGTGTTGACTTGTCATATAAGTTGTGATCAGTTTTTCGTTGTGTCCTCGTCGACGAACAACACTATGCATGTGGGCCAAGTCAGTTTGGAGAGTTAGTATAAGTCAAGAAAGTGACTTAGAATAGGTCAAAAACGTGAGTTAGAAAAAGTCAAGATAGTGAGATATAATAAGTCAAGATAATGAGTGAGATTAAGACAAGACGGTAAGTTAAAATAATTAAAGATGGTCAGATGGAATAAGTCAAAAATGTGAGTGAAAATAAGTCAGGATTGTGAATTAAAATAAGTCAGGAACAATGCAATTCGTTTAAATGTTATTAAGCCCAAAATATCGATGTTTTAAAAAAAGATTTTCCCGTGTCAAGTGTATGTCCGATGATTTTTTATTGCTTATGATGATAGCAAGTACTTACTATACCAATCGTCATCTATACGTACAAAGAGATGAGACCATGGGATAGTGCAATTAATTAGTGCCTGATATAGTATGACCATAACATAGTGCCTGATGTAGTTCGACCATGGGATAGTGACTGTTGTAGTCCGACCATTGGATAGCGACTGATGTAGTCCAATCATAGGATAGTGACTGATGTAGTACGACCATAGGATAGTGACTGATGTAGTCCGACCATTGGATAGTGACTGATGTAGTCCGACCATAGGATAGTGACTTATGTAGTCCGACCATAGGATAGTGACTGATGTAGTCCGACCAAAGGATAGTGACTGATGTAGTCCGACCATAGGATAGTGACTGATGTAGTCCGACCATAGGATAGTGACTGATGTAGTCCGACCATAGGATAGTGACTGATGTAGTCCGACCATAGGATAGTGACTGATGTAGTCCGACCATAGGATAGTGACTGATGTAGTCCGACCATAGGATAGTGACTGAA
>MUZC01000210.1:57399-81666 GCA_002072015.1 Radix auricularia
CACATCCCATGTAAACCAATGACACATCCCATGTATACCAATGGCACAACCCATTTAAACCAATGGGACATCCCATGTAAACCAATGGGACATCCCATGTAAACCAATGGGACATCCCATGTAAACCAATGGGACATCCCATGTAAACCAATGACACATCCCATGTATACCAATGACACAACCCATTTAAACCAATGGGACATCCCATGTAAACCAATGACACATCCCATGTATACCAATGGCACAACCCATTTAAACCAATGGGACATCCCATGTAAACCAATGGGACATCCCATGTAAACCAATGGGACATCCCATGTAAATTAATGGCACATACCATGTAAACCAATGACACATCCCATGTATACCAATGGCACAACCCATTTAAACCAATGGGACATCCCATGTAAACCAATGGGACATCCCATGTAAACCAATGGGACATACCATGTAAATTAATTGCACATACCATGTAAACCAATGGGACATCCCATGTAAACCAATGGGACATCCCATGTAAACCAATGGGACATACCATGTAAATTAATGGGACATCCCATGTAAACCAATGGGACATCCCATGTAAACCAATGGGACATACCATGTAAACCAATGACACATACCATGTAAACCAATGGCAAATCCCATGTAAACCAATGGTATATCCCATGTAAACCAATGGGATATCCCATGTAAACCAATGGGACATCCCATGTAAACCAATTGGACATCCCATGTAAACCAATGCTACATCACATGTAAAGCAATGGCACATACCATGTAAATCAATGGCACATCCCATGTAAACCAATGGGACATACCATGTAAACCAATGGCACATCCCATGTAAACCAATGGGACATACCATGTAAACAAATGGCACATCCCATGTAAACCAATGGGACATCCCATGTAAACCAATGGGACATACCATGTAAACCAATGGGACATCCCATGTAAACCAATGGGACATCCCATGTAAACCAATGACACATCCTATTTAAACCAATGGCACATCCCATGTAAACCAATGGGACACACCATGTAAAACCAATGGGACAAACCATGTAAAACCAATGGGACATAACATGTAAACCAATGGGACATACCATGTAAACCAATGGGACATCCCATGTAAACCAATGGGACATACCATGTAAACCAATGACACATACCATGTAAACCAATGGGACATCCCATATAAAGTAATGACACATCCCATGTAAACCAATGGGACATCCCATGTAAACCAATGGCACATCCCATGTAAACCAATGGCACATCCCCTGTAAATCAATGGGACATACCATGTAAACCAATGGGACATACCATGCAAACCAATGGGACATACCATGTAAACCAATGGGACATACCATGTAAACCAATGGGACATACCATGTAAACCAATGGGACATACCATGTAAACCAATGGGACATACCATTTAAACCAATGGCACATCCCAGGTAAACCTATGGGACATACCATGTAAACCAATGGCACATCCCATGTAAACCAATGGGATATCCCATGTAAACCAATGGGACATGCCATGTAAACCAATTGGACATCCCATGTAAATCAATGGTACATCACATGTAAACCAATGGCACATCCCATGTAAATCAATGGGACATACCATTAAACCAATGGCACATCCCATGTAAACCAATGGGACATACCATGTAAAACCAATGGGATATAACATGTAAACCAATGGGACATACCATGTAAAACCAATGGGATATAACATGTAAACCAATGGGACACCCCATGTAAACCAATGGGATATCCCATGTAAACCAATGGGACACCCCATCAAAAAATGGGACATACCATGTAAATTAATGGCACATACCATGTAAACCAATTGGACATCCCATGTAAACCAATGGCACATACCATGTAAACCAATGGCACATCCCATGTAAACCAATGGCACATCCCATGTAAACCAATGGCACATCCCATGTAAACCAATGGCACATCCCATGTAAACCAATGGCAAATCCCATGTAAACCAATGGGACATACCATATAAATTAATGGCACATACCATTTAAATCAATGGGACATCACATGTAAACCAATGGGACATATCATGTAAACCAATGGGACATCCCATGTAAACCAATGGCATATCCCATGTAAACCAATGGGACATACCATGTAAATTAATGGCACATACCATGTAAACCAATGGGACATCACATGTAAACCAATGGGACATATCATGTAAACCAATGGGACATCCCATGTAAACCAATGGCATATCCCATGTAAACCAATGGGACATACCATGTAAATTAATGGCACATATCATGTAAACCAATGACACATCCCATGTAAACCAATGGCACATCCTATGTAAACCAATGGGACATACCATTTAAACCAATGGGACATCACATGTAAACCAATGGGACATATCATGTAAACTAATTGGACATAGCATGTGAATGACACAGATTTGAAACCACTGGGGCGTCAAAGGAGTTACCTGATTTTCGATTTCGTTAATGTTATTACAATGTTTTAATGTTTTAACCATATCAGTCTACTTGTTGAGATGCTCCTTACCTATCTCGGTATATTTAAGATATTGACACACTATTTACTAACATAATATATTTCTTGATACTACACCATGTACATTACTAAAATAAAACTATACGCGAATGATAATACTTGGTTACACTAGTGTCATTGAAATGTTTGACAATTTCATCGTATAAAATAATATCTAGAGTCAGCACTTCAGTTCTTGATGTTATAAAATGTTGATGGCTCTCATTCACTCGAGAAGATCGACACATCACAATTAGCTACACGATACAGCACTTAGCTACAAAATACAACTCTTCGCTACACAATATAACTCTTAGCTACAAAATACAACTCTTAGCTACATAATCCAACTCTTAGCTACACAATACAACTCTTAGCTACACAATACAACTCTTAGCTACAAAATACAACTCTTAGCTCCATAATCCAACTCTTAGCTACACAATACAACTCTTAGATACACAATACAACTCTTATCAACACAATACAACTGATAGCTACAAAATATAACTCTTAGCTACACTATACAACTCTTAGCTACAAAATACAACTCTTCGCTACAAAATACAACTCTTCTCTACAAAATACAACTCTTAGCTACACAATACAACTCTAAGCTACAAAATACAAATCTTAGCTACACAATACAACACTTAACTACACAATACAACTCTTAGCCACGTAATACAACTCTTAGCTACATAATATAACCTTTAGCTACACAATACAACACTTAGCTACACCATACAACTCTTAGCTACAAAATACAACACTTAGCTACAAAATACAACTCTTAGCTACACAATACAACTCTTTGATACACAATACAACACTTAGCTACACAATACAACTATTAGCTACATAATATAACTCTTAGGTACACAATACAACACTTAGTTACAAAATACAACACTTAGCTACACTATACAACTCTTACCTACAAAATACAACTTTTAGCTACACAATACAACTCTTAGCTACACAAAACAACTCTTAGCTACACAATACAACTCTTAGCTGCACAATACAACTCTTAGCTACACAATACAACTCTTAGCTACCAATACTAAACTAAACTGCACAACATTAGAGCTACACAAAAGTACACCTAGATACTCAAAAGTACAATGAGCTACACCGCATCACACTTAACTACACAAAACTACACTGAGCTACACAACACTAAACAACACTAACCATAGCTACACAACACTACACAACACTAGCCATAGCTACACAACACTACACAACACTAACCATAGCTACACACCACTTCACAGCACTACACTGAGCTACACAACTCTACAAAACTCTACACAACATTACACTACATTGAGCTCAACAATCCTACACAGCACTAGACAAGTCTACACAACACTACAATGTAATACTTAGCGTTACACTGTGTGTAACAACATCTCACTCTGCTTGAGATAAATCATCCATTAAATCACACCATGCCACATTAACAACATAACGTTTGATAATCTAAACTTCGACAACGACTCGGACACCACATTTCGCTACCAAACTTCGTCTATAGCCTACTTTGTCCGTGGAAATCGATCATAAAATCTTTAATAATTTTGTTGTTAGTTTTGAACTCACAAATGAGTGCGAAGATGGCTAATGAGACCACTACTGACACTGAGTAATTTTATGTGAATGATGGGATATTTCCATGAAACGAATTAGCACTTGTATGTGCTCTTCGCTTCATTTTGATAAAAGATATCATCAGAGGCGTCACTAGGGTTGGTGTCATCTAGTGCTGGTAGCTCATCGTGATACCCCATCATGATTTAACGCACAAAGCTCCTACGAAAGGCCAGTTCCAAAAATAACGTAATCATACATAAATATATATTTTGGTGTCACCCTTTTTCTGATGGTGTCACCTTTTTCTGATGGTCTTACCCGTTTTTGATGGTGTCACCCTTTTCTGATAGTGTCACCTTTTTCTGGTGGTGTCATCCTTTTCTGACGGTGTCACCCTTTTCTGATGGTGTCACTATTTTCTGATGGTGCCACCCTTTTCTGATGGTGTCACTATTTTCTGATGGTGTCACCCTTTTTGATGGTCACCCTTTTCTGGTGGTGTCATCCTTTTCTGATGGTGTCAAACTTTTATGATGGTGTCAACCTTTTCTGATGGTGTTACTCTTTTTCTGATGGTGTCACCCTTTTTCTGATGGTGTCACCCTTTTCTGATGGTGCCACCCTTTTCTGATAGTTTCATCCTCTTCTGATGATGTCAACCCGCTGCGGTCTGTGTGAGAGACGTTTTGTCGTGCTGAAATTGTATGAGCTTGCGATGA
Source organism: Radix auricularia (assembly GCA_002072015.1). Taxonomy (NCBI): domain Eukaryota; kingdom Metazoa; phylum Mollusca; class Gastropoda; family Lymnaeidae; genus Radix; species Radix auricularia. Next base: position 62,284 of record MUZC01000210.1, read on the forward strand.
CTTGACTGTGTATGAAACACGTGACTTGTGCCGAGACTTGCTGTGACTGATATAGAGTGTTGTCGTGAACTGAGAGTATGGCTGGAGATTCATGTGAGGCTCACGAGTGTAACAGGGGATTAAAGAGATTGATTTAAGGCATTTGTTACCCCCAGACCACAAAGAGTTAATGTCTTGTTTCTGGACTGCCTTAACTTCTACAGTCTGCACCCTCCGCGCTCCCGTAGTAACATCATTGCATGACATGCTTTGCTTTGCATTAAACGACAATGGATCAAATAGCACTTGATTCTTCGATACAATCTTTCGCAGTGTTCTAAATACTCAGTGTTTTCTTTGCCTATAAAATGTTCCAAACTTTTTTTATTATCGTCATGGGAAATCAACTCTCAAAGCGTTCACCCTTTAATTTTACAGATGCCTGCTTCATCACAGAGAACCTAATTGTATCAAGCGTCTGTGCCCATGGATTGCAGACATTATGAAATTAACAATTCAATAACCACTCAAATTTTCGTCCTCGAATCGAGTTCCTTAGGTTCTTCCCAATTTTATTGAATTACTTTCCACTATAGAACAATGAAAGATTTGATGAACGAATGAGGAAAAAAATACACTCCAATGTCTTTTCGTGCTATTGAAAAAGGGAAAAGAAAAGTAAGATTCAATGTAAGATGGGCGATCTGAAATGCAGTGTTAACATTATAAATGTCATTTTAATCCACAATTTTATTTAGCACTAAGACATGTTTCTGAAGGCTAAGCAAACTATGAATAAAGCTTTTAATAAAACTAAATTTGTAATGAAAATATGTTTCAGAGAAAGAATGCCATAAAAGAACAATTTTTAAAACAACAACAAAACAACAACGATGTTTTAAATTGAAATAAATTAATGAGAAATAAACATAACGATTCACAGTAGTCAGTTCTTTCTTTTCAATTGATTTCTTCCACAAACTCCACCAAATATCAGAGAAGTTCCTCGCTAAACAGCTTCACAGTCACGTCTCAGACATAATAAACCCAGGTCAAAGGTCAGGCATAATAACCCCAGGTCAAAGGTCAGGCATGTACCCCACAGTTGTGTAGCAGTCTCATTTGATTAATAAGTTACTTTCAAAAATAATTCTTTAAAGCTGATAAGTTTTCGCTAAAATAAGCACCAAAATAATCCCACAAATGTTAAATTGTCACAGGAACAAGTGATAACCTTTTTTTTTCATTTGATTTACCAAAAATAATAACAGAATGTATTTTTTTCTGAAAAATATTTTTAAAAAAATTTTTTTGTGGTGAATTGTTATATTGGTTATTTGAAACTGCCCTGAAAGTTCAGAAATCTGAATCTTTTTAAAGAACAACCTAAAAAAATCATTAAAAAAGCAAAGAAACAAAACAAACTAAAATAATATAGTAATAAAAATAATAGCGGGCTTTTTAAATTGTTTTTATCATTAACAAATTTGTCGCTCACTTTTCCACCTTCTTCATCTTTCGGATTAAAATGAGTTCTTATTTTGTTGAAAGTTGAGAAGCCAACAAAACTGCTAAATACGTCATTTATTTAGCGATGACTAGCGTTGATAGGAGACATGATTTTAAAAAAATATAGTATAGAGTACTACAAATGCGTTTTAAAATGATGTTAAATTCCATTTACATTAACTTTTCTATTTTACAGTCATCCTTTTTTTTTAAATTGCTCCATTATTTGAAATGATTTTAGATTTCATTTAATTTTATTCTAAATCATTAAGTCAAATTATCCCCCCCCTTTTTTTTTTAAACATCTTAACCATTCTCAGTGCTCTTAAATGTTAATAAAAATGTCACTACTCTATAATTTTTTTGTGGTCTTAAATTTCATGTTATATTATTACTAAACTTTTCACGTTGATCTCACGTTTCAGATTGTACAACCCGACAGGAACTAAACCTAAAACATTTCTTTCAACAATCACAAGTTCGAACTGCTGTCTTCCTACCCAAGCGGTGATCAATAAACGTTTAAAGACAGCTCCTAGGCTTAATGATTAGTTCGTGATACGACTAAACATCACCTGAGATTGACGAGAAATCATTAGTATTTACTTGAGAAACAAAGAAAACAACTGCATTGCGTTTTTTTTAAAAAATCCCTACACGCTATCGTCAGATTTGAGGTATTATCGACAAGTAGACCACAAACTGTGCATCATTAAATTGAGAAGGGAAAGAAAAATTCCTTTAAATATCCACAGAAATATATATCAAGCAAAGACCAATAGATCGATCAAACCTTAAAACAACTTAATAGAAAAAGTCCTGGGTTCAATTCCTAGGCGAAACAAATTTGATTCTCAGCATCGCATCGGAAAATAACAGGACGTGAAGCTGCTATTCAAGTTGGTTTAAACATAACGAAAAAAAACGACAACAAGAAAAGAAATTACGAAAACAAACAAAAACATATATTTAAAAATTACACCCTTGAAAAATTTCTCCCCCAGTTGGCCAAGCTTGACGTAGCGTGCATCACAGCCAGGAACAGACAGTGCATCACATCCAGGAACAGACAGTCCATCACATCCAGGAACCGACAGTGCAGCAGCGGATCCATACAGCGTAAATACAGACGATCGCCTTAACAATTAAAAACAGCAGACGGCTGAACTCCGTCATACGTAACGATCCGTTACACCAAAAAAAATAAAATAACAAGGCGGTGGCGTTGGCATCTTTCAACGTCTTGTTTACCTCACGAGGCGGACAAAACACACCGACTGGAACATCAAACCTGTCATTGCTGTGTTAGTCTATGATCGCTGAGAAAGTTAATTTTTTTAAAAAGAGGAATACCTAGTTCTAAGGATGATATTGCACGCGTGAATTCACTTTAGTTTGTCGCTTTGAAAAGAGACGCAACTCCCGAAAATTCATTGTTTAGTTATTAGGCTAAACACAAGAAATATTTTTAGTGTAACCTCGAAGACCTCCACCATCCCCTCTCCTTCGTTAATAAAATGTCGACTTCCGGGAGGTCTTTGTATGTGCTCTTTCTTCTTGTTCTGATGATTGTCTACAACACCTGCTCGAACTTCGATGTCGGCAACTACTGCGCCAGCCGATGTCTCTACGGTCGCGGTGGCGTGCTCTGCAACTGCAACGCTATGCACTTCAACGGCAAGCGCTCTGGCGCCAACAGCGCGCATCATCCGCACGATCCGAGTTTCAACAGGCGAGTCGGCGAGGTGACGGGCCTGGGGGGCGTCTTGCAAGGGGGATATTTCAACCCGGGCCAAAGATCAAACCGTTTGGAAGGACAGCGTGATTTGACCAAAACAGTGACGTCATCAGCAGAGCACGGCGGCGTCAAGTTTGGGTCAAACGTGTGGGATGAAAAAGATCTCGCGAGCCTCATTTCGAATCTAGGTCAGGGACGCGATGCTGACCTGATTAAGGGCTTGGCCGACCTGAGTAAAAACCAAGGCAGTTCGCTTCAAGACCCCGGTAGTCTGCCGTATGTGTTGTTGAAACAAAGCGAAGAATCGTCCAGCGAAGATGAGGACGGAGATGACAAACCGTTTATTTCCGAGCCATACATGGACATGCTGGCAGACGACAATCAGGGGAACGGCGACGGAGAGGAGATAATCAACGACAACAAAGGGGAGGGAAGCAGCGCCGACACGAACTCTCACCTTTCAAGGTTAAGAAACGTTCTGAACCAAGCTCTCCAAGGAAGGTGAAGTTTTTGTTTATGAACTTTTTGTTTTGTTTTGTTTGTTGATTTTTATTTCTAATTCATTTGCATTAATAATTTTTTTTAAACTTGAAATCTTTTTTTGACTTTAGCTTTACTATTATTACCGTTACCTTCATTGAAAAAAAAAGTCATATTGATTCTGAAACAATTTCCTTCCACATGGAACCATGTTCAAAGTTCTCGTGATATATAAATAAAAATTCTGCTGTTTTGTTCTAGTTATTAACGTAACCTTTTCCAAAACATTTTGTGGAGATTAAATAAAAATAAAAAACGATAGTTATTTATTACATAAAAAGGAAATTAATTATACATTGATGTATAGTATTTAGCCTTGTTTTGAATTATCTTTATTTAGATAAAGATAGGATTCATGTTTTACATCAACTTAATTATAGTTGAAACATTTGACTAGGCAGTCTTTAAAATGAACATTTCGAAATTATTATTTATTTATTTGTGGCCTAGTTCTGTTATTATTCAGGAAATGTCATGAAAAGTATGATTTGACTGAGCGGTGTTTATTGAATAAAAATGAAGTAATCACACTGATTCTTTTGTTTACGTTATTGAATTATAATGAAATGTTTCATTTATGAAAGTTATAAGTGTGTTTAAAAGAACGCATACTGGAAAAAGAAAAAAAAAGAACCCCAGGATCGTCATCTTTGAAATTCTTTAAACTTGACAAAGTGGTTAACATTTTAAACAATGGTTGCACAAATGGTTTTTTATATTCGTAATTTTCCATGACCAAAAGCAAATCCGAACGTCTTCATATTAGCTGCTTGAAACAGTTCGTCAGCTGAAACTTGTGATAGCACTGATGAACCGATACAAATCGAAATTATAATTCATCGCAATACGCCTTATTTGTGATCTCAAAACAAAGGCCAAATTATTGGTAACTTAAGCAAAGGCCAAATTATTAATGACCTTAACAAAGGCCACATTATTGGTGCCCTAAAAAATGCCAAATTATTGGTACCCTAAAAAATGCCGAATTATTGGTGCCCTAAAAAAGGCCAAATTATTGGTGACCTAAACAAAGGCAAAATTATTGGTGATGTAAACAAGGCAAAATTATTGGTGATGTAAACAAAGGCAAAATTATTGGTGATGTAAACAAAGGCAAAATTATTGGTGATGTAAACAAGGCAAAATTATTGGTGACCTAAACAAAAACCAAATTATTGGTGACTTAAACAAAGGCTAAACTATTTGTGACATAAACAAAAACCAAATTATTGTGGACCTAAACAAAGGCCAAATTATTGGTGACCTAAAGTAAGCCAAATCATTGGTGACTTAATAAAGGCCAAACCTTTAGAGAAATATCGACTAAATCTTTTTCGTCTACTCCATTTTATGCCTAAAGGATTTCTTGGTTTAACCGCAGGGTAAACAATTCAAGGCAGAATGACGATGAATCATACATAATATCATAAGATAAAGATTATGAGTAAAGCTTTTAACAATTCTAAGACTTTCACTTCTTGAATTAGTGTTCGGACCAAATGAAAAAAAAGTGATCGGTGTTCTATTGGTTTATTGATGACGGTCGATGAATATAAATTTAACATTAAAAAAAATAGTTTAAAGAAACACGTAAATAAACAGTTAAAATATTTGATAGTGATTTATGTAGGCGTAATATCACAGAATGAATTTTTTAAAATTACGTTATCAATTTCAACGACATCACAGTATGATTTTAAATATTATCAGAGTATAAATTTAATAATACCACAGTATAAATTTAATAATACCACAGTATAAATTTAATAATACCACAGTATAAATTTAATAATACCAGTGTATAAATTTAATAATACCACAGTATAAATTTAATAATACCAGTGTATAAATTTCAATAATATCATAGTATGAACCCAAATAATATCACAGATTGATTTTCTATTATATTTCAGTGTGAATTTCAATAACATCACAGCATTTTATTCAATAATATCACAGTATGAACTTAAATAATATCTCAGTGTAAATTTCAATAATATCACAGTAGGAATTTAAATAATATCTCAGTGCAAATTTCAATAATATCACTGTACAAATTCCAATCATATTACAGTATCAGTTTAAATAATATCATGGTATGAATGTAAATATTAAAAACAGTGAATGAAATGTCTCTTTCAACGAAACCCAAGAATGCATGCATGGAGTAATATTTTGTAGTGTGTGTTGTAGAACTTCAATGTGTTACTTTAAATATTAAGGCTGATAAACAACACAAGAAGAAACAATATTCATTTGAGTCAATGACATGCAAACAAAAATAAAACGTTTCTTTAAAATTGAAGAGCTCCAATGAAGATTGCATCGCTGGGATGAAACATATTTTATATTAATATAGATATAAGGCGGGAGAGAGAGAGACAGAGAGAGGGAATGAGAGAGAGATAGAGAGAGATAGATAGAGATAGAGAGAGCGACACAGAGAGAGAGAAAGAGATAGAGATAGACCGAGAGATAGAGAGAGAGATCGAGAGAGGGATAGAGAGAGATTGAGAGAAAGAGAGAAAGATAGAGAGAGATAGAGAGAGAGAGAGAGGGATAGAGATAGATTGAGAGAAAGAGAGAAAGATAGAGAGAGATACAGAGAGAGATCGAGAGAGGGATAGAGAGAGATTGAGAGAAAGAGAGAAAGATAGAGAGAGATAGAGAGAGAGATCGAAAGAGGGATAGAGAGAGATTGAGAGAAAGAGAGAAAGATAGAGAGAGATAGAGAGAGAGAGAGATAGATATATATATACAGAGAGAGAGAGAAGGAGAGAGAGATAAAGAGAGATAGAGAGAGAAAGACATAGATAGATAGATAGATAGATAGATAGATAGATAGATAGATAGATAGATAGATAGATAGATAGATAGATAGATAGATAGATAGATCGATCGATCGATAGATAGATAGATAGATAGATAGATAGAGAGAGAGAGAGAGAGAGAGAGAGAGAGAGAGAAATACATTTTTGGGGGCTTCATTTAATTTGCTTTTAAATGGTTATCGTGTAATATACATACTATTAAACTTGATTCAGATCTTCCAACTTAATATCACAGAGCATACAAACAACACGATAGTTATAAGATCATTGTAACATGCTGTGTTCATCACAGCTAATAGTAAGTAGCTTTATAGATGGTAGCATCACATTCTCTAAGTTATCGTCAATTTGAAAGTTTATTAAATATTTAAAATTTTAATAGTTTTAGAACCCTAGCCAAACCCCATTTTTTACGTTGTCTTTTCACGTGTAAACTTTTTCTGCAAAGATTTATTATCAACAATTTATCATTGTCAATTATTATAACTATTATTTTATTTTAAAGTTATTACCTTTCTTTTTAAAAAAAATTGCATTCAATTGAATCATGGAATTCATTAAAAAAACAAGTAATAAAAACTCAATTGAATATTGAAACAAAATTCCAACAAGGAATTTCTGATTATTTGATTTAAGGGAAATCATTCTGGATTAGTCTACATTAAAAGTCATTTCAAATAATGAATTCTAAAAACTAAACAAAATATGTCTTTATATCCGCTAACGCTACATTATACCAAGAAAGTGTCAATATAATGCGCACCGCGCAACAATCTAACCTTAGCTTTCACAAAGTGAGGAAATCCATTAACTATCATTCTAGATTACATTAAGTCATTTAAAATCAAGAGGTGTGAGACTAAACAAAATAATTGCTATCTACCGAATGGGAGTATAAAAAATTAGATTGAAAAAAAAATTCCTTCTTCAACATTGTTCTAAATATTATAAGCTATTGTTTGGCGTTTGTTTCAACCAGATAAATGTTATGGCTGGCGAGAAATTGAAAAAATACTGATATTGTTTTGTTGTTGTTGTTGTTTGTTTTGGATTTTCCAGGAAAAGCAGGAAACGTTTTGGTGTATTTTATTACCCTTGTACATCATTGAGACCTCCTTTACCTATTTGCAAAAGACCCTAACCTTTATCTGGTATGGTTCAGGAGGAGTTGCAGGACCAAGCTCTACAGACATTTCAAATATATATAAACGCAATTTTTCCCATGCGAAGTTGCGTTAAAAATATGATTTCTACAAATTCGTCTCTAGGAAAATATTCTGGGATTAAGCAAGTAAATGAATAAATCACGCAGCGTGCTATTAAATATTTCGAGGATCACTGTTGGGAAAATGCCAATTTCATTTATCGTTGACTGGAGAGGGTCAATTCCCTTTATCCCATGCCATAAGGCACACGCTGAATGGACTCGTCTTAAGGACACTTTGTCTGATTTAATAAATGAATATGACAGTTGACAAACACGGCAATCAATTGATTCTTTTCTCTCCCATCCATGTTTGATATGTGAGAAGTGACAAGGTCACGGCCACCGGCATGTGAAAGGGAATTATGGGAATGTTTATATTGGATAAAGAGAGCGTGACATTCGTGATTGCTTGAATGAACGGGATAAGGTTTAACACAAAAAGGTATTTAGCAACAGCAGGTTTCTGTGTTTAATAACTGTGTATATGGTGAAGGGCTGTGGAAATTAACGATTAATTAATTGATTAATCATTAATTTTTAAAAAAACTGATTAAAATTATTTTGATCAATTAAAATTCGATTAAAATTTATGAACATATTTCTTTTATTTTCCAATTTATTAATGATTTATATTTTGTTTCTTTTACCTCGTGTTAATTATTATTTATTTATTTAGATGTAAATAATTTTTTCTTCCTTATTTCTTGCACTGCAGAAAGAATTGGCTGTGTTACGTCACAAAACTTGGGAGCTATGGAATTACAGCGACTAACCGTTTTCACGAAATACTAAATCGCAACTTAAGGGTATCTTTATATGCGTTTTAAAATATAATTACTCAATTTAATAGATTAAAATTGTTCACATTAATCGAACATTTAAAAAAAATCAGTACAAACCCTAATATGAAACATACACACCCATGTCAGGTGTAATTGTAAGAGTGTTACATTGAATGTTTTTTTAAACATTAAGAGACACTCCTTCGAGAACGAACATAGTTGCGTCCTGGCTAATGACGTATTTAAACAAACCCATTAGTTGGAGAGTTTTCAAGTAGTGGCGTTTATTGGAGATAAAGTTGTTTTGAATGTTTGAGGTGCGTAGGTGTGACGTAAGAATGTGCTTGGCCAGAAGAGTATGGCGGGCGGAAGGGGGGGGTCGGTCGTTCCTTTGTTTAGTTTATTGGAATGGGGTGAGAGGTTATGGGGTCAACTGCCGATCTTATTTGTCGTGTAAGGGGGCGTCCAAGTACTCACCCCGCACCAGGCTTGTTTTATTAAACCTAAATGCCCCCCTCCCCCACCGCACACGTGTAGATTAATGAATCGATTGGTTCGTGTTCTTGAAGAGTTTTTTATGACGTGTCGAGTTTGCCAGTGTTATAGTGTTTAGAGTCAAAGCCAAATCAAAACACCATGAACTGACCTGGAAACTCAAATGAAGAATATGTAAACGGGGTATGAGAGAGCCTGACAGAACGTAGCAAAACTACGAACGTTTCGTTACGTTCTGTCAGTCTGACTCATACCCCGTCTACATATTATTCCCATACTAATAATCTATACGCCTCATTGAAGTCACAACCACAGTTTGATCACTGGAAACTCAAAGCCGGTCAGAACTTTAGGTCAGTGGCGTAGCTAGAGCTTTTGACGCCAGGGGCGGTCTCCAATATGCCGCACTTTTAGGGGTCGCCCCTAAATGACGTGACGCATTGGAAGGGGGAAGTAACACATTTGACGTCATTCAAAACGCGCGACTTTAAATAAAAGTTCCACTTTATTTAATTACTTTTTACGTGGCTTCACACTAGTTACCATATTAGAGTGCAGCTTTACACTAAAAACACATTTTAAATGGAAAAAATGATTTACAACATGCTCATTTTGCTCTTATTGGGGGGGGGGGGCGGATATTTGTGACATCACATTGAGGAAGGTGTAAGCTTTCGTGACGGCGCGTGACGAGGGGTCAGGGTGGTGAAAATTTAGCAAAAATTATCTTTTAAATATACATTAATGAGCATGAATAAATAATTGTAATTGAATTGAAGTAAGTTTTAAAAGGTGGTGAACATTTTTACCATGGCATTCCCTATTTATGTAAGCAGTAATAAATGATACAGAATGGGACTGCATAAAGCTTTTTAATTAAAAAAAACAAATTACACAAACTATTTGTGTAAGAAGACAATAAATTTAAGCTTTATTTATGAACTTATACAAATAACAGTAAACGTTTCGGCTCATGACTCCATCAGTACAATAACATAAATAATTACTTACATATAATATCTTAAAACATATTAGAGTGTATATGATAAAAAGTGAAAAGAAAAACAAAAACAAACAAGGACACATAATAAAGGAAAAAGGAGGAACAATCAAGTCAGAACAAGATAGCAAACTTTTACAAAAAGACTTAGATAAATTAATAAAATGGGAAACTAACATGAGTATGTCCTTCCACCCAGAAAAATGTAAACAGCTAAGAGTAACAAAGAAAAAGAAACAAATAAATTCAAAATACTTCATTCATGGAAAAGAACTACCCCTAACTAAATATGCAAAATACTTAGGAGTCATAATAAATGAGAGACTATCTTGGAACCCCCATGTCAATGAAGTTATTAAAAAATCAAACAAAACCTTAGGCTTTATAAAAAGAAACTTTTACAAATGTAACAAAGATATAAAACTAAAATGCTGCCTCACCCTGGTGAGACCTATACTAGAATATGCATCTTCTGTATGGTACCCATCCACCAAAGAAAATATTGATAAGTTAGAACAAATCCAAAAAAGAGCTGCCAGATTCATTACTGGAGAATATTCAAAACTGACAAGAGTAACACCATTAGCTAAATCATTAAACCTTGAATCACTAGAGGATAGAAGAACCAAGAGTAAATTAGTAATTATACATAAGGCAATTAATTCTAATTTAGAAATACAACACAAAGATAACTTAATACAACCCTCAGCTAGACATACAGATAAAACACCTTTCTTATTCCATATGCAAGAACAAACACATACAAATTTTCTTTCTTTCCGTCCGGTATTCGGGCGTGGAAAGGGTTGCCGGAATAAACCAGTAAAGCCAACACTTTATCATCATTTAAAACTCTAGTAATAATACAGGACTAAACACAAACCATAGAAATACGTAGGATGCAATAATCTTCTGTACAGAAGGAGCGTCTGTAACATATAAGAAGCAGAATAAGTATCTAAAGTAACAGTGAAAACCAAAACGGGAAAACGATTTTGCTGCCAGGTAAAATTGTGGATTTGGTTAATTCCATATGGAGCCAACGTACCAAATCGTTTTATGTGTCTATTTTCCATGTGGACTCTATCATGGGTATTGATTGCATATAGAATACCAGTAACTGCAATATCCAAAATGCCGTCATGGTCAACACTGTTAAAATGTTTAGACACAGGACACTGAACCTGTTTATTTATATTGTTCAGGTGTTAAATATATTATATTGATAGATCTTCGTCCTGGATGACACATTGCAGTCCTGGCGCCAATCTTTTTACATTTGAATTCCTTGCTGATGTTTATCTCTTCCGTGTTATAGATCTCTGTGATGTAGATCTGTTCCCCCCTGATGTAGATCTGTTCCCCGTGATGTAGATCTGTTCCCCCTGATGTAGATCTGTTCCCCCCTGATGTAGATCTGTTCCCCGTGATGTAGATCTGTTCCCCCTGATGTAGATCTGTTCCCCCTGATGTAGATCTGTTCCCCCTGATGTAGATCTGTTCCCCCTGATGTAGATCTGTTCCCCGTGATGTAAATCTGTTCTCCGTGATGTAGATCTGTTCCCCCTGATGTAGATCTGTTCCCCGTGATGTAGATCTGTTCCCCGTGATGTAGATCTGTTCCCCGTGATGTAGATCTGTTCCCCGTGATGTAGATCAGTTCCCCTTGATGTAGATCTGTTCCCCGTGATGTAGACATCTTCCCCGTGATTTAGACATGTTCCCCATGATGTAAATCTGTTCCCCATGATGTAGATCTGTTTCCCGTGATGTAGATCTGTTCCCCGTGATGTAGATCTGTTCCCCGTGATGTAGATCTGTTCCACGTGATGTAGGTCTCTCATCTCGTCTCAGGCATACTGTTAGCCATTGTTTTCTTTTTCTGTTTAGACAAGCAACAAAGCACGTCCAAGGACGTTCCACCGTCGTTTCGGTGGAATGTTGTACCTCCCTTCCAACAGCCGTCTCGACCGGCAATAAATATGCATCACTTCAAAAATACTATTCATTAAAGTTATAATAAATAACCCGTAAAAACAAAGTTTTGGACTATTAGTCCCAACGCGAACCGCTCATTTCTAGTTAATGTTTTTTTTTTTACTTTTCATATAATTGTTTATGAACGTATTAATATTAATTTAATTTGATTTAAAAATTCCGCAATACACTGATATCCGGATAATATTCGGATCCGCGATAAGTATTTGCCAAATCCAGATAGTGTCAAAAATCTCGATATCCGGTCCGGATATACGGCTGTCCCCTAGTTTATTACAACAGGAATAGCATTTAAATAGATATGTGTTTATAATGGGCCATCGCTTGCTACGTAAAATTCACACACTAATTACAGAATTATAATTATTATTTTTAATTAATAACGAAATATGTATAACAACAGAATTTAACCAAATTTACAACTTCATTTAAACGTTCAAAAAAATAAACCGCTTGCATCGTGTGACAATTCTTATGAAACATTTTTTATTCATCTGAAATCTATCAAATAAAGAAAGTACCCGTAAAAAAGCCACAGCTCAATTTAAAATGCGTACACAAAAATGTGCGCACCGTAGTTTGACGAATAAAATATTTTTAAAAGCGCACCGTTCAAAATAAAGTATTGTGAAAAAATACTGCCGAAAAACTAACTCGCTTTGAACGCCCGCGTAAACTTGTTCAATATTAGATTATTATTTATTATTATTATTATTATTATTTTAGTGTGATTGGCTTTGGGAGTTTTAGGAGTTTGAGGGACCAATCGCTATCGATGACTGCACAGAAATTTTCTTTTGTTTTATTAGGATGTGGAGAAAAAATCCTTCTCTGACTTTTGTCGTTATATACCGGGTGTTTATAAGGTGGACCCTTATATTATTTATTTTATTTTAATATGATCCAAGTCATTTGTCATTAATAATACTGTAATAGTAGTTTTCGAATGTGGGCTTTTAGCTTTCTGATAATTTTTATGCCCGAGAAAAACGAAAGTATCGATATGTGCATCGAGTTTGCAGTATCAGCCATGCAGTAACTGAAGGCAATAAGATGTGATCAGTCATCCATCAGGTCTTATTGAAACTACCAACGAGCCCAGGTTTATCTCGGCTCAACTTAGGGTTCACTATTTATTAACATTCACTGTCTTCAAAAAAGGTGGGATCGCCAACTTCATAAATAGGCGGGTTCACCACATTCACAAATAGGCGGGTTTAACACATTCACAAGGAGACATGTTCAACGCATTCACAAAGAGGCGTGTTCGAGATATTCACAAAGAGGCGTGGTCGAGATATTCACAAAGAGGCGTGGTCGAGATATTCACAAAGAGGCGTGGTCGAGATATTCACAAAGAGGCGTGTTCGAGATATTCACAAAGAGGCGTGGTCGAGATATTCACAAAGGGGCGTGTTCGAGAGATTCACAAAGAGGCGTGATAGCTACATTTACAAAGGGAGTTTTCACCGCATATTCACACACAGACGACCCATTTTTTCCTAGTGCAACAGATATCTACTTTAAATTCATCCACTTTATTTATTGCAATGACCGACCTCAAAACAGCAAGGCAATTACATTTTACACAATTTTCCGAAAGGACATAATTAACAGCAACACATTACGTTAGCAAGGTTCCCTTAAGCTGCGAGGCATGCGGCCGCGCAGATATTTTACCATCGCCGCGCAACATTTATGAATTACCGCAAGGCAGATTTTGTAAAATATTGAAAAAAAAATGGATGCTGTGCAACTTTGCACACGAGTTTTTTCACTTTGCACACGGACCAACGAACCATAGAAGGAGCATTACAAATTAGGGCTCTGTCTTAAGGTTCACTTTTGTGGTCCCTCACTTCCACGCTTACTCCCCTGTAACCGTACGACGCTCCCCCCCCCCCCAAACTTATAAAGATTATTTAAATATTTTCTTTCCGACTCAATTTTCTTAAATTCAGCAATAATCATAAAACGTGGAATTTCTTTGTTTACAATATAAGGATCAATATTTTGTAGGTTTATACAAGATCTAAAAACTTGTCACACGACAAGCACGCTGTTGACGCTTTCTCCGAGCCAAAAATAACCCAACATTCTATCATATCCTCTTAGGGCATTTGTATCCAAAGTCGCAACGATTGCTCGCTATCAGTGATAAATCACTTTGTATTGTATCATAATCTGCCCCCCACGCCCCTTCCCCACCCTCTCACACGGAACATTACTCCTGGGGCGCCTGAATGCTACAATTGCTACCTGCGCTGATGTTCCAGCCACACGGCAGGCCAATCACCACGGCCCACTAAACACACTGAGTAGCAGGCGTCAGGTTACGTCATAACAGCCAAACAGGTCCCGTTGTTGTGCTTGGTGTCTCATCGTCCCCTCTCTGAACCCTAAATAATAAGCCAACACATGCAGACGGCTGTTTGCTCACATATGCACAAGAATTTGGGTGTGTGTATGTGGGGTGGGGTTGAGGGGCATCCATATTTGTTGACAAGCAATGAAAGGGTCAACATTTTTAACAACAAAAATTCTTGTTCAATTTATTACAATGATGTATTATCATTGCAGCGCCGAAGTGTAACGATTTCACGTCGAAACTAGGCCGAACGGATTCCGAATTTCAGCACAAGACGGCACTCACCTCTAGTTGTTTTCTTTTTAATTTACTGTGATTAATGCAAAGAAACGTTGTCATCTTCTTTCGTAATCGACTTGAATCTAGGGAAAATGACGAGGAATTGTTAATTTGTTTCACATTAATATTTAATGATAATAAATGTCAAATGCAACAATTAGTTTGTAAAGTAAAAGTAAAGAAGTAGTACAGTCCCTTTTTCAGACCATGATGGACTAATGGGGACAAGACAAGTAGCGTTCACATGTTGTTTTTTTTAGCCACGTCATCTTTAGCGGATAGTGTAGCTAGCACAATGCCCAGCCGCCTTTACTTTCCCCAAATGATGTCAGGTACCCATTCGAAGCTGGGTTACCTCGAGGGGGGGGGGTGCCAACACCGAGACTCTCGTCACCACTCGACCACCGCAGTTAACTATACCAGTGAGTAAATAACAATGTTAATTTTAAAGTTTGGAATCAACTGCAAAATGACATGGTATTTTTCTACCCGGAGATTAAGAGAGGCAATTGTGCTTTAAACCAGTGCTTCTCACAGTGGCGATCCGCGGACTGGTACCGGTCTGTAGGCCATCCTATGCCGGGCAGCAGAAGTCACCAAGAAAGGATATTTTGACACCACAATAAATACAGGGAAAATAGTTCAGGGTTCCTTGTGCAATGTAAAACTTCCTGCCGGTCCGCCACACTAAAAAGTTTGAGAAGCACTGCTTTCAACAACGACATCTTTCTCCGTCTTCGTAAATGTGACAGTTGGTTTGATCATCTTTCTAAAATTGTCAGGTCAGTTCTTTCAAATGGGATGCAAAATGATATGAGGAGTCCAAGTGCAGAACCTATGATCAATATTAGCGGGGTAATGAGTTGCTGCCCTCTACTGGTTGAAATGGTAAAACTTTGCTGTATTCTTTTGGTTCTGAACCTACTAAATACACTGTGATTCATTTTTTAAAATATGAAACACTTGGGCGAGAGAAATCTGCTAAGTAACTCTAGCATAAAAAGCCTTTATCTAAGACCCTAATACGTGACTTGGTAGGTTTGGCAAATGGACTCTTCAAAGCGACCTGCTCAAAAAAACCACACAAAAAACCCACTAGAATTTTTATTCTCAGGTGCGATCTGGCTTTTGTGCAGTCGTAGATTGGTGAAACCAGTGATTTAGTTTGAAAATACATCATGAAAAAAAACTGAATAAAATCAATTTAAATTATATTGCATTACAAGGACGTGATGGAGTTTTCCATCTCTATTCATAAGCAATGTCTCTACCATATTGCTATGTTGCTTTAGAATAATAAAATCATAAACATTCACTTATATCCGTCCATCAGGTGCCGTGGCTATAGGCGTAGGCGTTCATGCTTCTCCACAGCTCCCTGTCTTTGGTATTGCCCATCAGCTCCGCTGGTGATTGTGCCCCATGCCGTTTTGTCAGCCCGTCCAGCATCTTTTCTCTCTGTCTGCCTCGATCCCTAAAGCCCTCACTTAAATAAAGAATAAAAAGAATTGTTTTATTCTCCTAGTAAAACTGAAAACAGAGATTTAAGTATTTGTAATGATTGGTAAGAAATAACTTAACAATTCTGAACACATCTGAGCAATTCTGCAGTTTTGTCACGGTGATCGTAATGAGATCAGTGGAAATCTTTCCATTCCATTAAGTGAGTCCTCGACTCCCATGATTGAACACAAGATGGCCTTAGTAAATCCAAGGATTTATGTTGGTAAAGGGACAATGTCCACTCTTGATGACAGCCAAGTAATCGGGTTACAGAGAGGATTCGTGGATCGAGGATCGTCTCCGGGGAAATATTTGAATGATCCCAGATTATGAACTGTTGTCAGGGGTCTTATCGAGGTTATTCAGATGGTGGCTTTGTCTTGTGGAGGTTATTCAGATGGCGGCTTTGTCTTGTGGAGGTTATTCAGATCGTGGCTTTGTCTTGTGGAGGTTATTCAGATCGTGGCTTTGTCTTGTGGAGGTTATTCAGATCGTGGCTTTGTCTTGTGGAGGTTGTTCAGAAGGTGGCTTTGTCTTGTGGAGGTTATTCAGATCGTGGCTTTGTCTTGTGGAGGTTATTCAGATGGTGGCTTTGTCTTGTGGAGGTTATTCAGAAGGTGGCTTTGTCTTGTCGAGGTTATTTAGAATTTGACTTTCTCTTGTCAAGGTTATTCAGAAGATGACTTTGTATTGTCGAGGTTATTTAGAATTTGACTTTCTCTTGTCAGGGTTATTCAGAAGGTGAGTTTGTCTTGTCGAGGTTATTCAGAAGGTGACTTTGTCTTGTCAAGGTTATTTAGAATTTGAGTTTGCCTTGACACGATTATTCACTAAAGCCAACATCATTTTATTTTAGCGAGTTATGATAAAAAACAATCACTTTATGACAGTAATTGGTGGAACAAAACGAAGTGTTTGCTATTTTTGTAAATAATATTTATTGAGTGGAATTTTTTTTTTTAAATGAGCGACTTCTCCTATCATTATTCTTTATCTTCATAATTAGAAAATTAATTTATACGTGAAATGACATATTTTATTCTTGGTGACTTAAAACGTCTTCTTTCTTTTGGTCCATAACCCAATACAATAAAACAGGGCTTATTAAAATAGACAAGTATTTTTCATGCAGCGCTTTTTATTTAACACAAAATTTACTTCGTATGAAATTAGTATTTTATTAATTTCTTTTTTATTAAAGCGAAACTTTAAATTTAACCAAATAAAAATTTTAAGGACGTAGCGAACTCGCATACAATTGGAGTTAATGTATCACATATTATAAAAGAAATATATTTCAACATTAACAATTGTTACTATGTAATTTTACATTGTCTTAATTATATCTTTCTTACTTAATTTTTGAAGGAAAAAAAAAAACTACGAATTTGAATCAATCGCAATTTTACCTAATTATCACTCGGACTATGGCAAACACAATGGCTTGGACAAAAATAGGATGATGATGAAATATAGTTAAATAGGCGCGCGTCTATCTGAATTGTCATTAAATCAAGGTTCTCTCTAACAAAAGTTTAAATTTCGTATGAAAAGGAAAATCAAATTAATGTATAATTATTCAAATCCTTTGCTGACTTGTTGAAGAAGTCACATTTCCAAATAAAAAAAGAAACCACAATTTTGATAAATGAATATTGCTGATTCTTTGATCTATCTCAAGATCTTAGCTTATCTTATATGTTACAGACGCTCCTTCTGTACAGAAGAGTATTGCGTCCTACGTATTTCTATGGTTTGTGTTTAGTCCTGTATTCTTATTAGAGTTTTAAAAAATGATTAAGTGTTGGCTTTCCTGGTTTCTTCAGGCAACCCATCCACGTGTGTCTAGACCAGTGGTTCCCAAAGTGGTCCCTACGGACCCCTTGGGGTCCGCGGAACCGTTCAGGGGGTCCGTGGAAACTTAAAATTGATTTGGGGGTCCCTGAACAATGTCATGGGGTCCGCGGAAGGTTTAGCGAAAAATAATAAAATTATATTATTTTAAAATTATAATTACGGAAATAATAATAAAGAAAAACGAATACTGTAGAAGCGATTTTCATGTCCTGAGCTAAATAAAGTTGTTTGACCTGGAAACAGAAAAAACAGAACTACGATATTCCCACAGCTGTAACCAATCAATATGCTTATGTAATTGAAAGGTATATCAAGTTTGATGTGTGAGAAAGGCGGGGACTCTATGGGTAGGTCATAAAAATAATATCTTTTAATGGAAAAGACGAAGATTGCAGGGTTGGGTAAATTTTGATGTGTCGGTAAGTCGTATTTATCTAAGGCAGGCAGAATCCAGCTTCTCATTGATGCCATATCTGATATGATTGGACGATTCAAAATACATGAATAAAGTCAGCAAAAAGACATTTTAAATATTCAAAATTCGATTTAGTAATATTTTCTAATTTATATTCTGATAAAAAAAAATATTAAAATGTAATTAACATAGAAATCTCACCCGCACCCCCGCCTTTTTTTTCTTCAAAGTTTTAAATGGCACAGTGTGAGACAGACTGCCGAAAATAGTTTTATGCAGCAACGCGATTATGCTGTTACATGCAAAACTTGTCTACAATATAAAGTCTAGAAAATTTGTACATATAAACAACAATTTATTTTTATGTAATGCTGATACGAAGTGAATAAACAAATTTTCCCACTCCAAGGCTAAAAGAAGTTTACTATTTATAGTTGGAAGTTTTGATATAGTTGAATTTTGTATTGTTATCCAGATAGATTACTTTTGAATGTAAGTATATTAAATATTTGAATACAATTTATATCTTTTGAAAACAATATGTTTCACATTTTCAATAAAGTAGTACCTTAGGGTTAATTTATAAAAAAAACTCACAAAGTGATCGTAAGTTTTTTTAATAAAAATTAAATATAAATTAATCCGTATCTTGAAACGTCCAAAAATTCTGAAGGATTTTACTGCATCTTTCCATTGAAAAAGGTTAATAACTAATAGTTAATTAAATGTTTTAAAAATATAAATTTTATTTGAAATTTTACTTATATTTTTGTGCCCTTTTAAAAGATGAGTGAACCCAAGAAAAAATGTAGTCAGTAAAATGTTAATATTTGAAGTATGGCTTTATTTCATCACAAGGAAATGTTTTTTTTTTTTTTTTTA
>MUZC01000210.1:84433-111171 GCA_002072015.1 Radix auricularia
AGCTGGCCTCCCCAGCATCTTCACCCTCCTGATGCAGTCACAGCTTCGCTGGGCAGGGCACCTAACCCGAATGCCAAATGAGAGACTACCAAAGAGACTCTTCTATGGCGAGCTCCAGCATGGCCAGCGGTCCCATGGTGGACAAAAGAAACGCTTTAAAGACACATTGAAAGCGTCTCTGAAAGCGTTTGCAATAAACCCAGACACGTGGGAGGAAGCTGCGTTGGACCGGTCCACCTGGCGCCAATCCATCCATGAAGGTGCCAGGACATGCGAGGCAAACAGGATTAACGCCGCAGAAAAGAAGAGGCAAGCCCGAAAGGCCCGTGCTGTAAACCCTCCAGGAGACAATCAACTCATCCAATGTCCCTTCTGTTCCCGAACTTTCCGTGCCAGGATCGGCCTTGTCAGCCATCTGCGCACACATAGGCAAAACAAGTCTCAGCAACCCTCGAATGACTAAAGTGGTCCTCGTCGATTCGACGGACGAACGAATAATCTAATTTTAAGCTGTAGTGAGGTGATAAGCACTGTGCTGCACAAACCAGATTCCGACATCACAAAAAGAATTCCACTAAGCAATAATTCAGTCCAAAGGAGGATTAACGAAATGGCTCAGTGTGTTGAAAATTCTTTATGTGAGTACTTAAAAATGTCTGAATTTTCTCTACAGCTTGACCAGTCCACTTAACCAGGAAATGAGGCTTTACTTTTAGCTTATGTAAAATTTTTAAAAGAATGAACGTTTTTGCCAAGAACTGTTGTTTGCTAAATGTTTGGAAACAGATACGGAAGGTGAAACGTTATTTACTGAATTAAAAAGATTTTTCGATGAAAAAGCTATACCTTAAGTAATATCATTTCTGTTGCTACTGACGGTGCTCCGGCAATGGTAGGAAGATACCGAAGCTCATGCATACTCAAAACAAGATATACCAAATGTATGTTCAGTGCATTGTTTCATTTATCGACATATTTTAGTTGCAAAAATCTTACTGAGCTTTTGCATGAATCACTAGATTATGTCATTAGGGCAGTTAATAGAATCAAAAGAAATGCCTTCAATGAAAGATTATTTGCTCAACAGTGTTTGAAAAATGATACAGACTATAATCATTTACTACTTCACGCAGAAGTTCGTTGGTTATCTTAAAGTGCATGTTTAAATAGAAATTATGCTTTCTTTAATTCAGTTCTAGAATTATTGGAAGGTAAAAATGATTTGATACAAAATTTTGGTACCTCAAAAAATTACATAAACTACATGCCAGATTTGTTTGCCAAATTAAACAAAACTTATTTGAATCTACACTACAAGGTGACCAATTAAATTTAATCAAAGCTAAAAGCGTAATATCTGCATTTGTTGCAAAACGTTTTCTGCATAAACAAAATTTGGGAAGAGGATAAAGTTTTCAGATTCAAAATCTTTCAAAATCGCAAAAAAGTGATGAAGACATGCTTGCTTACTGTCAACACTTAATGGCCCTTCATGCAGACCTGAACTACAGATTTGAAGACATTCTTCACTTGGATATTCCCGACTGGGTGTTGAACCCATTAGCTTAAGGACAAACTCAGATCCAAGACATAGATGAATCCATACTAATACAGGAGCAACTTATTGAATTATCCACAAATGAGGAACTTAAGCAATTGTTTATACAAGGATACCACAAATTCTGATTTTAAAAAAAGACATGAACTAAAGATTTTAAGACATTCTTCACTTGGATATACCCTACTGGGCATTTAACCCTTTTGCTCAGTGACAAACTCAGATCCCAGACATAGATGAGTCAATACTAATACAGGAGCAACTTATTGAATTATCCGCAAATGAGGAACTGACACCAATGTTTGAACAAAGATATCACAAATTCTCGTTACAAAAAGATATCCCAATTTTATATCTTGATTATGGGTTATTGTACAAAGATTGTTGACTGCTTTACCGTCTTCCTATTTGGTAGAACGTGGATTCAGTGCTGTTATGAACATCATCACAAACAAAAGAAACCCACTAGACATTAGTACTCGTAATGATTTCGTTTGCTACTCACAAACATTGAGCTGGACATAAATAGACTCAAAAATTATTAAAAAACTAATCATGTTCATCCAAGTCATTAGTTTTTTGTTGTTTTTTTTTTAAAAGAAATTTATCTAAAGTTAAATTTAAATAAATAATTATTCAACAAAAAATATTTTTTTATTTGTAAATTTGTAATCTATACATTTATGTAGCGTTTTTACTTGGGGTCCGTGGGCAAGTTTTGACTACAAAAGGGGTCCACGGGTGAAAAAAGTTTGGGAACCACTGGTCTAGACCTTTTCGTAGTCACCTTCGTCGTTGCAAGAAGACGACGATTAAAATCAACGGGGAAAAGCCAACAAATCTGATACAGACTGAAGAACAACTGGTTTTTTGATACAATTGCAGGACTGGCGTAGGTTAGAGAGGATGCAGCTATTAAAAAAAACAACAAGAAAACAATCTTTTAATCGCCTTCATGTGGTATTTTCACTTGTCCTGAAGCTATCATTTCCAAGCTATTTTACCTTGATCGGTATCGAGGCTTGACTTAATGCATCGTTCTAGTGCACTTTCAGTGACATTATTTTTGGCTCGACCTCGTTTTGTCACAAACAAATTTGTGTGGTTCCAGCAGATTTACTGAATTTGTAAAGTTCTTTTTTTTATTTTTACAATTCTAATTTTCAGTTGGTGGTTCTTAGTGTTAGTTGAGAAAATTACTCTAAAAATCGTAGTATTAAATTGTTTCCTAAAGGTTTAATCAATATTTATTTTCATATAAGACTCTTTAAGACTTTAAAAAAACTTAATTTTTTTCAATTGAGTCAGGAAGAAATTAAATTCTGAATGATTATTACATAATGAAAGTGTGAAGCGACAATAAGTTACCTAAGAAATATGTTGCTAACTTCCCCTAAAACATTAGGCTTTAGCCCTATCTCTCTCTCAGGGTTGTAAGACAGGTCACTAAGCGATTCGCTTCGACGGTAAACTTTGAAATTGTTTTGAATAGTGGTGTAAAGGAGCGAACAATTTTTTTTTTTTTTGTTAGCTGTATCATTAAAGTAAACAAAATTATGAGAAAAATGTTCAAGATATTTTATCTTCAACACCAAGACCCATGAGTATGTCTGGGACAAAATAACCCCAATTGCCGGCCGTCAAGAACACATAGCGACGTTTAAGAGACACAAGCTGGCATGTCACGGACATGTGCAGCGACCTGAGAGCCTGACAAGAATCATCCTTCAAGGCACCCTAGAAGGGGGCCGACCCCTGAGAGCCTGACAAAAATCATCCTTCAAGGCACCAAGGCACCCTAGAAGGGGGCCGACCCCTGAGAGCCTGACAAAAATCATCCTTCAAGGCAACCTAGAAGGGGGCCAGCCCCAGAGAGCCTGACAAAAATCATCCTTCAAGGCACCCTAGAAGGGGGCCGACCCCTGAGAGCCTGACAAAAATCATCCTTCAAGGCAACCTAGAAGGGGGCAGGCCAAAAGGTCGAAATCGGAAAAGACGTCAACATAAAATATTGAACATACAGGCAAATGTGTAGATTGGTGTCTGTTGATGTGTCCACGCATTGCCCTCAAGGTTTGTTATGGGATTTATGATAATGATCCTGAAATATAAATAACTTGGCAAGTCTGATTCCCATCAAGTGTGTTAGTTGGTTTATTATTTTTTTTTTTTGATTGTTAAGGAAACCATTTCATGCTCAAATGCATTTGTATGTGTTTGTTCTTGCATATGAAGCAAAGAATTGTGTTTATTAATATACTGTTTTTAATATATAGTATTGTATTTCCAAGTTGGCATTTAATGATTTATGTTATATGACTAACATTCTCTTTGTACTTTTCTTTGCACTGCTTAATTTCATAAATTAAAAAATGTAACAAATTTGAAAGTCACCTGAAGGTATTTTTTGTGGTGGATTTACTATCCCAAAGTCTTATAAAATAATATTCATAAGGTAGCATGCAGATAAAGATGTTTGCTCAATAATCTATATGCACTAAATTTTAAATGAATTATTCACAGGTATAAGCTTTCTTATAGTCATTGTAAAAAATATTCTAAGTAAAATTTCACCCCTTACCAATAAATTATAACACTCTTTAAAATACTTTTAAAAATAAATTTGAAAAATTTTATTTTCTCAACTCGTTTTACTTTTCAAGTATTAGTGGTGATGAAAATAAATAAAACGTAATTTAAATCTTCAAAGTACGAACGAAATAAAAAGAAATGACGGAAGACACTTGTGCTCTCAAGATTAATGCAGAGTTGTTTTTGTTCGTCGAATATAACTTGAAAATGTGTTGCTGGCATCCGTTTAATCTCTCACGCCCCGCAGGATTATCTTTGGTTCAATATTGGCTCGACTTCTTCTCATCACAGATGTTTTTATAGCTCGTCGCTTCAACTCCGCTTTACCAAGATGGCTCGATATGCTGCAGTTTGTATGCAATATTCTAAGATTCTAAGCAAATAGAGTAAGAAACGATAATCGTTGGTAAGCTGTTGCTGATGAGATGCGATATCTTGGATGTGATGCGCAGTCTAGATATCTTCATGTGGTGCGCAGGTTTACAAATCTGGGATGTGGTGCACTATTTTAGAAATCTTGGATGTGATGCGCAGGTTTAGATATCTTTACGTGGTGCGCAGGTTTACAAATCTGGGATGTGGTGCGCAGTTTTAGAAATCTTGGATGCGATGCGCAGCTTTAGATATCTTTAAGTGGTGCGCAGGTTTAGAAATTAAGTTCCCCAATTGAAACAATAGTGTTAGTTGGCATGGATTTTGTGTAAATATTTTTATTTTTATTACATTTTTTTGTCTAAATAAATCATTTAGGATAAATGTAGAAGTAACAAACAATTTTCCACAGTTCTTTTCAAAACACATTAGTAAATAGAGTTGATAGTCACTCACTCAAGCCCATTAAGATGACCAAAATTTGCTCTGAATTAAATGTGCAGTGATTTTATAAATATCTCATGAAATTTCTGTAATTGACAGTAACTTAACGCCACAGATCTTTCTATTAATAGATCTCTACCAAAATTTGTTAAAAATATAAATTTAAAAGTATTAAGTCTTAATAAGTCTTTATATCATTATACTATTATGCAAGATAAGCAATGTACGAAAGGGGACGTTATTATTTTAAAAATATGTTCAAATGTCTCTTTATGGCAAACTTAATTCACCAAGCGGTTGTTAATCAAGGACGGATGCACTTGTCGGGCTATTAAAAATCATGGTTTATATTTTATACTTAATTTTCAAGTAAATACCTTGTATGATGCTAATATATCTGTGGAAAATTCTTTCTTTCGCCAGCATTCTTTTTTTAAATTTACTTAACGTCCTACTCATTCTCTTGGCCCATAGTTTCAATAACGCCAAGCATCTGCTCAGCCGTTAAAATATTATATCGGCTACCCTGTTGGCAAGCAACCCTTTTGGAACCAACAACTAAAGATGAAACTAATGTTTCCGACAACGCCATCGTTTATAAAGTTCTCATGGCATTTTTTTTAACCATACGCTTTTAAATAATAAACTTACAAACTGTCACAAATTTTGAATAAGTAATGCGTCTGTCTCTTTGTTTTGTCTAGGTCAACTGTAGATCTAGATGTTTTTAGTTTAATGCAGATCGAATTTTTACCTCAGTACGTGATAGTCGCCTCTTTAAAAAAAAATAAAATAACAACTAGATCCGACACTCGTTGTAACATAAGCCACGGAAATGCTTATAGACATTTCAAAGGAAAGGGATAAAAAAACACGTATATAAATTGTTTATATACGACACCTAGCTTTGAGGATGTTCATTATAATACGCAGGGCAAAACAAACCGAAATTACGAAATTCTAGTTTTATCTCATAAAATATTTTTAATATAATGCGCACCGATCGTGAATATATTTTTTAAATGTATTGACTATATAATGCACACCTCATTGCGCGACAGGAAAAGTCTTTGAACGTAATACGCTCCACAACACTGCATTTACAAAAAAAATTTAATCAATTCAAAGAGATAAATAAAATTATTTAAAAATTCAATTACCATCCATTCGATCGATCTGAAATTTTGATACATCATTTTTATCATTGGCATGAGTCTGCCTGCAAAGTTTCAGCTCGCTAGCTTACGAGCAAATGGGTTAAAAATTGAAAGATTTTTCGGCAAGCAAGCACGCACGCACGGTGTGTCGCACGTGCTCAGACACCACAAGTTAATATAAAAGATTTAAAAAAGAACGGGCACAAACTCTTCTCAGCGCGCATTATGGTAATTGTTTTGAAGCATTAGTTCCTTTCTTTCTATAGATCTATGGCGCGTGCCATAACAGTGCGGCCTTTTTTCAAAAGCCTAAGTAAGTAACTTGTCCTTGTTTGATAAATACGAGATATTAAACTTCCTGAAATGCACAGAAAATATTTTATAATTATAAATTCTCAAATCCTCTTTTTACATCAATCCCTTTTCCAAAATTAAAATATAATTTAAACTTTCACGTCACATAAATTTTTTTACGGCTTGAAACACCGCACGATTTTTAACTTCTATGGTTGTTTTTCTATTTCAAAAATAATATTTAATTTATATGTATTTTGCACACCTCCTGATGCACACCTTGTATTAAAATATAAGCTCAGTCAATGACGCCATAGCGTTACGGATCAATCAAGTGAGTGAGTGACTTGGGCGGTTATATTGTTTATAGACCGTCTGTCTTGCTCTTGATTCTGGCGAATTAAATAGATCTATATACTAGTAAAAAATAACGGAAGTTCTCAACATAAATATATTTCAGCAGAAATTACCGTATAGATGATGTTAGTATAGTTTTTTATTGTCCCTTTTGCCTGAAAGCCGTATAGAAAATATAGAGACAAAGAGAGAAAATTTAAATCTTATTTATTTATTAAAATATTGTATGAGGACAATAAAAAATAATTACTTTTGTTGCAGTAATTTTTTTAATGCCTTTTTTTTTTTTAGCTGTGCGCTTTCTACATAGAGTTACGAACAAACATACATAACAAATTATATAAACTGATTTATGTTAGGAGTAGTATTGATTGGAAAAAAAAATTATTTTTGGATAAGTCGGGAAAAAATAAATCTTATCTTATCTTATTAATTTCGATTATAATGCATATTTTCATAATAAATATATATAGATCCCGTTAAGTTGTGGTTCATTACCACAGCTTTTGCACTTGAATTCTGTGCTGCCTAATGTTTTGGCCTTTCTCCACTAGCCTAGCTCTTTGTCTGTACCCTTCGCCCTCCTGCGATCCTCGGCTACTTTAACACCTTCATTTACTACTATGTGCCACTTAGATCGGTCTTCTGCCTTACACTTCCAGTTGCTTGTGCGTATTGTGGCTACTTTCATTAGAAGACATTTTTAAATGGCAAGCTTTGGCGACCTCTCTTCCTCTTTCTCGGTGGCAATTCTCCATAGAGGAGGTCCTTGGGGATGCGGCAAGAGCTCATTCTTTATACATGTTCTAGCCATCTCAGGCGTCTTTCACTAATGATTGAGAAAATAATTTTGGATATCGGCACGCATCAGGATTTCACTTTTTGGGAAATAATCCTGCCATTCAAGGCCAAGGATGCGACGCAGGCACCTCAAGTTTGCAATTAATTTGCGACGGACTAAATCAAAGGCTTTCCTAAGATCCACAAAGGCAATGTATAGTGGTACCTGCTGCTCTCTGAATTTTTCCTGGCGCTGCCGTATGAAGAACACCATGTCTATGGTTGACAGACCAGCGCGGAAACAACACCGAGATTCTGGATAAACTTGGGATGCTAAACTCTGTAATCGTATTAGTATGACATGGGCAAAGGCCTTTCCTGGAATACTAAGAAGCCGTGATAATTACTGCAGCCAATTCAATCGCTCTTGTTCGTATATAACGTCACCATATTTGCATCCTTTAGATCCTGGAGGATGTAACCCTGTTTCCAGCAGAAGGTCAGAAGCTCGTGCAAATGTTGTAGTAAAGCTGTCTTGCCACTCTTAAAAGCTTTTCATGGTATGCCATCATTCCCAGGGATTTTGCCACAAGCTAGGAAGTCAATCGCTTTGGTGAACTCTTCTTGTATGGGCCCGGCATCAAGTTCTTCCATGGGCGACATCGCGGGTATATTATCAAGAGCGGTGCTAGAGATTGTGCTAACTGTTGCATACAGTTCCATTTAATGCTAGACCCACCTTTTTAGCTGCGTTGCCTTGTCTTGGATAATTTCTCCACTCTTGGACTTTAGAGGGGCAACTTTGGACTGCAATGGGCCAATTGCTTTTTGATTTTTTCGTACATGGCTTTAGCCTTCCCAATGTCTGCAGCTGACTATGCTGGAGCAGAGATTTAGCCAGTAGGTATTGGTGCATTGAGGTGCGACTTTTTGGGCATGTGACTTGGCTGCTTTTAAGGCTTTTTCTTGTAGGCCATTAGAGCTTTCTTTTTTATTTCAGTGAAAGGTTTAATTTCGTACCAATGTGCTTAAAAAGCAGTCCGTGTTTTTGTGGGATTTTTTCCATGTAACCAATATTCAGGGGCCCCAACATTCCTAGCGTCAGCCCTGCACGTGATGATTTTCTGGTGCCATCTATTGAAGACGCTGGCAAGTCGACACAAATTTCACAGCCACCTTATCACTCTGATGGGACATCACCTTGCCACTATCCTGATGAACATGTACAACCGCATTTCAAAACATACTCTCATGAACAAACGGATTCTGGAGAAAAAATTCAATCCACTATCTGTATATATATATAAATATATATATATATATATATATATACACAAACACGCACAAGATGACTGCTAATAAGCTTGACGAATGACACGCGCCAGGGTCGGTCAATCACAGTTTATTGTTGGCAAGCTAGGTTGGTGGGGGGGGGGCAAGTAGCTAACCACAGTGCATATGTTTCTAGAACAACAATGCGTCGGCAGTTCTCTCGTGTTGTTCTCATTTCTTCGTGATGTGGTTTTTGTTTGTTCCCCTGCCACATTTTCTTTGCACTATATATGCGCAAGTCTGCGGCGTATGCTACGCCGTGGGTCACATCTAGTTTAATATAAGTTTTTTTTAAAAAGGACGTCCACTTTCTGTGAGCAAACTTAATCCTAACCCCCATCCCCTACTGCTTGGTTCTAATGTCAGCTTAAAATTAAACACTGACCTTCAGCAAGCACGGAGATTTTAATTAAGTTGGTGGCCAGAGCAGACCAGACTAATAAGACTTATTTACCTTGCGAGTCTGGTTTAATTTTCACATGTCGGACTGTTTCCTTAAAAGACTTGGCATATTGTCAGGACACCAACCTGAGGCCTGGCTGTGGAGTAGGTAAAATCTTTGGGTGCATTAGCTTTAGAGTGAGTGCATGGTTCTGGGAGCATTAGCTTTAGAGTGAGTGCATGATTCTGGGAGCATTAGCTTTAGAGTGAGTGCATGGTTCTGGGGGGAATTAGCTCTAAAGTGAGTGCATGGTTCTGGGAGCATTAGCTTTAGAGTGAGTGCACGGTTCTGGGGGAATAAGTTTTAGAGTGAGTGCACGGTTCTTGGGTTATTAGCTTTAGAGTGAGTGCACGGTTCTGGGTGCAATAGCTTTAGAGTGAGTGCACGGTTCTGTGTGCATAAGCTTTAGAGTGAGTGCACTGTTCTGGGGGAATTAGCTGTAGAGTGAGTGCACGGTTCTTGGGGCAATAGCTTTAGAGTGAGTGCATGGTTCTTGGGGAATTTGGCTTTAGAGTGAGTGCACGGTTCTTGGGGAATTTGGCTTTAGAATGAGTTCAATGTTGTAGTTAAATTAGCAGTGGTGTCATAACATCATTTAGAGGAATTTACTGATTCTTAGTTTAATTTTTAAGAGGAATGGACTAGGTTGTGAGAACAATAGACTAGGTTGTAAAAAAAGAGACTAGTTTGTGAGAACAATAGACTAGGTTGTGAGAACAATAGACTAGTTTGTGATAAAAAGAGACTAGTTTGTGAGAACAATAAACTAGGTTGTGAAAACAATAGATTAGGTTGTGAGAACGATAGGGTTGTGGGAACAATAGACTAGGTTGTGAGAACGATAAGGTTGTGAGAACAATAGACTAGCTTATGAAAACTATGGACTAGGTTGTGATAACAATGTCAGTTAACGCTAGTTATGTAGTGAAATGATGCATATCTATGTTATTTGTGTTTATGCTACAATCTAGTTGTATGTCCCTCTTTCACATTTTCCAAAAAATTATTATGAAAATCACGCAAAGCCGTTTAGAAAAGACGCACGTAAAATGATCATCGATAAAATAATATACTTTCAAATTTTTAAAGGTAGCCAACTACTCTACGTTTAACGAAACGTAGCTTCAAATTTGTAAATTAAAAACACACAAACATTTGCCTTTCGATAAGTTGTTGAGAAGCTAGCCTGCAGGTTTATGCCGAAACAACGAGGTCTCTATTTCCTGATTCTTTTAAAAAAAAAATTCTCAGAGGCTCATCATCATGCATTAACGAAGTCGATTAATGTAACTGTGTAATTCTTTCTCTTTTTTTCCATCATTACAACTATTCTACAGTAACTGTTGCTGTCACACCGCCCTCCTACCATATTCATATTCATATTCTAAACCATTCACATTGTTCTGATCTCCGTGTCAAATATCGAGTCCACCCTGGACTGTTTGTCAAGTCACTGCTACTATTCCTATTTATATTTACGCAAAAGCATTTGATGTTTAAATTAAAAATAAAATTTTCTTTTGGTCGAAACTATCCCTATCTCTGTCCGTCCTCCATTTTATTTGCCCGTATGATACTCTGTCCAGCGTATGTCTATCTTCCATGTGTCCAGTTTTGCCCGTGATACTGTATCTAACACGTGTCACATGTCCAGTCCGTATTCTTGTTAATTTCCACGTTAAATTCCACCCCTTTCCGAATTCTCCACCAGACTAAAATTTCTATGTGCTCAGTGTTCAGTCCCAAGTCTCATTGCTACTCTTTATAAATCTGAAACCGTAGGAACTCTTCAATTTAGTTCACACATCACATCGCATTTGGTGATAAACTTTCAATGGATGCTCCATTGTTCGATCTTCTCTAACATGAAATGATATATCGTATTGAAGAGACACAGAATTTCAATCGTCAAATTCGTCACGATCAAGTTATGTAAAAGAACCGTTAACCAAACAGATTTTTCCATCCATGTTTGTCTAATCAACTAATACACTTAAGGCATACGGATACTCAGTGCCAGACCAGGCCTGTACTGTAATGCACTAAAATTGCCGTGCCCTCTCTCAAAAGTTTCGACAGCAGTGCCACCAACCTATTTAAAGATATTAATTTTTGACATCAGTTCAAACCGTCAGCGTAACAATCCAAATATTTGACATCAGTGCAACCGGTCAGTGTAACAATCCAAATATTTGACATCAGTTAAACCCGTCATTGTAACAACACAAATATTTGACATCAGTTCAACCCGTCAATGTAACAACACAAATAATTGACATCAGTTCAACCCGTCATTGTAACAATCCAAATTTTTTACATCAGTTCAACCCGTCATTGTAACAATCAAAATATTTGACATCAGTTCAACCCGTCATTGTCACAATCAAAATATTTGACATCAGTGCAACCCGTCATTGTCACAATCAAAATTTTTGTCATCAGTGCAACCCGTCATTGTAACAATCCAAATATTTGACATTAGTGCAAACCATTTTTTAACGATATGACCAATTCACATCTGTTCCACGCGTAACTATAATAATCTATAATTTTTTTTTACTAGTATCACCCATGAGTTTAACGGTTTAAACTTTTGGCATCAACACCACCCATCTGTGTTTAACGGATTAAACATTTGGCATCAACACCACCCATCTGTGATTAACGGGTTAAACATTTGGCATCAACACCACCCATCTGTGATTAACGGGTTAAACATTGGGCATCAACACCACCCATAAGTTTAACGGTTTAAACATTGGGCATCAACACCACCCATAAGATTAATGTTTTAAACATTTGGCACCAACACCACCCATCTGTGTTTAACGGTTTAAACATTTGGCATCAACACCACCCATAAGTTTAATGTTTTAAACATTTGGCATCAACACCACCCATCTGTGTTTAACGGTTTAAACATTTGGCATCAACACCACCCATGAGTTTAACGGCTTAAACATTTGACATCAACAGCACCCATCTGTGTTTAACGGCTTAAACATTTGACATCAACACAACCCATCTGTGTTTAACGGTTTAAACATTTGGCACCAACACCACCCATCTGTGTTTACCAACCCGCCCAAAAAGTAGAGTCATTAATGTGGCACCATATTAGACTTTAATGAATTCTTTATTAACTTTAGAATCTCTGGTCTCTTACATTACTGGATCACAGACTTCCCTTTTGGGTAGGGAGCGAACTGAAGTATGTAATCGATCTAAATCTGCACCAATAAAGGTTAACTCAGGAGTTCTACAAGGAACTGTGCTAAGTCTCTTAATCTTTTTTAAAGTATAAAAATAATTTACCCAAGAACATCTCAACGGGAACAAAAGTTAGGCTATTTGCTGATGATTGTATAATCTCAAAGCAATTAAATCTGAACAAGACAGCAACATTATCCTAAAAGATTTAGATTGATTGATAAAATGGGAGTATGTTTTTTCCACCCAGAAAAGTGTAAACTGTTAACAGTAACAAAGAAAAAAACCCAAATAAATTCAAAATATTTCATTCATGTAAAAGAGCTAACCCAAACTAAAGATGTAAAATAAAAAACGAAACATTATCATGGACTCATCATGTCAATGAAGTTATTAAAAAATCAAACAAAACCTTAAGCTTTTAAAAAATTATCTTTAACAAATGAAATAAAGATCTAAAACTGAAATGTTACCTCATACTGGTGAGACCTGTTTGAATATGGATATTCTGTATGGGACCCATCCACCAAAGAAAATATTGATAACTAGAAAAAAGGAGCTGCCAGATTCTTTACTGGAGAATATTCAAAACTGACAAGTATAACACCATTAGTTAAATCTTTAAACCCTGAAACACTATAGGATAGAAGAACCAAGAATAAGGTAGCATTTAGACATAACGTAATTAATTCTAATTTAGAAATGCAACATAAAGATAACTTAATACAACCATCAGATAAACATAAGGATAAAACACCTTTCTTATTCCGTATGCAAGAACGTACACATACAAGTTTTCGTTCTTCCTCTCAG
This sequence comes from Radix auricularia, assembly GCA_002072015.1. Lineage (NCBI taxonomy): Eukaryota > Metazoa > Mollusca > Gastropoda > Lymnaeidae > Radix > Radix auricularia. The sequence goes on from MUZC01000210.1 coordinate 97,785, forward strand.
GAGTTCGAGCGTGGAATGGGTAGCCTGAAAAAACAAGGAAAGCCAACACATTTTCAACATTTAAAACTGTTATAAGAATGCATGAATAAACAAAAACCATATATAATCGTAGGACGCAATAATCTTCTATAAAGAAGGAGCGTCTGTAATAGATCAGATAGATAAGTTACAGACTTCCTAACACTTATTTATACTACAATTTGACAGACTTCCTAACAATACCTTATAATACATGTTGACAGACTCCATAACACTTACTTATACTACAAGTTGACAGACTTCCCAACATATCGATTTCGATATCAGACTGCAATACTTGTTTGACCTTTAGCAGCCTGATCACGTCCGAAAAATGCCAAGGTCCGTGCCTCAGGTCACCAAACGCCTTTGACCCTTTGGTCTGGTCATCTCAGCTGTCACCACCAGCCCGCCCCCTTCTTGCATATAGATAACCTACTGACTCCATGTTCTGCGACTAGTTTGTAATCTTTCCTTCTCTTATCTTATACAATACAGACGCTCCATTTTATGATTATAGCGTCCTACGCTCATTCATTGGTTGCATCTTATCTTACTGTTTCATTCACGAATGTGAGCCATAATGATTGTTTGAGGTCAGATGTCAAATGGCTTGGTATTTAGTGATTTCTGATAGGCAAGTCTTAAATGCCATGTTTTTTTTTAAAATTCTGACATCACTTCCGTTATATACAAACATAAACTTATCGTTTTAGGCTGAATCAATGTTTTTTTAAAACGGTAAATGTAAAAAACGAAATACTTTGGTTTTATAGCAGATCTCTACAATACCGAAAACAGTAAAGACATATAATAAATTGTATGCTTTTCCTTAATAGTTCTCTAATGCGTATAAGATATTTAAAAAGAAATATTAATGGTTTTGAGGTGTATAGGATATTTAAAAAAAAATTATTAATGGTTTTGAGCCGAGCTCGGCCTTTCATGACTACCGAGATGTCAAGCGATTATTAGTTTCTTGGGTAGGTCAAAGGTCAGGGGTCAGCCTGTGATACGTACTACAGACATTAATCTTAACGAGAAAGTTGTAGCGTTTCTAATACTCGCGCGGATCGATATTTGCAATATCAACTTCGATGCCTGCAACCATGCAAGTAAACTCATTCGATATCTATAACCATGAAAGTAACTCATTCGATATCTGTAGCCATGAAAGTAACTCATTCGTTATCTGTAACCATGTAAGTAACTCATTCGATATCTGTAACCATGTAAGTAACTCATTCGTTATCTGTAACCATGTAAGTAACTCATTCGATATCTGTTATCATGTAATTTAAAGCAACTCATTCGATATCTGTTACCATGTAATTTAAAGCAACTCATTCGATATCTGTAACCATGTAAGTAACTCATTCGATATCTGTAACCATGTAAGTAACTCATTCGTTATCTGTAACCATGTAAGTAACTCATTCGATATCTGTAACCATGAAAGTAACTCATTCGATATTTTGTAACCATGTAAGTAACTCATTCGATATCTGTTACCATGTAATTTAAAGCAACTCATTCGATATCTGTAACCATTTAAGTAACTCATTCGATACCTGGAACCATTTAAGTAACTCATTCGATATCTGTAACCATGTAAGTAAACTCATGGAAGGTATTTCTCTCTCCACTTGAGTTTTTTAAATATTCAATGTTCATTGTTATTTGTAAATATGTGCTCCAAATGCAGAAAGAAAGACCTAATTCAACAGCTACTTGCACAGGTTGTTGAGCTTAAAACGGGGACCACGGCTGCCGCTACGTGACATGGCTGAGGAGACAGTGGCACACCTGCTGACCGATTGCTCTGCAGCCATTGGGGATGCGGACCAGGTCAGTCAGCGCTTGGAATACGAATACCTGTATGGCCATGCCCTGATGCTGAGGCTGGCCAGAAGCAGTGTAGGCCGAGTCAAAAGAGTCATAAGACTCGGCTCTAGCACCGAGAATGACACATAAAAATTAAAGTCAGTGACGCTTGACTCTGTGACCTCACTAATGACAACACCCCTCCTCCCCTCCCCCGTCTCCTTTACCCCGATAAAAGGTCACAGTCTACATATTGACACGTGATCATGTGATTAAAAAGGTCTCGGGTGCGGCTGTTGTTTAACGGGTGGGGGTGGGGGAGTGGTGGGGGGAAATCAACTTTAACCTTTCTTAAAGTTCACGTCGTGGGGACACTCGAGTAAGATATGAACGGATGGCATTATTGTCTGATAACTGAACTCGTGACGAATGACAATGGTGGAATATTGTCACTGGTGAAACGGGGAGGAACGGTGGAGAAATGTGGGAGGGGGGATGGGGCTGATTGTTGAAATCACGTGTGTGACGTCTAGGTAAGGTGAGTGGAAAGAAAGGAACACTACCCGCTTAGGGAGGACTCAACGGTGAGAACGCATGGATACATAGGAGTTGCCTTGAGGGGAGGAGGTAGGGGTGCTCCTAAATATGATGGAAGTGATAAGTATTTGTTGGATCTTTTAAAAGGGGCCTTCCATAAAGTACGTCACGTGATTTTCGGCCGTTTTTAGCTCCCCCCCTGTCACAAACTGTCACAAATATCGGAACCCACCCCCCTTCCCCAAAGTACGTCAAATTTTTGAACAAATATAGTGTTTTTTAATTAACGAAATGATTAAAATTAAATATGAAACACCATGGCGTCACACATGGCCGGACAGCCCCTTCCCCTGTCACACATTCTTACAGCATCCCCCCCCCACCAAAAAAAAAGGGCTTGACATACTTTATGGACGGCCACTTAGGCCCGCTGTTAGCAGGCTGCATGTAATGAACGCCTATGTAAGAGGTGTCTCAACGTTTTTGTCTTATTTAAATACATTTTAAAATAAAATTAATATAGGTATATATTATGCTCACTATAATACACACCGCGCGAAACAGTAGCATTAACATTTAAAGACTGAACGTGACTGAATTTCCCGTGCTATGTGGTCATTGAGGCTGGATCGAACCTTCATCGACCCGTGGATGTCAACTACAGTATGATACATGAAGGTAAACTGAAAGTTCTTTTAGTAATTATGGTAGATTCGATCGATCTAAAACTTTTGATAAAAGGCATTGTTAGGTGATACAATTCTATGTGCGAAATTTCAGCTCGTTTTGATCACGGTAAGTGGGTCATTTCTTACTTTAGTTTTTCCGCGGTTTCCTTGACAGACAGAGAAACGGACAGAAAGAGAGAGAGAGAGAGAGAGAGAGAGACAAAGGGAGAGAGAGACAGAGACAAAGGGAGAGAGACAGAGAGAGAGACAGAGACAGAAAAGAGAGAGAGAGACAAAAAAGAGAGAGAGAGACAAAAAAAAGGAGAGAGAGAGAGAGTGAGAGAGAGAGAGAAAACGAAAACCCGTTAAGTTAATATAAGGGATTTAAAAGGGGGCCGATTAAGGTAATTAAAGATTCGTCATTGAATTTCTGAGACATTACTGTACATACCTTCAAGAGTTCTTTGCATAAAATGTCCTCGGGGTAAACAATAAAACGTCATCAATTTATGCCACCATTTGATGCAATCAAACAGATTATACTTTTTGATTTTACAATAAATATAATATAGTTGTTACGGAACAAAAAAAAATCAACGAGTCCATGATTAATTTAAGGTTGGTCGCAGTTAAAGTTTAAACGTGGGCCGTATTTTGCCCGCGGACCGGACTTTGGACAGCCTGTGACGTTCTATGGAATAAAAGAATGAATGCAGTTGTTCATTGTATGTTCGGGAATCTGTCGGGTAGGACGATTTCCTTTCACAGTTATAATAGACTGCGAGCAACGTCGTCTTTAGTTTATGAGCAGAGATTTATTCTGCTGGTTACTGCGCTATAGAGAGCGAAATAATTTTGGTTATGTTAATTTCGAACATTTTACAAAGGAAAAAAAAAAGAAAAAAAAATTGAGGGAGACTATTCAACATGGCATTTTATTCGATGTAAAAAGTTAAGAGAAATCAAGTTTAATGATCCTAGATCCATTTGTTGTTTTAATACAATCTCTTGAGTGATCGGTCCTGATAAGTCTTAAATATAGTCATGGATGAGAATGTGAACAACTTTTTACTCGCTAACAGTTTTGTTACTATATTCACACATTAAGTGCCTTATTTTTGTATACGCATTTTTAAATAGGGCTGGTAACGATTACTTTAAATTCATTCGTTTCTTTGCAACAAAATGTAACGATTAATGTCAAGAATTCATCGTTAACTTCGATTAAAGGCAAACATTTCTAGTGAAGTAAAAAAAAAAAAAGGTATTTGAAATGTATTATTTTATTGACCTATTTCCCACGTCTGATTAATATAGAAATAAATATATTTTAAACTTATTTAACTGCTATTGACTGTTCCTCGGCGATACAGATACAGTGATCTGGGCTATTATATTGTTGATTTATTATCTTTTAATAAATTATGAAAGAAATTTCTAAAATCATAATCGAATTTTTATCGGTTAAAATTATTTTAATCAATATTTAATGGGTATAATTTTTAACAATTTAATCGAGAAATTAATAGTTGCCTTCCCCAGCCGTAATTAAGTTATTTTACCCGTAATCTTAGTCAAGTAATTTTCTTACCAGCTTGTGGGTAAATATGCTCAAATACACATGGTGATTTATATATTAATAACTATTTGCTTTATTAAAATTTTTAAGTTACATAGCGAAAAATACGAGGGGTGAGACCGCAATCAGGCTTATAAAAAAAAAAGAGAGAGACTTTCATCGATTCTTTGGATTTCACCGCAGCTAAATTTCTAATTTTTAATTTTTTATATTCGTTTTATTTGTGTTTTGTATGTCCGTTGAAAAGGCTCTTTGCTGAAACGTTCGCTGTTTTTTTACGCCTGTCAGGCTAACCCTTACCTTGTCTACGTCTTCTCCATTTAAGCTACATAGCGCCTGGAGGACGTGATACTCTAAAGCCTTCCGCCAAATTAGGCCCACCATACGCCCTCTTGTAGCCCATGGGTAATATCCATGATCACAATTTCTGCAATTTAAACGACTATAACCACTCAATATCAAACCGGCATCCTTCCGTCTCGCGAGACGATGGTGCATCACCGTTGGGTTGGGTTGCATTTCCTCGAGTGACTGTGCAGTCCTATCCTTGAGTGACAGTCTTTGCCACAGTTTTTACACACGAGTTCTGTGCTTCCAAATGTTTTGGCCTTTCTCCTAGCTCTTCTGTCTGCAGCCTCCTCCATTCTTCGCTCCTCGGCTACTATGACGCCCTCTTTGACAACTGTGCGCCACGTAGATCGGTCTTCTGCCTTACACTCCCAGTCACTTGTATGTATTTTGGCTGCTTTCATGTCCCTTTGACAGACATCTTTAAATCGCAAGCGTGGGCGACCTGTTTTCCTCTTTCCTGAAGCAAGTTCACCATATAGGAGGTCCTTCGGGATGCGGCCGGGGCTCATTCTTTTGACATGTCCTAGCCACCTCAGGCGTCTTTCACTAAGAATTGAGAACATGCTTTGGGTATTGGCACGCGTTAGTACCTCACTATTAGGCACTTTTTCTTGCCATTTAATACCAAGGATGCGGCGCAAGCATCTCAAATGGAAGCTGTTAAGCTTACGCTCTTGTGATGTATAAGTGGTCCATGTCTCGCTCCCATATAGTAGTGTACTGATGACACAGGCTCGATAGACGCACAGTTTGGTTTTCTCCGTTAGCTTGGTGTTTTGCCAGACCCGCTTATTTAGTTTAGCCATTGTTGCGGCTGCCTTGCCAATTCTGCTGTTTATTTCTTCTTCAATGGACAGTGTATTGGAGACCTTGGATCCCAAGTAGGTGAAGCTGTCCACAACCTCCAAGTTTTCATTATCGATATTTATGGTAGGAGGAGGTCGAGTGTCTTGGGCCATGATGTTTGTCTTTTTCAAGCTGATTTGCAGACCAAATTCTTTGCAGGCATTGGAGAAGCTTGACACGAGTTGTTGCAAACCAGATTCTGTATGTGCTGTTAGTGCCGCATCATCCGCAAATAGTAGCTCTCGAATTAGGACATCCGTCGTTTTGGTCTTGGCTCGGAGGCGGGCAGTGTTGAAAAGTCCTCCATCAGCTCTGGTATGTAACCAGATTCCCTCACTGCTATCCTTGAATGCGTATCGAAGAAGTACAGAGAAGAATATTGCGAAGAGTGTTGGTGCGAGTACACAACCTTGTTTAACTCCGCTGCTGACAGGGAAGGCCTCTGACTTAGCTCCATCGAACTGTACTGTGCCAAGCATATTTTCATGGAACTGTCTGATGATGGCAAGTAGGTGAGGGGGACATCCAATTTTTGCCAGTATTTGGAATAGCCCGTTGCGACTGACTAAGTCGAAGGCTTTTGTAAGGTCCACAAATGCAATGTATAGTGGCATCTGCTGCTCTCTGCATTTTTCCTGGAGCTGTCGTATGGAGAACACCATGTCTATGGTAGACCGACCGGACCGGAAACCACACTGAGATTCTGGATAGACGCGGGATGCTAGGCTTTGTAAACGTTTTAGTATAACGCGGGCAAAGGTCTTTCCTACAATACTAAGGAGTGAAATGCCGCGATAATTATTGCAATCACTCCTATCACCTTTGTTTTTATATAGTGTCACTATATTTGCATCCTTTAGGTCTTGGGGGATGTAGCCCTGTTCCCAGCAGAGGGACAGAATCTCGTGCAATGGTTGGAGTAAAGCTGTCTTGCCACTCTTTAGAACCTCTGGTGGTATTCCATCATTCCCAGGCGCTTTTCCACAAGCTAGACTGTCAATTGCTTTGCTCAGCTCTTCCTGTGTGGGCACGACATCAAGTTCTTCCATGAGTGGCATATCTGGGATGTCATCTAGAGCGGTGCTGGAGACTGTGGTAACTGTTGAATACAATTCCAGATAATGCTCAACCCACCGTTTTAGCTGTGCTGCCTGGTCTTGAATAATTTCTCCATTTTTGGACTTTAGGGGAGCAGCTTTTGACGTCAAGGGGCCCGTTGCCTTTTTGATGTTTTCGTACATGACTTTTGCATTGCCCATGTCTGCAGCTGATTGTATACTGGAACAGAGCTTAAGCCAGTAGGTATTGACACATTTACGTGCAACCTTTTGGGCAAGTGACTTAGCTGTTTTTAAAGCATGCAAATTGTCAGGTGTAGGCTTTTCCTTGTAAGCCATAAGAGCTTTCCTTTTTTGCTCAGTGACGGGTTTCATCTCGTCCCAATGTTCATCAAACCAGTCCGTGTTTTTGTGAGATTTTTTGCCACAGGCTTGTATTGCGGATGTATAGATTGTGTCTCTCAGTTGTGTCCATTTGGAGTCAATGGTGACGCTTGGGGACATCTTTGAGAGACTTTCCTTCACCTTGTCTTTGAACAGCTGCGCTATCGCAGGGTCTTTCATGCAGGAGGTATTGATGCGTGGACTTCCCTTTTTCTTTGTGTGGTACGAGTTTTTCCTCATTATTCGTACTTTGCTGGCGACAAGGGAATGATCCGTGTCACAGTCGGCACTGTGATAGCTGCGAGTGAGTAGGACGCTAGCTAGTTGTGCACGCCTGGTGATAATGAGGTCCAGCTGGTGCCATTGGTGGGATCGAGGGTGTCTCCAAGATACTTGATGTATATCCTTGCACTTGAAGAAAGTGTTGGTCACACACAAGCCTCGTGAGCAGCACAATTCCAGAAGCCTTTGTCCATTTTCATTTAACTTTCCTCTTCCAAATAGTCCAAGGCAGGTGGGCCAGGCTTCGTGGTCGCTCCCCACTCTAGCATTGAAATCTCCTAGGAGATAGATTGCCTCGTCTTTGTGGATGCCGGCTATTGCCTGGTCTAACGCTCCATAGAACTGGTCCTTCTCTTCCGGAGTTGAATAGAGTGTTGGGGCATACACACTAAGAATGTTTGCTGGGCCCGCAGTTGTTCTGAGTCTTAGAGTGAGGATCCTCTCCGTGCCTGATGACGGTGGTTCAATGGATGGTAGAAGAGTGTTTTTAACAGCGAAACCCACACCATGCTGTCTAGGTTCGTCTTTCGGTCTGCCTTGCCAGAAGAAGGTGTAATTGGCCTCTTTGAGTGAACCGTTGTCTGGGAGCCTGGTCTCCTGAAGGCATGCTATGTCAATCTTTAGCCTTTTAAGTTCTCTATCGATTATTCCTGTCTTCCGTGTGTCGTTTATGGACTGCAGATCATCAGTGATGCCGGGACACATAGTCCTCACGTTCCAGCTAGCGATTCGAAGAGCTGGGGTCTTCTTTTTCTTTTTTGTATTTCTTGGTGCAGGGCTTAGTGGCCCACTTGTTGAGTGGTACTCTAATCTCCACGCACCCAGTGGAGAAGGCAGGCCATGACGGGATAGCACCTATTTGACTGGGGGCTGCCCAGTTTGAGGCGGGCGGTAGCTGTCCAGTGAGACATTGGTAGTCTCTCCCACCGTCGGAAGCAGCCCCTGGCGCCTAGCTCTACGTCAATTGAGCTTTGGCTTATAACCGGTAACTGCTGCTTCCCGTGTTTTGTCGACACCTTGCGGCGACGCTGGAGTGTCCTCTCCAGAGGTGATGCAAGCCTGGGCGGGTATTATGGAGAATTAGCTGCTGCCCATACAGCATATCCCCCCTCTCCACGTCAATGGTGTAACCAAGGGAACGACTTGCGTCGATGCAGCTTGGCTGCCATTGGCGTCGCAGGAGCTGCCGGTATGTACATAAGTCTTATGTATAGACCGCCTGTAGGTGCTCCAATTCCTGATTTTCTTTCAGGGTTTACTCCCTTAGCCTTTCCCGCAAAGCAGGTATAGCCGCAAGGCAGCGGAGGATTTGTATTCGGAGTTTCCTTCTCCTAGATGAACTACCAGCCAAGGTTTTAACGAGCATCATCTACCCGTAGGGGTGCCAGAACCGGGGTTGAACCCGTGACCGATTCTTATTTTTATTTTAGAATTGTTTTTGTACCGCAGCGCACTAACACTTTGACCACCGCGCCCCCATTTTAAAAAATAGGACTTAACATTTGCAACAACCTCAGAAATCAACCAATTTTAGATATAACATGATGTTTTTTGCAAAATTACATGATATTCCAAAATATCATATCATGACCCTGACAGATTGACATAGCATTCTAACTCTCATCATAGCAAATGTGGTTCAGCTGTTTTGTGAAAATATTAGCCTCAATAAAGTGTGCTAGTGTGGTGTAAAAAACAATAGAAGCTTTAGTTTCAGTCGCATCAACCAATTTCCATTGGTCTCCTTTACTGCTCCAGATTCTTTATTGATGGAGTCAATTATTGTTTGTAATTTTTTTTCAAATGTGATCTGAGGCCAGTGAAACTACCAACTAAATGATGCCATCCATCCTTGTGGCGCTACAGCCCATGTAGGGCTTGGGTCTGCCTCATGACCTTCTTCCACTACAGCCCATGTAGGGCTTGGGTCTGCCTCATGACCTTCTTCAATATCAAACCATAAATGTGTCAACCGACCTTAGAAAGTGTAAACATGAATTTTAAAAAAATAATATAGAAGATTTAGAAGATTTTAAGGAGAGACGAAATGTTCGAGAAATTGTCATATAACGCTTTCGATTTTCTCCCTTAAAATTTCATCCAAATGCATAAATAATTTTTTTTCTTTAAAATAAATGATAATGAAACATTGATTAAATGCTATTAAATTGTAAAATTTAGAAAAAAATCAGGATGTTAACATAACTACTCTTTCTTTGCACCTTTACTGGACACAATCTGAAATGGATATGCTAAGGGTTGCCTCAGTGCAGACTCCAAAGGTAAAAAAAAGTGTTGAGGGGACGGGGTCTGAAAGGGGATATAACGTGATTAAACAAAGGTTCCAGACCTGGCAGCACAGTTAATACCACGTGACGAGTCGTCAGGCTATTTTTAGAAGTGCTGTCACGGTCGCTCAATCACATTGAAATTCAGCTGCATCCTCTCGGAGCACTTGTGCTAATCTTGTCCGCTTTTTTCTGGCTCTGCCCTGTACAATGCTTGGTCGGTCGCTAGTAACATTATTAGAAGACTTATATTGTAATAAACCAGATAAATAGTCTTAGATTGAGTAAGGTTTAAAAAAATTTTGTCCGAAATCAGAGAATCAAAGCTTTTTCTCAGGACACGGTACATGAGAAAATTTTTAAAAATCAATTAAGCAAATATTTTATCTTATCTTATCCTAGATTTACAGACGCTCCTTCTATGCGTCCACAGACCCTGACAGATGATCTGTTGGCAAGTGATGTAGCGGTCACAGACCCTGACAGATGATCTGTTGGCAAGTGATTCAGCGGTCACAGGCCACGCATTACCCAGCCGCCTAACTATTGTCTAGTTAGGTACCCATTCAGAGCTGGGTGACTCGGGGACTCCTCAGGCCCTGGGAACAATCAGCCCCATACACCCTCGCGTGGATTTGAACTCGTGACCATCGGTACGCCAGTCGAGCGCGCTATATATATCAAGATGAAGATGAACTTAGGAGCTCACGTGCTGGAAGTCAAATTTGACAGCTTATTTGTTTAATGACCTACTAATTGAATATGATACTTGTTTAATATGGATTTCTTGGAAGCTGCCGATCTTTTGGTCGACCCTTATCGCAGCTGGTTGTTGCCAATATATGTTCTTAAAGAATCTCAGATCTTTACCGTCTATTTGTATATTCTACAACATGTCATTCAGATGGTTATGTTTTACTTTATCAAAGACCTTACTTTAGTCTATAAAGCACAAGTACAAATATACTTTGACCTCTGTGGCTCTTTCTGCTATCATTCGGATCATATATAAAGCATTACTAAAGTCTTTACCCTCCACAAAGCCACACTGTTCTTCTGATATCTCTGGGCTGATATGGGGTCATATTCATTTCATGCTTATTCTTAACAAGATCTTTAGAACATGGCTCATAAGGCTTATTGTTCTGTGTTCTTCACATTCCACCACACCTGGCTTTTTGGGCAGTGCTATAAAAATTGATCTTCTAAGCTCCTCTGGAATGTATCCTGTGTTGTAGATATCATTCAAAAATTTTACTACTGTATCTATTCAATTCTCATCTAAAGCCTCTTGTTCTTTTGTTATTCTATCTGGCCCTGGAGATAAAAAAATCCACCCATCCTTTACATGGGAACATTTTTCGTGAAATGCATTTTAGACCGTGTTCCTGAGTCCCCAGGTGGCCGTTTCAGAGGGCGCCGCCCCAGGGGAGGGGGGTAGCTATTAGTTTCTCTGGAGGGGGGGGGGAGAACACAATTTGCTAGGAGAGTCTCCCTGGAAGACCTATTTAGAGCTTTATGCCAAAATAAGGGCTGCTGACACCATTCCACATGTAGGAATGATCTACATTACAGGCAGTCTGTTTACTGATGTAGTTGGTTTACAGGAAATACGTCTTATGACCTACTAAATAAACTTGTTACTTGCTTAATGACCTACTAAATAAGCTTGTTACTTCCTTAATGACCTACTAAATAATCTTGTTACTTGCTTAATGACCTACTAAATAAAAGTGTTACTGGCTAAATGACCTACTAAATAAACGTGTTACTGGCTTAATGACCTACTAAATAAACTTGTTACTTGCTTAATGACCTACTAAATAAACGTGTTACTTGCTTAATGACCTACTAAATAAACTTGTTACTGGCTTAATGACCTACTAAATAAACTTGTTTCTTGCCTAATGACCTACGTGTCGGACAGCTTACGCTGACATTTAATTTGACGAAAATTTCTTTTTATAATCGATTTCTCAGTTTAAACCACCCGCCCCCCCCCACAACACTTCTAGAAAAGAAAGATTAAGTTTTAGTTCATTTTATATTTCTTTTTATTCTTTTTTTTTTAAATTTTAAATGTTAACTTTTTTTTTGTTGACCTTATTGAATGTAATTAATAAACCACATTGAATGGTTGCATTTGATCGGTAGTGAAGATTTAACAAATCGTCGTCATCATTAGACATCAATTAGGTGTGGGCATCAACGGACACATCGCTGATTGAGTTCTACCAGGTACCAGGCACGAGTTCCTAGACTAATTACCATAAATTAGCATGTTTCATTAGATCTTATCGCAATTAGCTTAAAAGAAGAGTGCAGAAGGCTGACAGAAATTAAAGCTCTAAGGCTTAGATCGTTAACATGATTCTTTTCTTCTTTGTTTTAATATCATTATCATTATTAAAATTATTGGATGAATGTACCCAAAAAAAAAAAATACGCCTAAATTAGTCATCGTAAAAATGTTTACGTTTCGTACGATTTCAAATGCATTGTTAACATTTTTCTTTCATCCGACGGAACGATGATACACTAAAGTCTATGGTGACCCGTCAAAAGGGCCCCCCCTTCCGTCAAAACGGCCCTTGTCAAAACGTCCCCGGTTGAAATTGTCTGTAACAGATAAGATAAGGTACCAGCAACCTCGGGAATATGTGTATACTTTAATTCTACATCCAAAATTATGTGCTTTTATTTGAAAAACGGGGGCCGCGGTGGTCGAGTGGCAAGCGCGCTCGACTGGCGCTCCGATGGTCACGGGCTCGAATCCATGGGAAGCCAGGGACTTGTTCCCGGGGCCTAGGGCGTCCCCGAGTCCCACCCAGCTCCAAATGGGTGAAAAGCGCCGGGGTAATGCGTGGAACCCTTAGCCGTGGCATTTGAACGCTGCAATCACTTGCCAAAAAAAACAAACTGCTGCCTTGCAGATGGTCTTGGCTGACCAAAGGCTATGGAAGCAAATCCAGAAAATACAGCAGGCTGAAGTCGGAGACCACGGGCCAATTGGCGCAAAACTCGTGGCACGCAAAACTCAATGTTCAATATTGAGAACGAAGAAGAAAAAGAAGAAGAATTTGAAAAACATCATCTCAAAGTGAAGGATTTATTTATTGCTCTGGTTTGAAACGAGTTATGTAAAACTTCATCTGAGTGGATGTTATAGTTGCATTACACGATAATGAGACCTATAACAGAGTGAGTGTGCATGAAAGATAGACATCATGAAAAGGGTTATTTGAGAAATCGTTTTGTTTTTAAACCTAATTTGACCAATAGAACATGAAAAAGCATGCATTTTATTTTTAATTATTTTTAATTTGCGTTGACGCTAAATTGATTATATTAGAAAAGGTGACATATTTAACTGGATCGAATAGGAGTGGTAGGTGTATTAGAACAGGTGATAAGTTTACCTGGATGACGTGGTATTGATAGGTATATAAGAGCAGGTGATAAGATTTCCATGATGACGTGGTATTGTTTGTGTATTAGAACAGGTGACTAGTTTACGTGGATAACGTGGTATTGTTTGTGTATTAGAACAGG
>MUZC01000210.1:116684-135844 GCA_002072015.1 Radix auricularia
CAACCCCTTTATCCCCCCCCCCCCGTTATATACACACACTAAACGGTGACGTCAGTACCACCCCCCTCCTTCTCAAATAGTCCATAGATTTCATGCAGCCATCGTCCTGTTAATCCCTCCTATATTATATATATGATTTTCCTATCAATTTCATACAATCTTCTTTTGTCATGTGTTCACCACCTTGGCTTTCTCCAACAAAAGTAATTAACATTTCGTGTCAATATTAAAAGAAAATAATAATAATAATAATCGGCTCCTCCTAAACCGATGAAAAACTATGCGATTTAATAAGATACTAGCATTTACCTTATGGGTGGGTGTACGAAGTCCGGTTAGCGGGAACAATACGGCCCGCGTTTAAATTTCAACTCCTGTGACCACATGTTAAATAAATAATTGACTCATGAATTTTGTCTCTAATAACGAGATTATATTTACGAGAAAAGCATAAAAAGCATGCTATTGTGAGCTCCACAAATGATGGCCAAAATCAATGATGTTTTACTAGCATGGATATAATTGACCAAAAACGTCCCTGTAGCCCTGTGTACAGTAGAAGAAATTCAACGATAATTGTTTATCATATTAATAGGCCCCCGACTTGATTTAAATAGCGCACACTTTTTTTTTTCTTTTAAAAAAATCGAGATTTGTGATCTACCTGATATACTATATTGCTTTTCAACCTCGAAACTTCTCTCAAAAAGGTAAAAAATTTTGTGTCATATCTGGATCTTGGAGGCTAGATGAGGGTGTTTTTTTATATTAATGATGGAATTTGTTTGAACCCAACAACAGACGTAAAATCTTTATACACACCTATTTATATATAAATCAGATACATAACATATAAATACACATATACCTTAAAATAAATATATACCGTATTTGCACGCATCTTCCCCGCGGATACACCAGATTGTACAAACCCCGCAAACACCCCTTCCCCTGCGGGGTATCTCCGTTGACGGGGTTTCTGAAATAATTTTAAATGAAAAATGTATCAATGTCATTAATGGCACTATAACTTGCAAAACATAAAAATATAAAATTAGATTCTGTATAACTTCTGGTAATTTTGTTCATTACCTATAGTAGTTTGATATTGTGAAGATCCCTAGGTTGTTCTATTGGTTATCTTTCCTTATCTACTCTCACTGTTATTCTGCTCTTCACACACTTTGTTAATTACTCTTTAAACACTAAACACCAAGGCAGAATGTACACTTCATTACTTTTAATCTCTTAACTTCAGTACATTCATTATTCGTGCATCTCTCTACATATCCGTCTGTCTACCTCCCTTCTACTTCATAACTCTTTCCTCTCCCTGCGCGTCTCTCTCTCCGTGTGTCCGTCAGTCAGTCTCGGTCAGAGCGTTAGTCCATTCCAGGCTCCGCCCCCAGACTTTCCTGTACGAAAGTCAACCGTCAATCAATTTGTACCTCCCCTTAGATAAGACGGGGGTAGGTGGGTGTACCCTGTCATGGTCAGTAACCCCCCCCCCTTTTCTTGTCTCTGACCCGCTCTACATTTGTCGGCCCTTTCATCTACCGTTCGGCCAACGGTCTGCCATACCTGGGCTAGACTATTTGCCCGTGGTCAGCTGCCGTCCACAAAGCCCCGCTCGTGCTTCCTTTGTCCTTTGATTCCCAATTCAAGCGAGGTAACAACTAAACGTCACAGTTCGCACCTCCGGCCACACCCGGTAGTCCTGGTCTGGCCACCTGGACTCAACCGTTAGTCCAGCGGCACATCAAAGGCCAAACATACGCAGCGCCCTAACCGCCCTAAATTCCCCACAATATTACGTATCTGATTTTATAACGTAACAAGCGATAATATATCTATACTAATAAAAGGGAAAGCCCTCACTGACTGACTGACTGACTGACTCACTCACTGATTCATCACTAATCCTCCAACTTCCCGTGTAAGTAGAATCATGAAACTTTGGGAAGTTGTTGGGTACCCTCTGACTACGAAAATTGGCGAAAAAGAATTTTGAAAATCTCACTCATGTGGGGCCGTGGGCCCAAAAACTTTTTTGGCCTACATCACTAATTCTCCAACTTCCCCTATAGGTAGAAGCATAAAACTTTAAGAAGTTGTTGGAGACTTTCTTACGACAAAAAATGGTGAAAAAGAATTTTGAAATTCACACTCATAGGGGCCGGGGCCCCAAAACTGTTTTTCTCTTATATAAGCTATATGCTAATTGAAAATCAATAATTCATCTATTTCCCGTGTAGGTAGAAGCATGAAACTTAAGAAATGTTTTGAGTACATGCTTCCAACGATAATTGGCAAAAGAGAATATTAAATTTCCCACTCATGGGGGCTAAGGCCCCGAAGACGATTTTTTCATTAAATGAGCTATATAAAATTGAAAATCACCAATTCTCCTATTTTCCGAGTAGGTAGACTCATCAAATGTTAAGGAGTTTATAAATACACTTTCACGATGCTAGCAGGTGAAATAATTTTTAACATTTCTCTTACAGGGGGCTGGGGGCCCAAATTTAAAAACTAAAAATCACTATTTCTTCCATTCACCATGTAGGCGGAGAGCATGAAACTTTAGGAAGTTGTTGAGTTTAATCTCCCGCTGATAATTGGCGAAAGAAAATGTTAAATGCCCACTCATAGAGGTACGGGCGCCCAAAAAATGGGGCCCCATAAAAATTTTGTCCCCTTAGATGAGCTATTTACAAATTGCAAATCAATAATTCTCCTATTTCAAGTATAGTTTGAAGCATGAAACTTTGTAAATTTTTTGAGTACATGCGTCCGATGATAATTGGCAAAAGAGAATGTTAAATTTCCCACTAATGGGGTTCTGTATATGAGCTATAAAAAAAATTGAAAATCACTCATTCTCCTATTTCCCATATAGGTAGAAGCATGAAACTTTTGAAATTTTTTTAGTACAACCTCCCGACAATTGGCAAAAAGAATGTTAGAATTCCCTCTAATTGGGTACCGGGGGCCAAAATATATTTTTTCTTACATTAAAAAAAACAACTCAACACTAATTCTCCAATTTTCTGTGTAGGTAGGAGCATGAACCTTTGGGTAATTGCTAAGTAACCTCTCAGGACAAATGTTGGTGTACAAGAATTTTGAAATTCACACTCATGGGGGCCGGGACCCCAAAAAAGTATTTTTTTATATGAAAATTATATTAAAATTGAAAATCACTGATTCTCTTATTTCTCGAGTAGGTAGACTCATGAAACGTTGGAGAATTGATAATTACACTTTAACGATGGTAGCAGATGAAAACATATTTTAAAATATCTCTTACTGGGGGCTGGGGTGCCAAATGTAGTTTCTTTCCTAATATAAACTATATAAAAATTACACATAACTAATTCCCCCATTCTCCATTTAGGTAGAAGCATAAAACTTTGGAAAGTTGTTGAGTACAATCTCCAGATGAAAGTTGGCGAAAGAGAATGATAAATTTCCACTCACAGGGGGCCGGGGGCCCAAATATAATTTTTTCTTATATTAAAAACCGACTCACCACAAATTCCACAATTCATCGTGTAGATAAAAACATAAAACTTTAGGTAGTTGTTGGGTACCCTCAAAACGACGAAAATTGGCGTAAAATAATTTTTAAATGCACGCTCATGAGGGCTTGGTCCCCCCAAAAAAACGTGTTTTTTTCCTTATACGTGCTATAAAAATTTGAAAATCAATAATTCCCCTATTTTCCAAATAGGCAAACGCATGAAACTTTGGGGGTTTGTTAACTACACTTCCACAATGGTAGCAGGTGAACAATTATTTAAAACATTCTTTACTGTGGGCTGGGAGGCCAAAATGTAGTTTTTCCCTAATATTAACTATATAAAAATTAAAATCCATAATTCTCCCATTCCCTATATAGGTAGAAGCATAAAACTTTAGGAAGTTGTTGGGTACCCTTTCGCGACAAAAATTAGCGTAATATAATTTTAAAATTCACACTCATTGGGGCCGGGATCTCAAAAACGTGTTTTTTTCCAAAATATGTGCTATATACAAATTGAAAAAGCACTATTTTTCCTCTTTCTCAAATAGGTAACGCATAAAACGTTGGGGATTTTTTAAATACACTTCCACGATGGCAGCAGGTGAAATAATATTCCTTGGTGGGCGCTGGGGGCCAAAATATAGTTTTTTATGCACTCACTCACTTATCACTAATACTCCATCTTCCCGCAGCAAAGCGCGGGCAAATTACTATTATATATATAAAATTCATTCAACTAGAGTGACTCAGGGTGATATGACTTCTCAAATGTTGTGGGATAGTGCGGGGTGTACGTGTGGGAGGGATATACCACAAATTTTGACAGCATCTAAAAAGTCCGCGGGGTATAAGCGTGAGCGGGTTATCTGTGTGTATGAACAAATCACTACGATCCAACTGTCCTCAACGGGTGACACAGATCATCTTGAGAACCACTGGCGTAAATAGTAGCTACTCACAGTGGCGTTGTTGGGGGGTGCGGTGCGGGCGGGCCGCCCCGGGTGACACCATCAGGGGGGGGGGTGACACCAGACTGTAAAATTCTATACATTCCCGGTATTTGGCACTGGAAAACTCGGAGGATGTCTATGGGTTAAATCGTAAAGGGTTGACACCATGAGCTATCGCCCCGGGTGACACCAACCCTAGTGACGCCTCTGGCTACTCATTCGATATTCTTTACTTTGGTCCACCCTAATATTCGTCCCTCTTTTTGATGTCTTTCCCCCTGTTTATATATGTCTTTCTTTCTTGTGGGGTGTGTATGATTGGGGGGGGGATCAATTTCAAAATGCTTTTTCCAGAAAATCAGTAGACAATTCAGTAAGGATTCGAACCGAGTAATGCAAAGGTTATTTAAAGAGGACAATGACATGAAGCACGTGGAAAAAAACAAACAAAAAACATACATCATTAATTTCAGGACATTTTTCAAAACAATACCAAACATGGAAGAACTTTAATTGTGAGGTTGATTTTTTTTATTATTCAATTACGCATTGAAGAATCTGTTGACATTTAGCTGATGTTGTTTGAAGACTTATCCACAATGTGCTCAAAATACCCCGCTGAAGTTGTTGTGCGTGCGCACGGCGTGGTACGTGTTGTGGTTTATTTATGTGCTGCACGGTGAAGAACACTTGACGTTTGATGGCTGAGATGTTGAACGGCATTCAAGCAGCGCCCCCTGGGGGCCACACAATAAAAAAAAAATAATAATAATAATACCCGTACATCACCGCAAGTGGTTTGATAAACTTGTTATCGAAGACATTGTTCGGCGTCGTTTGTTGAGATCCAATCAATTATTGGAAAACATGGCTGTCCCACCTTTATCTCTAGCGCTGCCCCCCATCCCCCTCCCCACTCACCAACAGCGTTCAATACCGCTACCAGAGCGATTGTTTACAAAGCTCATAGAATGGTTGAGGAATCTGTACGGAGTAATTGGTAGGATTTTATTTCTCTTGTGTAATTTCAACTTATTATTCTACTGTCAAATATGCCATTGGGTACAATTCAGCTTCTTAAATTATATATATGTATAGATTATATCTTTACAGAAGATTATTGTGTTTTACACTTATCCATGGTCTATGTCTAGTCTTGTATTTGTATGTTAATAAGAGTCTTCAATGTTGATAGAGTGTAAGTGTTCCTGATTTTCCCAGGCAACTAATTCAAAACGTGAAAAATGAGAATTTGTAAAAAAAAATCTTCTTTACAGAATACGAAAATTTATTTTATCATTATGTCTATCTGTGGGTTGTATAAAGTTATCTTTGTGTTGTATTTAAGCGTTAGAAATTAATCGTCTTATGTATTATTACTACTTTGCAACTTTTCAGTCTATCCCCTAATGTTGCAATGTTTATCAAGCTAACTAATGGTGTTACTCTTATCAGTTTTGAATATATTATGCTTAGTGTGTGTTTCCGAATAGTGTGTATGTTAGTTTATATGTTTGAATGTTTATTTGTAGAGGTTGTATGTTACACTGTCACAATAAGAGAAAAGACCAGGAACTGCGTTCAGACTTGAGGTGGCTGTTTATTACAACGTTCAGACTTGAGGTGGCTGTTTATTACAACGTTCAGACTTGAGGTGGATGTTTATTACAACGTTCAGACTTGAGGTGGCTGTTTATTACAACGTTCAGACTTGAGGTGGCTGTTTATTACAACGTTCAGACTTGAGGTGGCTGTTTATTACAACGTATGGTGTTAGGACAGTATTTCTAATTACCACTTATTAAGTTATTAATTTAAAAACCTTAAAATTAGGCCAATAATTTGTTTATATGGAATGAAATCCTGACGCGTTTAGTTAGAGCCATTTAATTAATTTTTTTAATGGACATTATTTTGAGGGGTATGGTTTGAAATATCAGTTATTGGCAGATGTTTTTACTGTTCGCAAAACTTTCTGCACAGAGTTCAATTAAAATTTGCTCAAGTTTTATTAATTTCTTTTAAAATAATGTTTTTTGATATATGATCACTTATACGGAGTATCACCTTACCCGGCTGTGTCAATGGAAGCCTATCTATGGTTCTTTATGTATGTATTAAATGCGTTACAAATGAATATTTTACGACTATTTTCACACGATTGAGGCGAGAATAGACAATAGGGAAAAAGCTAAAACAGCTTTACTTAGCTCGCGTGTGTATGAAATTCAGCATTTCTATAAATAGCTAGGCGAAATTCAATTTTAATCAAAAGACATCATAAGGAATTATTTTTATGGGGGAAAAAAAGGAAATACGTAAGTCAAATCAAGTCACGTGTCAAATAAAAATATAAATTTAAAGATTTTATTTTTTAATCTCTCATAAAATAAATATCTAATGTTTGTAGCCATGCAGGATATTCATGTAGTCTTTTTGAAATAAATGCTATTTATGTTTGAAAAAGGAGAATTTACCATTAAAAATTAAAAAAAAAAAAAAAAAAATTCCTGATTCCCCTAAGGAATAAAAAAAAACAGTATCAAGAAATGTTCTAAAGCAATGAAAACCTAAGCCCCTTATTCTAGCATGCCTAATAACCCAATTTACAGTGTAAAGATAGACAGAAATTAAATGTTGCAGACTCCTCTCTTCAGTTTGATATAAAAGTTAAGCAATATTTAATTTAACATAATATACCGCTTTGGGCGTCTTACCAAAATGCTATATTTTATTAGCTGTATAAATATAATTTTAAACCCGTGGTACAAAACAGATAGATAAGACAACGAGACAAGACCAGGATACGATCAGACAATTAGACAAGAGCAGGATACGATAAGACAAGACCAGACAAGAAATTGTAGAAAAACAGTGGCGACTCATACTGAAATTCTACAGGGAAAAGAAATTATTATTTAGATCTACCCTCTTTTGTGACGGGTTCAAAATTTTGTTTTTCCAAAATTGTGTAATTTTTCCAAAAATGCATTTAAATGCATTGTTAAATTCTAAATCTAAAATACCGAATATACAGTACAGCACCAGTATGGTAACACAGTACAGCACCAGTACCGTAATACAGTACAGCACCAGTACCGTAACACAGTACAGCACCAGTACCGTAACACAGTACAGCACCAGTACCGTAACACAGTACAGCACCAGTACCGTAATACAGTACAGCACCAGTACCGTAATACATACAGTACAGTATACAAATGGCTAATAGTCAAGACCCCATCAGGTCTCCCAAAGCAAGAAGACAGAAATATGAAGCGCGTTTCAAACTTAAAGTGTGTTTAAAAGGAAAAAACAGGAGGCCGTCTTACACACCCACTCATCTTATACGCCGGAGTATTGGGTAAATCGTATGAGTTTTTATGTTTTTTTTTTTTGTTTTTTTTTTTTTTAAATTTTTTTGTTGTTGCCGGTTTAAGAATACAAGCGTTTTATTACTAATACCACCCTTTAATATGCTGGGTCTATACAGCGTTCAGTTTGTTGATTTTTTACAACAAGCCGGGGTAAACTTAATAGATTTATACAAAGAGTAAATTAAAAGTATGTATTGTTCATATAACTAATTTTAAAAAATTCTAAATCATTCCTTAAATTTCAATAATACCGTAGGTATATTTTTCTGTTAGGATATTTAACAAAGAAATGTGTAAAACGGTATTAGTAATTTAAAGTAATGAAATATGTTGAAAGATATATATAAAAAATAATACTTTAGTCACAAATCGGTTCACTTGAAAAGCTAATAGATTTTGTAAAATATTGGTCCTGTTTAGTATGGATATGTTTACACTCATAGATATGTAGCCGATTACTGTTGGTATCTGTTGATACGTATTGCTAGCATTGTATTGATAGGTTGCCATGTATTGTTTAAATGTTCGTATCACGGATTACAGCGGCTATCAACCAACATCAGTGGCTTCAATTTTCTTTCTTAATAATAAATTTACATTTCGTGCTTTCAAGTTTCATAACAACTGATTTATCCTGTGTCCAACTATTATCTAAAAGCCAAACAAAGTTCCTTTAGTTTTATGAAATTCATCGTTGAATACCATCACGCTTACGAATCTTTGCCCCAATATTTTTTAAAGCACATTGCGTATTGTCTATTTATGGTAATTGATGGCGTTCATACCAAATATTTTTGTCCCCTTCTATTTTCATCATTCCCCATCTAAGTATTTCACTCTCAACCCCAAATCGGTCTCTAACACCAAATATATTTGACCCTATCTATTCGCGGCACATATCCTGTGATCACATCTGATGCCGCGAGACATTTCCTGATATTAACGGCAGTCTGTAGGCCGACGTCACGCACGGCACGCGGGGGGGGGGGGGTCGTTTAATTACAACAGAATAGGTCAACGGTTCCAGGCGGACAGGTGGAATTGGCGGGAACTAAGTAATGTGGACAGTAAGACATAAGATACTCCACTTAGGGAACCGTAGGCTGGCGGAAGGTCCCTGAACAAAAAGACATAAATCTTGCAGTGATGCGACATAATTCTTTAGTTAGTCTAGGTGGCCATTCTTTTTGTCAGATTATTAACGAGGCAATTTATTTATTTTTTTTTTCAATCGTTAACCTCTTTTTGTGAAACGACAGAAATAACGGGTCTAACAAATTAAAAATAAATTATCTTATGCCATACGTTTTATCTGGGGACGTACACTGTGTCGGGAAAGAAAAGGTTAAACGTCCTTTTTCCTTTACCTATCATCATCATCATCGTCATCATCATCATCATCATCATCATCATCATCATCATCATCATCATCATCATCATCATCATCATCATCATCATCATCGTCATCGTCATCGTCATCATCATCATCATCATCATCGTCATCATCATCATCATCATCATCGTCATCATCATCGTCATCATCATCATCATCATCGTCATCATCATCATCATCATCATCATTGCCTGTCGTCCCATCTGGGGCATAAGCCACGAACAAAAGCTCTCCAGGCATCCCGGTCCTGTGCCAATCTCTCTAACTGTCCCCAGCTGTACCCACTCTTTTTGGAGTCTGTCTCCAGTTCCCTTCTCCAGGTCATTTTGGGTCGACCTCTTTTCCACTTGCCGTGGGGGTTCCAAGCGAGGGCTTGTCTCACACTGCTGTATGTAGATCTGCTAGCCTCTCACAAGTTCTCCTGTGCTGAACTTCATCTGGCCTGAGCCAGTCCATCGGGATTTACCTACCCCTAGGATGGCTAGCTTGAACCGTTTCATTTCGGCAGCAACTTGGGGAGTTTTACCAGCTTCGAACCAATCCATTTCCATATTTATTATTTTTTAAAGAGCTTTTAGTACTAACTTAATTTGTTGCGCATTATACGATTAAATGATATAGTTAAAAACCACTAAAATATCTATATTGAAATTTTAACCATCATAACAATATGTGTATTATATAGATCGTGGTACCTCGAGATACGAGTTAATCCGCCCATTGTGGCTTTCATATCTTGGATTTTTCGTACATCACACTAAGTTTTTCATGTAAAATGCCTAATGTGTTTGAAGCTACACAGACCCCCCCCCCCACACACTAAAAATAGAAAACACGGAAAACCGGACAAAAGCAAAATAGGATTCTTCAATCCTAAACTATATACATTAAATCTAATAAAAAAATAAGATCATAATGAAAATAAAACCTTAGCTTTCGATTGAGGCGATGTGTAGGACAAAGTGTTAGGGGAGGAGAACGGAGGGCAGAAAACATTATGGCTATTCGTAGAATACACTTAACTGTATGAAATTAATAGGTTGTGAACAAACTTTTAACATAAACTAATTAAATTATTCTAAATAAAGACACTAATACAGGTCTATTCTAAACTAATTAAAATAACATTTAATCTGATGTATTTTTTTGTTGTTTTTGCTTTTTTTTTTTTAAAATTAGTTTTACTTTTTTATTTTAAGCCTTCTAATTTTCTGTTTCATTTTATTAGCCCCACTTTCACCAACATCTTCGCTTATTAATCGTCTTTTAACAAAATATAGATCAAAGGAAGATGAATCAGTCTAATATCTTTAAACTGTTCAACAACATAACCAGCAAATGTCTTTGAACTGAACAACAACATGAACTGTTTTATCCATTTCGAGTGGTTTCTTTTCAATAAAATGTACCAACTTCTGATATGTGTTTTCTTCTCTTCGAATTTTTCTTTCGTATCTTGGAACAAATTTATCTTTTAGAGGCCTTTCTTTTCTTTGGACTTTTCGTAACATTGAAGCATTCGTATCTCGAGGTATCACTGTACCAGACGTCTGCGCCATGGATGTCTGGTGTATCACACAATCCCTTACTGGTAAACCGTTATTTTAGAAAACTTTTGAACGCTACTTCCCTTGTTCCCTATAGACCAGTGGTCCGCAGCCGTTTTACCTCTGCCCACTGACTTTTAGGGTGGGGGTGGGGATAGGGGTGGACGTTGATTTCTTAATGAATTATATTGTTTTTATTTAATAATTTTAATTTAATGCAATTAGCGTTCTTCCCGTCCGGAAAGTTGGCGTGGAACGGGGTTGCTTGAAGAAACCAGGAAAGTCAAAACTTAATCAACATTTAAAACTATAATAAGAATGCATTTATATTAACTAAAAATAGATAAGCATATGACGCAATAAGAAGTGTATGTAACAGATAAGATGTAATAGATAAGATAAGATTTTGACATGCCTTCAAAATAAATGCAGTCGCACCATAAAATAAATATAAAGTGATTTAACATTTTAAATCACTAGAACGCTTAATAAATAAAGGCCGTGCACATTTTCTCCTGCATCACGACCATCTGGTGGTAAAGACAGTGAAGGACAAATGAAGTGAGTTGCTTTCAAATTTGTTATTTTTGCTGTTGTTTTGGTTGCTATCACTGCAGAAAACTTGTCTTCAAAGGGATATGATGTCGGAAATGGCAATAGAGTGCAATGATCGTATTCTCATAAAATTCCTTCATGTTTTTAATTCAAATCGGCGGAAAAGCTGTCACAACATTTACAGACTGTCGTCATTTACAATTGTATCGCTTTGATTTTCTTGCACAGATTTACTAGATTCACATGGTTTGTTAAAAAAAAAAAAAAGAAGTCGCGCATCCATACCTTACCAATTGGTTGATCTTAAGAGGTGCTACTTAAAGGCGTGTGCTTTGATGGAATTAATAAGTGAAATGAAATCGATCATAGACTTAAGTACCTGTGACATCTTTTCGGCTTGCCAACATTCTCATGTGAGCGATGTAATGCGTAGATTTACTCTCAGGTGCACCCTCCTTAATCCGAAAAGTTAAACCCGTCAGTCGTCTGGTCTTCGCAGAACTGTTTGCGCATGCGTCGAAATAAAACGACCATTCCAGGTTTACTTGATATATAACCAAGCAGTGACTTGAATACTTCTGCTCCTGTGGTCATGGCTGGCAAAGATAATGCACATAATCAATCATCATTCATGTTTCTTTGTGACCACTGCTATAAACCTTCGTGGTTTGTAAAAGGGGATATATATAAATTGTACATTGACTTGATGATTCCAAAAATATGCGTTTCAAAATGATATAATACTTCATAATTGTTGGAAATTAAACTTTTAAATGATTAAAGAACAGGTTGCTGTTGTTTTTTAAACTAAAAATATGTTTAAAAATGCCGCCCCGTAAAATGTGGCCCCCAATGTGGACAGAACCCCTAGCTAAGCTAAGTTATCTATAATATCTCTTCTACAAGAAGTTTTTGTTTGTTTTTCGTTTCCATTTTAAAAAATATTAAAGTGGTTCTTAATTTGATAATTTAATTATATTTTTATAATTGTGGATCAAAATAATGCATGATTGTTCGTTCAGATTCCAACCTTCTAATTGTTGCTACACTTCTTGAGAGAGTACTGAAATAGCAGTATTTCATGGTATTAACACCAGAACATGTATCTTTAAAATAAAGCCTTATCCTAAGCAGTCTTTTATTAAATTTACCGAACAGGTAACTAACTCTATTCCAACCTCGTAAAATGGCTCCAGTAGATCTCTACGTCACGTTCTTAGTCAAACGCTCGCTTCTTCTTTCTTGGATGGATGGAACATGATTCTTTAAACGGTCAAGTGTACAAAGATTGTGGCTTTCTTAATTCTTAAACTGGTGCTTTCCATTCCCTTTAAACGCTATTATCCGAAACCCAAAGCTTTGACCTGTACAAGAAATACCGCGCTCTCCTCAGACTTAGTTCCTACCCCAGGCAGATACATCACTATGGCTGATAGGCTACTCTGGCTAATACGTCACTATGGCTGATAGGCTACTCTGGCTAATACGTCACTATGGCGTATACGCTACAGTAGCTTATGACTGAAAGGGCAGTATGGCTTAAAGGTCACAATGGCGGAAAGGGCACAAGGTTGAAAGGCTAGTGTGGCTGATGCACCATTGCTAAAAGGCTAATATGGCTGAAAAGCCAGGATGGCTGGAAGGCCACTATGACTGAAGGGAAACTATTGCTTAAAGGGCATTATGGCTGGAGGGACACTATCACTGAAAGGCCACTATGGCTGAAGGGGCTGTAGGGCTGAACAACTATAGCTTAAAGGCCCATATGTCTGAAATGTCACTATGACTGAAAGGCCACTATGGCTGAAAGGCCACTATGGCTAATACTCCACCAAATCCCCACCATTGATATCGCCGTGGACAGTACCAGGTACTTCTGGGTTATGATCACCCGAATATTCTAATCGGATCAGGTAATGAATGCATCGATCTGTTTAAACAACGACTGAAATCGCTTGACTGGTGCGTACGAAAGCAGCGGACGCTGTGCTACAGACACACTACGATGCTTGGTTGCACTCGTGCTAGGACCCATTGACTTGAATAGGAACTTAAGTTTGTTTGTATTGAATATTTGCATTGCTATTGACGAGATGTTGGATTGATTTGTAATCAAAAGAGAATAAATATATAGTTATGATGCCGGACAATTCAGGTTAGGCATTTCCCACGTTCACGAGTAATGTCGGTAATTGTTGGGAAAATAAAAATAATATAAAAAATGTGCTTCCAGTTTAACAAAAGTGACTGCTGCGTCAATTCCTTTACCCCCCACGAGCTTTAAAAAACTTTTTAATTATAACGCAATCGAATTCAATATTATTCCTGCTACATACATCTAAGGGAACAAATTGTTTAAATCTAACAATCAGGCGTGACAACTTCGTTTGTAATCACGAAATGACGCATTAAAAAAATTCTTAATTTAACATCAAATCCACGTTTCTGGGTATAATTCAGCATTTAGCTTTCTTCAAGATTACTATTAGCTCACAAAACCTGTTGGGAAACATCCATTACTCGCATGCTGCTTGTCTTTCATCTTTAGCAATTTTCTCCTCCATTGTTCTGCAAAACAAATATTTTTGTATAACATTTCAAATATATTATAAATTTTTAATTGCGATTTTTTAAATTCCCTGTTTCTTATAAAACACTAAATTTGTGTAGAGTTCATTACGTGATTTATGTACCATGATTCATACGAGTTAAATCTCCTTAAAAATCATTTTAAAAAAAATGTTTTAAGGCAGGAGCCGTTCAATAATTTACACCAAATTTTTATTAAAAAAAAAAGTTATTAGATTAAGTTGTTTTGTTTATTCGTTTGGTCATCGTATTTCCTATTAGAGACGCTTCTTCTATACCAGGGATCTCCAAACTACGGCCCGCGGGCCAGTTGCGGCCAGTGAGACCCTCTTAACCAGCCCTTGGAAACAATAAATTTTCAAGAAAAGATACTATTTTTAGCTGTAGTTTACCACAAAACTTAGTAGCTGGGGGTTATGTATGGCCACCAAACTGCTGTTTGAAAGTTAATGCGGCCTTCCGGCAGAAAAGTTTGTAGACCTTTGTTCTATACAAATGTTTTTTGCCCTTAGGAAGCTGTTCTGAAATAATTTATTACACCAGCTTCTGATGCTGAAAGCAGACTTAATATGATTTAGATGCTAAATTTATATAATATTTTTACGTTTTGAAAAAATTGGGACCGTTAGAATGATTTTAAGCTATACATGCTTCATTCAAACATAAAGTAATAAAAAAAATAATAAACTTAAAACAGAAATATTATTAGTGCCATCTATATTTAGGTAAATGTTGTTCACAACACGTTCTGTTAATTTATTCCTTCACTTTTTACACTTTTCAGCAAGAATTCAACGACGCAAAACTCATCTTTGTGTCTACCCATTTAAAAAACTTCTCCTTTAACAATTTACGTTTGGGACCGAAATGTACAAACAACACGCTAACCGTGATGAAATCATTTTTAAATGATTATATTTCCATTGTAAAAAAATAATTAAAAAATCAACGAAACAAAATCCTGTCCATAACCCGACATGCGTCAGTACCAATTATTTCAACGATCGCTACTTTAATTATATTGTTTTCTCGTGCGCAGCGCGTTTTTTCTTTGTTGGACGAGATTTCAAACTCGTGGGCCAATCAAAAAAAAGTTTTTTTCCCCCTCGGCCAATCAAAAGCAATCATTTCCATTCAATATTAATAATTATCGTTCTTTCCACCAATAAAGGGAAGCCCTAATAAATATTTTTTTTAAATCTCCCCTTTACCTCCCCTCTCCTCGGACACGAATGAACGATCTCTTTAGGTCTTCAACACAATGAATGCATTTAATTTTTCTCGGAGCTGAGTTTTTCCTGCTGTTGGCATAAATCATACACTGCTCTGTGTTTTGTGTTGTAGATCTACTGAGTTTGTTCCGAGCAGAGGGTCCGTATTTATATTTGCGTGTAAAAATCCATGATCAACTTGTACTGAGCATGATTTTAATTAGGGCTTCGGAAATTAATGTTTAATTTCCCGATTAAACGTTTAAATGTTTAAGGATTAAAATATTTTTCAACGATTAATCGACTCATCAATTACAAATTATTGGAAGTCAGAAAGAATTTTTAAAAAGTATTTGCGGCTGATAAATAATAAATTTCTTGCTGATGACACGAACATTAAAAAAAAAAAACTATTGACAATCAGGAATTTTCAAAATGTTGATAAAATTTGCTCTACTTATTAAACCAAATGAGAAGCGAATAAAGCTAATGTCAGTAATGAAGTGGGACTCAAGGACAGAAAAGGAATGGCAGCTCTTCTGATGAATTACTGCGTTACAAAAGGGAGTTGAAAGTTTTTCCCTGCCAAGGCCGTTTTGTGCATACCAGTTACCTCAGTTTAATGTAAATAATTGTTCAGCTCGACTGGTTATTTTATCAATTATAGACCCACTCATCACTTGAAAAATAATGTCATCACACCTGTCTTTTTACATAGGTGGTTAAAAGATGACATATAAAGGAGACATTCCAGTGTTATTTTGATTTTCAACAAGAACTTTTTGTAAGTGTTTCTAATGATATCATACATTTAAATTTTTTGATATAATGAAGTTAACGTTTAATTAATCATTAATTTTTCCAAATACGGCTAAGGTTAGTGTGGCCTGAGATAGGGCTAAAGTTCCTGTGGTTGAGATTGGGCTAAAGTTACTGTGACCTGAGATAGGCTAAAGTTACTGTGACTTGAGATAGGCTAAAGTTACTGTGGCTTGAAATAGGCTAAAGTTACTGTGGCTTGAGATAGGCTAAAGTTACTGTGGCCTGAGATAGGACTAAAGTTACTGTGGCCTGAGATAGGACTAAAGTTACTGTGACCTGAGATAGGCCTAATGTTACTGTGGCCTAAGATAGGGCTAAAGTTACTGTGGCCTGAGATAGGACTAAAGTTACTGTGGTTGAGATTGGGCTAAAGTTACTGTGGCTTGAGATAGGGCTAAAGATACTGTGGCCTGAGATAGGGCTAAAGTTACTGTGGCCTGAGATAGGGCTAAAGTTACTAAGGCTTGAGATAGGGCTAAAGTTACTGTGGCCTGAGATAGGGTTAAAGTTACTGTGGCTTGAGATAGGGCTAAAGTTACTGTGGCCTGAGATAGGGCTAAAGTTACTAAGGCTTGAGATAGGGCTAAAGATACTGTGGCCTGAGATAGGGCTTACGTTACTGAGGCCTGAGATAGGGCTAAATTTCCTGTGGCCTGAGAGAGGACTAAACTTACTGTGGTCTGAGATAGGCCTAATGTTCCTGTGGCCTGAGATAGGCCTAATGTTCCTGTGGCCTGAGATAGGCCTAAAGTTACTGTGGCCTGAGATAGGGCTAAGGTTATTGTGTCCTGAGATAGGGCTAAAGTTACTGTGGCCTGAAATACGCCTAATGTTACTGTGGCCTGAGATACACCTACAGTTACTGTGGCCTGAGATACAGCTAAAGTTACTGTGGCCTGATATAGGGCTAAAGTTACTGTGGCCTGAGATACACCTAAAGTTACTGTGGCCTGAGATATGCCTAATGTTACTGTGGCCTGAGATAGGCCTACAGTTACTGTGGCCTGAGATAGGCCTAAAGTTACTGTGGCCTGAGATAGGCCTAATGTTCCTGTGGTCTGAGATAGGCCTAATGTTCCTGTGGCCTGAGATAGGCCTAATGTTCCTGTGGCCTGAGATAGACCTAATGTTCCTGTGGCCTGAGATAGGCCTAATGTTCCTGTGGCATGAGATAGGCCTAATGTTCCTGTGGCCTGAGATAGGCCTAATATTCCTGTGGCCTGAGATAGGCCTAAAGTTACTGTGGCCTGAGATAGGCCTAATGTTCCTGTGGCCTGAGATAGGCCTAATGTTCCTGTGGCCTGAGATAGGCCTAAAGTTACTGTGGCCTGAGATAGGCCAAATTTTCCTGTGGCCTGAGATAGGCCTAATGTTCCTGTGGCCTGAGATAGGCCTAATGTTCCTGTGGCCTGAGATAGGCCTAAAGTTACTGTGGCCTGAGATAGGCCTAATGTTCCTGTGCGTGAGGTGAGAGACTTTCCACCAAGATACTTTACCAGAAAATGTCAAATGTCCCAGAAATCCTCTTTCAATCAAGTGAAATCAATCAGGCGAGATTGTGCCAGCATCAGTAATACCATCACCGCCTACACCACCCAACCCCGCAAGCACAAATAGATATACACGGTCCTAGAGATCTGAGTCCGGCAGCATTTAATGACATGAACGTCTGATTGTGACGCGTGTGATTTAAGAAGTCATAAAGTACTGTCTGGTATCCACAGTGAAAAGCTCAATTTAAAGCTATCAGAATGCGCCAATTTTGTGTCACCAGCATGTTGTCCCTTTAAACAGCCCATCACGATAGAAAAATGCACAACTATCACAGCAGGGGCGGATTAAGACTGCACGGGGCCCTGGGCTGCAATCAAACGGGGGCCCTATCCAGCCAGCATTCTTAAAATAAAATGATTGTTAACAGCTAATATAAGACTGTAACTAAATTTTAATAAGGAAAAAAAAAACTAACACGAAGAAATAACTGTTTGATGTGTCGCGGTAGTTATAATTGAGTGTGAAAAGAAAAAAAAATTATGCCCTTGCTGGGAATGGAACCCGACACCGGTAGCCCCACGAGCATGTACTATACCCACACGGCCAGCGGAACTTCTCGAAAATGGGAAATTTTAAAAATATAAACTATATTTTATATCATGCGAAGTGAATCAATTAAAGTTTTACGATTATTAGGTACTTTATCAATACTATCATGTCTGAACGCGATAAGTTGTATAGATAGTATTAATTAATTTATTATATTTTCAAGGGTTCGTGCAAACTTTTGTACACTTTTATTATAAAATATAAAAAGTTGTGGGGCCCCTAAACCGTCGGGGGCCCGTGGCTTTAGCCCGTTCAGCCCCCCCCCCCCTTAATCCGCCATAGTATCACAGTCACAAAAAGATTTCTTGAAGCTAACCATAAGATGTTGTTGTTCGTCCGTCGAATCGACAAGGACCACTCTAGTCATCCGAGGGTTTCTGAGACCGGTATCATAAGAAACAGTTGTATAGAATGAGAAATATTTGACTAGAATGTGGGCTTCTAGCGCTTTCATTACTATTTTAAAAAAATGTAATTAAGTTTTTAAATTTATAATTTTATTTTCGATAACGTACTTTCTCACACCCCCTCCCAAGACAAACACAGAAATAAAAACATTCATGGAAAAATTAAATGTGACAAATGCTAGAACAAAACTCTAAATTAAATAGCTTTGGAAAGGAAGAGCCAAAGCATTAGAACTTTTTACCCAAAAGAGCGAGTATCTAGTTGTTAATTATTGAAATATGTCTTTCATTTTAACACAGAGAAATGTGATCTAACCTTAGAGGGCTGCGTTTGTCTTGATTAATCTTAATGATATAGATTTTACACCATTCAATTTTTAGAAAAAGCAAATTAAAAATTACAGTGTAAAATTACACGCAGTTCCTCCACACTGTGCTGCTGCCTATATTTGTAAGAGCTATGCTGTAAGTTATTACCTTTCAATTTGGTGTGCTAATGACATAACACTACCGCTTGACATTATCTTACTTTTTACTTTATAGATTACATTTGTAATTTAACTGTATAAAAAATACCGTTCTCTTTGGAAAAAATAAATAAATCTTAGTTTACAATGCGTCTTCACAATAATATCAAGGTCATCTTTATTGAAAGCAAAGGAAAAAGTTGTTATGCAATG
>MUZC01000210.1:137081-152212 GCA_002072015.1 Radix auricularia
TTATTTCTTATATTTATAATTATATATTAGTGCTGCGGAAATTAACGATTAATATCTCGATTAATCGGTAGAATTTTCTATCGATTAAAATTATTTTAATCAAATAAAATGGCGATGAAAATTAAAGAAAATATTTCAAATATTTTTTCAATTTATTAATAATAATAATAAAATAGTTTCTTTTTTACGTAGAAACTTCTCCATTTTAAAAAAAAGATTTATGTATGAAGTGTTAACTTTAAAATAATCAGTTTTTATAAAGAAAATGATATTTAAAATACATTGTTTTTAGTTAAATAGCAATAACAAAATTTAAATTCATGGACATTAAATTGAACTGCTTATATCTTCTTATATCATATTTTTTATACTTAGGTTATGGGCATTTTATGAAATTTTCAGTTGAATGGCGTCATACATCTTATTTTCAGCATTAATCAAAATTATCGATTAATTATTCGGTAATTTTTCAAAAGTTAACGATTAAATTTCAATTAATCCATAACAGCCCTATTATTCGCCAGAAACTAGAGCAAGCAAGGCGCAGTCTCCATCATATATGTATTAGTGTGCACACCCGCACCGTCCCGCCTATGCGCACCACACTGAGACGCACTATTAAAAGAAAAGGAAGTAATGCTTCAAAATACGACCATTTAACGCACGCAGGCAGAATTACGGTCTATACTATGCCTTGGGTTGGATTTAGTACTTGTTTATTTCCTCATAAAATGAATGCGCTTCTGCTTAATTTATTGTTTCCTATAAACTTATTAAGCATTTTTGTTATAAATCAATACATTTGAATAAAGCTGAATTCAATGAAAAGAATTGCTACCACAAACACTTTTCAAAACTAAATGCTTTATTGATAAATATCCGCACCTTAAAATTCTAACTCCATTACTTAAATAACTAAACCAAGAAACACATGAATAGAAAAGCAAATAGCAAAATTGTAATAATACATAAGGCAAATAAATTGTAACTTTGAAAAATTAAACTCAACAATCTAAGACAACACTCATTTTGGGATGAGATCACGGCTTAAGGACCTTTCCTGAGAGAATCGGTTTCAGAACGGGGCATCTTTGCGAACGACCAGAAAGTTTGTTTGGTTTTTTTTTTTTAATTTATGCTAAGTCTGAACAAAATCAACGACTGGTGGAAACTAACCTCGTGACACTCAGACACTCATCGTCCAGATGGAGACTGACCGTTGTCCACAAAGTCTTACTTTCACAGAACTGACACGAGATGGGGTATCGGTTTCCTGGTATGTGGTCACGTTGGGGATGCGGCTCAGCACCTGTTGACCGAGTGCCTGACGTCTGCCCGGGATTCGGACGGGACGGTTCTATATGTACGTAGATACAAGTTGATGGTGCTTGCCATCAAAGTCGTGAGCCGATTTATATAAGTCTCAATGAACTCAAACCTGATACGGTATGCACCAAAACAACACTCAGAAAAACACAAGGATGAAAACAAACCCGTCGGTCGTTACATTTGCACGGGAATTAATGAAAGCTCCTTTTCCGTCTGAAATTCTAGCGTGGGATGGGTTTCCTGAACAAAATATGATAATTAAAAAAATTGAAAATATTTAGACTGTAATTTAAAAATGTAAGACCAGAATTAAACCATAGATATGCATACGACTGGTTAATTTCTATATAATAGAATATGAGATAAAGATAAGACAGTAGACAACTGTAATAAAAATAGAGATTCTGCCACTTATAACTCGGACATGTCATCGTGTCACGTGACGCTGACCTTGGTATGACAAAAATGACATTTGCCAGGATCACGTGTTTCACCGCTCCATATCACATTTAATATTCAAGCCTTTTGACCCATTTAAAACAAAACCTCCATTAGCAGACGTCAAAGTCGAGTGTCGGGATAATTTATTGGTTGCTTTTTTTGTTTGTTTTTTTTATCACGGCAAACAGAACAAATAAACTATAATATTATGAAAACAATGAGAGTGAAGTGTGAATGCAAGGGAAATAATTGCTTCTTTGTGTTAACTTTGTGTCATTAAATAGTTCAATAATAAGTCAGTGATCAGTAAATAAATTAGAGCCTGCCACACAACCATCGTGTTGAAAATTGAATTGTTTTTTTTAAATCTATAAATAGACAACGAGATTATGTTTTATCTTTAAAATGGTAGTCGAGTGGCAAGCGCGCTGGACTTGCGTACCGATGGTCACGAGTTCGAATCCATGCGAAGGCAAGGATTTGTTCCTGTGGCCTTAGCAGTCCCTGAGTCACCCAGCTCCGATTGGGTACCTAACTAACAATGGTTAGGCGGCTGGGTAATGCGTGGAACCCCTATAGCCGTGGCCTGTGACCGCTGCATCACTTGCCAACAGATCATCTGTCATAATCAATAGTCAGTGGACGCATTTATCTTCTGCATAGAAGGAGCGTCTGTATATCTAAGATAAGATAAGGTTGATTTGTGTGTGTTAGATTTACTCCTGGATTAAGAAAGACAATAGCTTATATTAATTCAAAAGAATACAGAACGTAAGGCATATCATCAATCTTAATATATAATTAATCGAAACGTGAGTTAAGTTATTGAATCCCAATCTCTCCTATAATAGTTTTACTAAAAATCTCCAGGGAAAAGCCTTATATTATAATAGAAATTTAATCGTTGTATATTTTTATTCAATGGCGATGTTTGAAAACAATTCATAGAGGACAAATATTTTCAATAAAAAAAAAAAAAAAAAAAAAGCAAATCTCACGGATATTAGAATATTAAACAAAATAATAATAAAATAAAACACACTGAAGTTCAGGCTCATGTGTTGAGACAAGTAGCACACCCCTTTGACAGCACGTACCAAGTATTAAAAGAAAGATTAACTATATTCAGGACTTCCTTTTATTACATCAATGAAACTTTCATGTTGTCAGGAAAACTAATAAAAATTGTGTTCGTCTTCTCATGGCTACACTGACTGCACCCGCTTCCGTTAAAAGTCTGTATCCATGTTTGGATAATGTCTTTACACGTTAACAACGTTAAACGTTTCAAAGCCATACTTTTTCTCATAATCAACATTGAAGCTATAGTAATGTTCTTAATAAGTGAAATTATTTATTCCAAACCCAATTTTTATAGTCACTCTTGTTTGTTGACATTTATCTGGTAGTCAGAAGAAATAGAAAAAAGGGTAAATCTTTTTAATTGCGATGACCCGTTTTATTTCATGTGTTCTTAACTTTTTATTTATACTTTTGTACGTATATGACATAGTAATAATTGTGGGTATCCCTGAAATCGGAGAATAAAAAGAAAATCCAATTAAATTTCCTTTTTTTGTAACCATACTGCATAATGTGCAGTAAACAATAATTTAAAAAAAAAAAAATAATAATTTTAGACTCCTCTGTATTTTTATCTCAAAATCCGCTACAGAAGGATTTGACATCAGGCGCCTTCTGATAGAATAACTAAAATAGAAGAATGTAACAAAATTGGGGGTCTTTTAATTTGGACGGTCTACTCTACTGCTACTATAAGAGAATTGCATTGAGGTCAGTGCCTTTAGTTTGATGACCGGCTATTAGCTAACTAGAATAAGTCGTGTGCCTTTTATTTAATGACCTATTTTAACTACTATAGAAGAATTGTACTAATTTTTTTTTCATTTCTTTCGATGAGCTACTTACGTCAACACATGATCACTTAGTGTCTGTACTTTAGAGGAAAGAAATTTTTTTATTTTCAAAATGGAAACAGTTATACCTATGAAATGTAATGTTTCCCCCTATTTCAACACACGGACTAAACCTTTCCAACATCAGCAGTACAGCAGTG
The DNA here is from genome assembly GCA_002072015.1 of Radix auricularia. NCBI lineage: Eukaryota > Metazoa > Mollusca > Gastropoda > Lymnaeidae > Radix > Radix auricularia. The sequence goes on from MUZC01000210.1 coordinate 140,929, forward strand.
CTTCGGCTTACGAGAAAAACTCTCTCAACGTTGAAGCTAACCAATAAATTAGATTAACAATCACATATCTTTTCAACTCAAACTTTGTCATTTTCTGGCACACATTATTAAAAGAAATAATTCATTCCAAACCCAAACATCGCGCTCTTACAAAAACAATCCATGCTTACCCCAAAACGCACTCTGATCCCCAAACAATGCACTCTTACCTTCTACAATCCACTCTGACCCAAACAATGCACTCTAACCTTCAAAAACGCAAACTGGACCAAACAATGCACTCTTACTTTTTAAAAAACGCACTCTGATCCAAACAATACACTCTTACTTTCAACAACGCACTCTGACGCCAAAAAATGAACACTTACTTTCAACAACGCAATCTCACCCAAAAAATGCATTCTTACTTTCAACAACGCACTCTGAACCAAACAATGCACTCTTACTTTCAACTATGCACGCTGACCCCAACACTGCACTCTGACCCAAACGATGCATTCTGACCCCATCTGATTTCAATCTGATCCCAACACTTCAATCTGACCCTATAAAACCCATCTAACCTCAGCTAATGACTTTTAAACCAAGAACCCCTTTTTAACCCCCAATCTGACCCTAACCAGACAATCTGACCCATCTTGACACTCCAGGTCTCTACTCCCAACCAACTCTCCATCACATCTCTCCCAGGTTATTTTCCTGTAATCTGCCACGAGTCAACTAGCCTCCCCTGACAATTCGCTAAACATTGTTTCTCCGTTCGTATGGGCGGGAAAACAATTAAACATTTTTTAACCTTCTTGCGTTTAACTGTCTGGCCAGCCATCAATGTTAGATTTGCCAGTTGGACACACACAAAAAATGTGGTGGTAAAGAGGGTGAGGTGCGGGGAATAGAGCTCTTTCTAGGAGGAGTGAATGTTTTAGTTGGTTCAGATATTTTTATCCCAGCAACCAATCCGCTTGGAGTTTTAAGAGCACGTGACTGCGTGAGTTGGCGATGGAAGAAACTATTGAGGTAAGGGACGTAACTAAAAGCGAAGAGGGTACAGATTAACAAAGGGAATATTCTATAGAGACTCAGACATTAGAAAAAAATAATAGGTTAGTCAAAATTTAAGTAACTTAAGAAATTATATTTTGTATTATTAATTATTATTGTAATGACAAATTGAATTTTGAGGTTATTCCGAAATATTCATTATGAACATTGACCATCGCGTGATTCTCTTATCATTGAGATGCTGCAGAGATGGTCATCGACGTTTTGGCATCATGCAAAAACGTAAACTACAATTTGTTCGTTAAAAAAAAATAACCCATTTTTCTGCATGGCGGACACTAGGGCAAATGAAGTAGCGTTCGCAAGTTTATTAAGCCTGCACTAACGAGCAAGGGTTTGTGTGGCTAGCACAATATAAACATAATAATAAAAAAAATTATGAAGCGGCGCAGTAACATAATTACCAAAAATAAATAAATACACATTTGTTCTAGTGACAAAATATGGCAGCGACGGCGAATCTTTTTTTGGGGGCCGCGTGCAAGAAATTCAACCAAAACCCACTTATTTATAGCAATAGGCCAACAATCCCATAAAATCCGAAAATGGGGGTTTGGCTTAGCTGGTTTGGAGAGTTAAGTAAGGATTATACATAAGGCGATTAATTCTAATTTAGAAATACAACACTAAGCTAACTTAATACAATCCTCAGATAGACATAAGGGTAAAAACACCTTTCTTATTCTGTATACAAGAGCCAACACATACACATCCTCGTACTTCCCATCCGGAATTCGGGCTTGAAATAGGTTGCCTGAAGAAAACAACAGGGAAACAAACCCTTTATCAACATTTACAAATCTTTTAAGAATATAGGAGTAGACACAAACCATATATACGCTTAGGATACAATAGCCTTCCGAAAAAGATAAGATAAGGAAGTAATATTTTATTCTCGAGCTGGCTGATAAGGCTCTGCGTGCCAAATGCGGCACGCGTACCATACGTTCGCCATCACTGTGGTCCAGAGGAATGCGCGCTCGAATGGTATACAGAAGGTAACGTGTTCGAATCTCGGTCTCTTGAGGAACTGTGATGAGAGTAAATCACTAGGCCACTGTAACGAAATGTGTAAGCGTGACGTCAGTGAACAAATCTATTTTTAACTGATCTTGCAGGAAATGTCAGTCAAATCACATGACAACATAATAGAAGACATGACCTCTTGACATCTGTCAAATACAACCTGAAATGTTAGATCTGGTGACCCTGTGACGTGCTCTCAGTAAGGTCATTGTGTGTATGAGAGAGTGTTTACCTGTGTTTGTGTATTAGTGTATGCCGACAGAGTGTGTGTGGTGTTTGTGTGTGTGAGTGTGTGTATGTGATGGTGCGTGTGTATGTGTGTGATATGCTGTACTAGACTTTTTTTGTTTTAGGATTTAGTTTGTGATAGAACCAGAAGATTTTGTTAACTAAAGCTTTGCTTGAAGACTTGTAACTTGTAACCATTAAATTTTGTAGAAATCTTGCCTGTGGCAAAGTGGGAGCGGGGACGGGGGGGGGGGGGAATCCAAATACGGCTTCAATTTTCATAAATTAACCTAGACAAAAACCCGTAAAGGAGTCAGAAAAGATAATCACTTAAATACTATGTGTAAGTTGGACATTACATACAAGACTTTTTTTTTAAAATGAGGATTAGATAAAGGAAGGCTGAGCATAAAACTTCTTTAAAGTTGAAAAAAAAAAAACTTTGTCCCCGAAACAAATGAAAGTGAATTTTATTTTTTTTAAATTTCAATAATCGTTGCAAGAGGCTATTCAAAAAATTACTAAAAGCTTCATGCTTTCAACCTACACCAAAAGTTGGAGGATTAGGGTTGAGTAAATTTTTAATTTATGAGAAAAAAAAAACTACATTAGGGCCCTATGGCCCCCTGTAAGTGAGAATTTAAATATTTTTTCATCCTTTAACCATCGTGGACGTCTTCTGAACAACTACCCACATTTTTATGTTTTTGCCTACACGGGAAATATGAGAATTAGTAATTTTAAGTTTTTGTGAAGCTCACATAAGGAACAAACTTTATTTGGGCCAACGGCCCACAGGAAGAGATAATTTAAATATTGTTTTCATCTGTTACCATCTGGAAGTGTACTCAACAACTTCCCAAAGTTTCATGCTTCTGACTACGCGGGAAAAAGGACAATTGGTGATTTTCATGTTTTATATAGTCCATGTAAGGGAAAAAAAATTTTTGGGCCCCAGGTCCACATGAGTATGATATTTAAAATTATTTTTTACCAATTTTTGTCACAATAGGCGCTGCAAAAACTTTGCAAAGTTTTATGCTTCTAGATACATGGGAAGTCGGATGATTAGTGATGCGTCACTTTTTATATGAGAAAAAATACATTTGGGCCCCCGGCCCCAAATGAGTGATACGTTAAATAACTTTCCAAATTTTCATGTTTTTATTTTTACAAGAAAGAGGATAAGTTACGATCTTCAGTATTTATAAAATAGTTTTTGGGCCCCGAGCCCCGTGAGTGTGATTTCCTAAAAAACAATAATCAATGCGAGAGGCTACTCAACAATTTACCAAAATGTCATGCTTCTACCTACACGGAAAGTTCGAGAAATAGTGATGAGTCAGTTTTTAATAAAACAAAAAACTACATTTGGACCCCCCGGACCCCAGTAAGTGATAATTTAAATATTCTTTTCTCCTGCTACCATTGTAGATGTATACTTAACAACTACCTAGAGTTTCATGCTTTCACCTAAACCTAGGAGAATTAGTGATTATCATTTTTTATATGGATCATATTAGGGAAAAAGCAAAATAATGCGCCCCCTCACCCTAGGGGTGGTGAACAGGGGTTGAAACATAGCCTATAACCTTTTCCGTGTCAAAATGGGGTTCCATGCAAAATTTCACCACCCTGGGTCCAACGGTGTGGAATTGTATTGGTAACAAACAAACAAACTTTCATCTCTTTATATTAGACTAGCTAATTACCCGTGCTTTGCAGCGGTAATTTAAGATTTCAGTTAGCGTTTAGAACCGGTAAACACTAATTCAATATCCCTTTGATTTCAATCTAAATCATGGTGGATATGCTAAATATATTAACTAAACCGTCTTGGAACAGACGTTAGAAGTTCATAAGCCCATTGGAAATTTTATTATTTTTTAAAATCACATTTGGTCAATAATTTATCTATTTACTCAATAGACAGTTTTTAAATTACCTTTTAAATAACTAATGTTAAAAATGGCATATGGGTCTCCAGTCCTAAAATGTGTTTTTACTATTAAAAATTAAAAATTATTTTTAAAAAACTAAAATTTGGGTAAGGAGCCCTATGGGTGCAAATTGTATAGTTCAAAATAACAGCTTATTTCCATTTGTATCATGATTAATATATTTGTTAGTCCAAATTTGATTTTAAAAAATCGAGTGTAATCGAATGGTTAAAATGTTTTAAACGTTAACGAAAAAGAGATTTGGGGCCAAGGGCCACAAAAGATTGAAAAATATTATTTTATTGACCAAACGAATTTAACATAGGCCTTCAAATTTTTATCTTCCGAGTTTTGTAAAAATGCATTTACAGAGTATCCAAAGTTTTTTTATTTGTAATTTAGCTAACATAAGGTGAAAAAACTGCAATTGAGTGATAAGTTTGCCTGCTACCATCCCAAATATGCATGCGTCTACATGCACAGGATGTTGAAGAATTTGTGATTAATAACTTTGTATTTAAGAAAAAAATACATTTGGGTCCCCGTCTCCCATTGAGTGGAAATTTAAATATTTTTTTCACTTGTTACCAGCGCGGGTGTGTACTCAACAGTTTCCTTAAAGTTTCATGCTTCTAACTACATGGGAAATTGGAAAATTAGTGATGAGTCAGTTTTAAATCAGAAAAAATACATTGAGGCCCCCGGCTCCCAGTGAGTGTTACTTTAGATATTCTTTGCCTGTTACCATTGCGGGAGTGTACTAAACAACTTCCCAATTCTCATGTTTCTACCTAAACGGTAAAAGGAAAAATAGCAATATTCAGTAAACGGAGAAAAACAAATTTTGGGCCCTCGGCCCCCATGAAAGTTAATTCTAATTTTTTAAAATTTAAATAATCGTGGCAAGAGGCTATTCAACAACTTACCAAAGTTTCATGCTTCTACCTACACGGAAAGTTGGAGGATTAGGGATGAGTAAATTTTTAAAATAAGAAAAAAAAACATGTGGTCCCCCCCGGCCCCCAGTAAGTGAGAATTTAAATATTATTTACAACTGTTACCATCATGGACGTGTAATGAATAACTGCACAAATTTTCATGTTTTTACCTACACGGGAAAAAGGAGAATTAGTGATTTTAAGTTTTTATAAAGCTAACATAAAGATAAAAGTTCATTTGGGCCCACAGCCCACAGGAAGTGAGAATTTAAATATTATATTCATTTATTACCATCGTGGAACTGTACTGAACAACTACCCAAAGTTTCATCCTTCTGCCTACGCGGGAAATTGGATAATTAGTGATTTTCATATTTTATTTAGTCCTTGTAATGGAAAAAAACGCTTTTGGGCCCCGGCACCCATGAGTGTGATATTTAAAATTATTTCCCATCAAAAATTGTCACAATAGGCTATTCAATAATTTTGCTAAGTTTCATGCTTCTGCCTACGCCGGAAATAGGATAATTAGTGATTTTCATATTTTAAGTAGCCCATGTAAGAGAAAAAAAACATTTTTGGGCCCCGGCCCCCATGAGTGTGAATTTTAAAATTACTTTCCGCTAATTATTGTCACAATGGGCTACTCAACAACTTTTCAAAGTTTCATGCTTCTACCCACATGGGAAATCGGAGAATAAGTGATGAGTCCGTTTTTAAATAAGAAAAAATACATTTGGGGCCCCAGTAAGTCAGAATTTCAATATTGTTTTCGCCTGTTACCATCGGAAAAGTGTACTGAACAACTTCCCAAAGTTTAATGCTTCTGCCTACGTGGGAAATAGGATAATTAGAGATTTTCATGTTTTATATTGTCTTTGTTAGGGGAAAAACGCTTTTGGGCCCCCGGCCCCCATGAGTGTGTTTTTTAAAATTATTTTCCGCCAATAATTGTCACAATAGGCTATTCAACAACTTTGCAAAGTTTCATGCTTCTACCTACACGTGAAATCGGAGAATTAGTGAAGAGTCAGTTTTTAAATAAGGAAAAATACATTTGGGCCCCCAGCCCCCAATGAGTGATACTTTAAATATTTTTTTTTACATGTTACCATTGCGAAAGTGTATTCAACAAATTCCCAAAGTTTCATGCTTCTACCTACACGGGAAAGTGGATAAGCAGCGATTTTCAGTATTTAAAAAAATAGTTTTTGGGCCCCCGGGCCCCACTTTTAGTAATTTATATTAAAAAAATAACGCAAATAATCGTTCCGAGAGGCTAATCGACAATTTACCAAAGTGTCATGCTTCTACCTACACGGAGAGATGAATAATTAGTGATGAGTTCTGTTTTTAATATAAAAAAACTACATTTGGGCCCCCGGACCCCAGTAAGTGGTAATTTAAATATTGATTTTGCATGTTACCATTGTAGAAGTATACTTAACAACTACCCAAAGTTTTATGCTTTAACCTACATGCGAAATAAGAGAATTCGTGATTTTCATTTTTATATAGCTCATATAAGGAAAAAAAAGCAAAAAATGGCCCCCCTTACCCTAGGGGTGGTCACCTTGGGTTAAAACATAGCCTATGACCTATTTCAGGTCAAATTGGGGTCCCCTGCAAAATTTTACCACCCTGGGTCCAACGGTGTGGATTTGTATTGGTAACAAACAAACCAACAGACAAACTTTCAGCTTTATATATTAGATAACTTTTGTTTAAAAAAAACTAATTTTGTTATCTCCAGTTGACAAGTGTTGCTCTAAGCGGCTGTTTTTACCACATTTAACCCAACATAACTGTGTTTTCAAAATTCGATGCAAACATTGAAAGTAAAAATTTTTAAAATCTCGATGCCTGAAAAGCTTAAAGTCTTTTATATTATTTTTTTCTTTAAAAACTTTAAAAGAAACAGTAAGACGTACTAACTGCAGGAAATGCTCATCTGTTTTCTTATTTCTTTGCTTTTAAGTGCGTCACCTATATTTCGGGTGTAATTTTACGTTTCCATTCATCCTCACCTAAGTCCATCTTTAGACACAGGGCCTTTTTTTTTTACTCGTAGATTGCATTGTCCCTACAAAACAAAAGCACAGGAGTTAATACATTACTATGCAGCACGATAATCTTCAATTACATCGTAGCACTAGTAACTTTGCTATGAACTGTGATTCGCGTCACCCAGTCTTATTTAGTAACAAAAACAAACCCCCGTTAATTTCACCATAATACACACAATCTCAGCCTAGGCGATCAATGATGACGACCACCCCTAGCCTAAACAACATAGGCAATCAATGATGACGACTACCCCTAGCCTAAAAAACACAACTATGAACGAATGTTAATTCTTTTCGTCTACTTATTTTTTAAAATATTTTTTCCGCCTTTTTCCAGAGTACAAAGGCTTCCTGTGTCAGACTAAGATGGCCGCCATGCCCTCAGGAGAGATACCCTAGTGAAGCAGACTTCTCGGCCATCCTTGGGACGCTACGTCGTTGCCGGAAGTGACGTTCGCTTTGATGTGTCTTGTCGTATGTCCTAATAAAAAACCAAATCACTGTTCTTGAGGTTTGCGTGTAGACTCATTTCGATAAGTTGTTTCTTTGGTAAAAAAAAAACATTATATAAATTGATCAATTTTGAAGTATACTTTAGTTATCTTGCTTATTTCGTTTCTCACCTCTCTTGTTTATTTTCTCTCGTTTGTAGCCTCCTTCGATACTGAAGTTGAAAGAAAAGAAATTAAAATAAGAAGAAAATGAAACTTTTCATTGTTTCAATTTTGAGTCATTGTCGTAGAAGGCCTGCTTGTACTTCATTTATTATTTTATTTTATGAACCCAATAATGTTTTAAGCACGAAGTAAGACAAGTTAGTTGCCATTCACATCAAAATATTAACATTTAAACAAACACAGTTGATCGGTTATAAATAATATTTTATTAAGGTTATTGATGCATGCCTGATGGGTACTGCTCTATATAAATTATTATTTTTGATCAGTAATGAAAATATAATAAAACTCTGTTGAGATACAGAGACCGTGAGACCTTCTCATACGGCCCGTGGAAACCTTGAAATCGCCACACAAATAAAAGACACTATTTTTACCTGTAGGTTACCACAAAACCTAGTATTTTTAGTTTATTAATCGAATCCCAAACTGTTAATGTGGCCCTTCGGCAGAAAAGTTTTGATACCTCTGGGCTAGAAGATAGTCTCCTGTGACGATGATATCAGAGAAGATAGGCTAGAAGATAGTCTTCTGTGGCGATGATAGAAAAGTTAGGCTAGAAGATAGTCTTCTGTGACGATTATATCAGAGAAGATAGTCCTCTGTGACGATGATACCAGAGAAGTTATCTAGAAGATAGTCTTCTGTGACGTTGATATCAGAGAAGTTAGTTTAGAAGATAGTCCTCTGTGACGATGATATCAGAGAAGATAGGCTAGAAGATAGTCTTCTGTGACGATGATATCAGAGAAGATAGGCTAGAAGATAGTCTTCTGTGACGATGATATCAGAGAAGATAGGCTAGAAGATAACACTTCATTTGTCTAAAAATCTGATTGCAGTCTGACCCTTCTTAGCCCATTTTTAGTTGTTATTTTTTTTAGACCTACATAAATCAGAATGACGAATGACATGCTTCAGGTTACGACGTTACGATGTTGTATCTCATGAGAGGAACACTGTCAGGGGCTCATCTGAATTGGTTAGTTGACATTGCTTGCGTTAATGACGTAATATGTGGTTTTAACAATTCTTAAATGAAAAGAACTATTAATATAGTTATATTTCTGTTTTTAAAATTTAGCTATTTTACCTCAGTCTTTAAATCAAATAAGCAGACTTATAACTTATTTTAGGCTGAATCAGAATTTAAGGGGTGGGGGTGGTTGATTGGGGGGAATGTGTTCGCAAAATTTTATTCAAACTTTGATAATACACCTTTAAGCTGTTATCATTAAGGACTTTTATTTCAGGTTTATGTTCAGCTCTTTTTTTAGAATTTTAATTTTGACATCTCTTATAAATTCAATTTAGTTACTTATCAGAATCTGTAAAAAAAAAAAAAAAACTGAGTATATGTCTACAAATATTTAAGATATATGAATTCCTAGCTTAAAATAATATTTTAAGTTATTATTTTTTAATTTAAGGGGAAATAACACAATAAACATGTAGCAGGTATTTAAAACGTTACCTCCCTTGATGATAATTTCTTTTCCTATTGAAAAATAAATTCCATTTTCAGTTGCTATCATGGCAATTGCAAGTAACGAAGCTTTCAGTGTTGGTAAAAATGTGTCAAAATTGACCTCCTCTTTAATTAAAGACCCAGAAAATAGATGTTTATATGCACTAAGAAGTATGTTGCCCTGTCTTACTTGTTACATTTGGTCAGTTGTTGCGGTAGGCATGCTCTATTATTCTATACTGAAAGCTTTTTTTAAACTAAGTATTGTAAATGCCGATAGTGTCCAATTTCGGGTAATATTTGTTCGCTTAAGAAATTATTCCAATAAATATATAAAAATGTGGCTATTTGACAAACTTCTTAATGATTAATGATTAAATAAAATTAAAATCGTCTTTTCAAAATGACTTGTAAAATGTTGTAAGTGAACTATCGCCTACGCTTAACAATAATGGCGCATAAACATCTGTCCTAAAGGCCATCTTATCAGCGGTACATACTCACCGGTACTAATTTCAAGTAGAAATACTTACCGGTACGAATTTCAAGTAGTACATACTCACCGGTACTAATTGGAAGTAGTACATACTCACCGGTACTAATTTCAAGTAGTACATACTCTACTAATTGGAAGTAGTACATACTCACCGATACTAATTGGAAGTAGTATATACTCACCGGTACTAATTTCAAGTAGTACATACTGTGCGGTACTAATTGGAAGCAGTACATACTCACCGGTACTAATTTCAAGTAGAAATACTTACCGGTACGAATTTCAAGTAGTACATACTCACCGGTACTAATTTCAAGTAGTACATACTCACCGGTACAAATTGGAAGTAGTACATACTCACCGGTACTAATTTCAAGTAGTACATACTTACCAGTACTAATTATAAGTAGTACATACTCACCGGTACTAATTACAAGTCAAGTAGTACAATCTCTACACTACTAATTTCGAAGTGGTACATACTCTCAGGTACTATTTTGAAGTAGTACATACTCTCTGGTACTATTTTAAAAGTAGTATATACTCTCCACTACTAATTGGAAGTAGTACATACTGTCAAGTAGTGTGTGCAAAATTTGGATCTTATTCCTAACGTGCAATCAAGCCAACAAAGCAATTAGTTAACTCTTCCCATAACTTCAATGTTTTTGTGATATTATATTGTTACAATTCTCTACCAGCCATCTCCATGAAATAAATGTGTGTTTGAAGTAGAAGTGTTGATATTAATATAAAAAGAAATGGGAACGCAGTTCGAAAGAAAAAAAAACAGGTTTCAAAAATATATTACCTAGCTGGAACCACAACGGTAATTATAATGATTTAAAGAAAACAAACTCAATAAATATGACTTTTCAACATGTTTACTTGTTAATATCGTTCTAAACTATGATACTGTCCACATTATTCAATTCATGCATTCTGCCACCCATTGACAATTTTACTCCATCAATAAGATTTTTAAAATATTTTTTAAAAAAAAAATAGTAATGAAAACTTCAGACAGACAGGTGGAAGAAATGTGTTTCGTGTTAACGATTTTCTTTAACTTTAACATATCCTTTTTTACTTTAATTTTCATCTACGTCAAACCAGATTTTAAATTATTATCTAAAAAATAACTTTTTTTAAGGAAAACGACACCAAATTTACTGTTTACCATGTCATTAAAGAACATAATGCAATGCTGCAGGCAACAAGTACAGGAAAACATATTTTATATTGGCACTTTCAACAAGCTGGAAATACATATTTTTTGGCGGTGTTTGAACTTTGTATGAGAAATAGATTTTTTTTTATATACAGACGTTATAAAGTGAAACTTGACTAAATAGCAAAACGGCGCCTCGGTGGGGGGGGGGG
>MUZC01000210.1:152228-173163 GCA_002072015.1 Radix auricularia
GGGGTGATGTTTATATGTTGTACTTTAACATTTTTTCTACACAAACTGATCTAAAACACTGTATCTCATTTTAACTTCATTTTTCAAAAATATTCATACATCATGTCAGCGCAATGACCTTTGTCCACATGGAAGGTCCAGTAGTCGTCATCACACGAGCAAGGCGAGCCCCAGTCTTCGGCCGCATCCATGACACCCTCACCACTAGACAGCGTCACTACGGCACAGCGCGCGCCATCGTGCGTGCCGTCCTCCAGGTGCGCCAAGCGCCTTGGTTCGAGCCTGTTCTTGAGACGTATTTCTACATACTCACTGTTCCAGGTATCTTGTTGGGATTCACATTCCGCACAACAATGCCGAGGGCAGCTCACGTTCAGTAACCTTCGTTCTTCAATTTGTTGTTTATAACACTCTATTCTCTGTTTGTGATTTGATAGCTCAGACGAGCTCATGTAGTTCAAGAAGGTGTTGTGGCATCTTTTAGACTCAAAGACTGTTGAAGACGGACTGAAGAGATTTGTGTCTGAAAAGCTGCTCGCACTCCAATATTTCGGGTGAGCTCTTTGCGGTTCATACCGTCTGTCAGGCTTGTGCTCGAGAGCACCCAGGATGGTGTTTGTGCTCCACAATTTCCGGTACTCTCCTGCCGATTTATAAACACCTGTGGTCACAAGGTGATCCCTTAACTCCGATGAGCTGTTGTTGAGCCGTGTCTCGTGGTAGGCTGTTGGTGACATAAAACCAATTAAAGGATGACTACTTTCCGTATCATGTTTAAATGAGTATTTTGGCCATTGCTGTCGGTACCCAGTTTCGCTGCTTGGGTCTATAAAGTCCATGCGCTCTATTTTGCTGTTCGGCGACAACACCTTTGTAAAGGTTATTTTTGATGCATTACTATAACTGGGTGTCTTACGATCAGACAACTGGAATTTGCTGGTTGGCGTCCACACCCTCTGGTATCTTAGCTTTGAATCAGCAGACCACGTATAGTCGGCATTCTGGGCCTTGCTACTTGGCGTAAACAAACTTTGGTACCCTAACGTTGAACCAGCAGGCCACGCATAGTCAGCACTCTCGACTTTTCTGCTTGTGGACGATACACTTTGGTGTTTTTGTTGTGAACTAAAACCACTAGTGAATTTTTTGCCGTCCAACTTCTGTATCTGACTGTCTGTTGGCCATATTATTTGGTAGATAAATTTCGAACCATATCCTTTGACGGGTTGTTTTTTGTCTATAAAATCTGGCAAACTGTTGGTTGACCACGATTTAAAATAGTCTACACCGAGACTTTTACCTCTAAGAGTTCCCTTTTCTTGTTTGTTATTTGTTGGCCATACTTTCTGGTAGGCAACTCTCGGTCCATTACTGCCGGCGGACTCTGTGGTTTCCATTAACTACTTTGATTTATCGGACGTCTTCAAACTTGAGAGTTGTGAATGGAGATTTAAAACCACCAGCGAATTGTTGATTACCGAAACTAATGATAGCACCCAAATCTTTTAATCTGGATCGGATGGAATGGCAATCAACTGTCCATTCCTTATTTCCACAGCTGCATAATCCGATATTCCAGTAGTATTATCACTTTCTTTTTCGCGCTCTGCTTTTGAAGAATTTCTCGCAGGCTTACGCCTTTGCTTTTGTTTCATCTCATGTTCCTCTGATGGGATCACGTCATCACTGAAGCTCACACTTCTGTACTCGAGACGGGGCTTAACATTTCCACTTGACGACTTGATCTTTTCTTTCACATCTCCCGTCTTTGTTATTACATTTCTCGAAGCAATGTCCAGCCGGTCCGATGATTTTATTGGCTCCTCAAATTTCAACATGTTGTTGCTGACCTTATGCCCGGATCTAGAGGTCGACTTCCCATCAATTTTGGTAGGTCTCACCGATTCTTTTCTTAATCTTTTGGCATGATTCTCAGTTTCCCTAACCGATTGGCTGATTTCTTTCTCCGACTTTGCCCTGCCACTTCTCCATCCTGGTGCAATTGTGACGAAGCCACTGAGCTCTTCGCTGGCGGAAGCAGAAAAGTCACTGACATTAGTTTCACTGTGATCACTTCCGGTGTTTACATCGTCTGCAAACTTCGCCTTTTGGCCACTTTGTTTTCCCGTCCCTGGCGTGCTGTTAAAACTGCCCTCACTCCCGACGCTTGTTTCATTTTCCTCGTCCACTGGAGAATCTTTGTTTATCTCTTCAGAGCTCTCCTGAGTTTTATCAGTCTTGTTCCCTTTCCCAAAACTGGATTTTTTTGTTTGCTGGTTATCAGCTTGGTTTTTCAATGGCTTCTCTAAAGTGTGATCACTATCAACAATCATCTCTAATCGATCACTTTCTCCCTTACTTTGAGTCACGCTCTTATCTAAACTTTTCCGTTCTATTTGATAGTTGGCTAATGCGCTCTTTTTCTTGATACCTAACTTCCGTTTCTCAGCAACAGAAGCTTTACCAGCAACATCTTTCCTGTCAGCGTTGGTTTCTGATATTGAGTTTTTGTTGAGTGGTGGGTACGATTCGTTTTCAAAATCGGAATGTGACACGTCAGTGTCCACTGGTTCAGTCGGCCCAAATGCTTTGTGGCTGTTTCGCGGTTGTCGGACATACACGTATCTGCCTTGTGACCCCCCGGACCGACCGCTGTCGTTGCTACCGCGCAGTGTGGAAATAGACGTTGCGACGTCGACATCGTGATTGCTGCTCTCCGCTGGCATCAGCATGTAAATGAAGCCGAGTCCGACAAGCAGGACAAAGTAGAGATGGACCGTGAAGCCAATGAGAAACTTGAGCATGCCGTCGTCCGTCATGGCTTAGTTGACCGGAAACGGCAGCGTCCTTTCGCCCTGACCGAGTTCTACGTCTTCTTCATCGTTTAGATCATCCTCTTCAACACTTTGAACGTAGGCGATAAACGTTTTGAAGTAAAAGTAGATAACAATGACATCGACAATCAGGCACAATGGCACTGAGACAGGCATTTAGGATATAATATTATTCACTTGACAGCTGACATGAATTCTCAAAATACATCTATGGTGGTTTTTAATACTATCCTTTCCTGTTTTTAAAATCCATATTTTGTACTTAACCTACGTAAATTTCGGATATAAAATTACAGTTTAAGGTTTCACGTATTGAACAGATATACATGTTCTAGCCACGCAGTTATCACGTATATTTTATAATATGCTTTCATAATATCAGATTTAAAAATTGATTTTAAAATTTTAGGTTTTTCTTTACTTTTTTCCTTGTCACAAGTGTGCCCTGTGGGTCAAGTACATTCCCACAAAGGTCCAAAGTAGGAAGGAACACAATATGCAAAGCATTTTCCACATGTCATCGTTAGCAGGTGTCCCACCTAGCGGGACTGCAGCGTTAGCCATGAAGGAAGAATTTCAATAGTTGCACATTTACATCAATTGTCATTACATGCGAATCACTGAGATGGCATCCGGCAAAAAATCTTCCAAGAAAATATTATCCTTTCGTTTGTTCAATTAAGCCCATATGACTCTAGTCGGCTGCTGAGGATCTGTGTAAATATAGCGTTAATTTTCAGAGTGACTATGAATAAAACTATAACTACAAAATCCACGAGAGGCGTCATGGAATTGTTTACGTACGCGCCAGTGCGCACAAGGGTAGTGCCTAAAACGTACATTAGTTCGGTGTGCTGTAGAAACGTTCCTGAAAGTCCGTGGTGGCTAAGTGTTGCAAGTAATAAATTTGTATCAATTAATTTCCCAGCTAGACAATTGTTTTCAAAGAGGATCATTGATGTGTATCCAGTGTATCATGGATGTGTATCCAGTGTACCGGCACCGCGAAAATAATTCAACATTTCAAGATACTGACTTCTTTCGCGTCGAAGTGACCTCCTAAACCCTGAAAAGATGACGTGAGCGAGAAATATGGCGACACTCATACACAGGAGGACAACGTTGAGGCGGACAAATTCTATCAGAATGTCCTCGTGACAAACGCCGTGGGCCTGCTCCATGTTAATGGCACTCACAACTATGTCTCCATTGTGTCTCAGCATTTAATGTGCACAGATTGTGACCCCAAAAAATAGAAATTTTTTTTTTCAATAATCGCCCTGGTCAATCACCTAACACTGACCTGTTTAAAAAAAAATTTAAAATAAAATAAATAAAAATAACAACCTAAAATTTAAATCTTATAATTTTAAAAGCCCAAAATGTGTATGCACCTCGTATTCTCTGATTCGTAATAAAAAAATACGCGACCAATATTATGAGAGATAAATTTAAGGATCTCCTAAATACCAATCAGTAAACAGTTGAAAGAATATCACAGTTAATAAAGAAGGCTGGGCGATGGATACCCCAGCAAAGAGATGTTGATAATAGACAAATGTTCTGTTAAGCGATGTGGTGGTTGGCTTCACTAGCTTCGATGTGCCGTTTATCAACAGATGTTTCATAAGTTGGAGCAATTCTGTAGCCATTGTCCCTTTGGTAGCCGATCATTCCATGGACATTCAACTCGACCACAGATTTTTCGTTGTTGTAGCTCGCCGGAAACTGCTGGGGCGCGTGAGTAGGCCAATCCGGGTACCTGCTTGAGTTCACGGGCCCGTTCTTGTGATGGGGCCCGAGACCTTTCCTCTCGTAAACGTTGTTGCTTTTATTGTGCGCGATGTTTGCAGCGTAAGCGTCATCCGTAGCAGCTCCATTTTGAAAGAAGTTAAACGGATACACGTTACTAGATTGTGATCTTTGCTCTAGGGCACCGTACAATGGATGCGAGAAGTTTGGGTAATTCGGTACCGCAGTCAAAGGTTGTCTGTAGTAATCTGGTTCTGCTTTTGGATGAATGTGAACATACGCGTCTCTAGGTGGCATGTTTTTGGGTTCCACATTTTGCACCTTAGGGCCCTCCTTTTTGACCAGATTTCGTAAGAAATGAGACTGAAACTGGGCGCCTGGTGGCATTTCCAACGTTTGTGGCAGCACTGGATCTTCATAACCTCGAGTCTTACCTGTCTCGTAGCCTGCTGAGAAATCGTTTGATTGAGTACGCGAAACTTGGCGATCGGAAAACTCGTCAGAATTTACTCTGTTTGTATCGTAAATGTGATATCTTTGGTTCGGTTCATTGTTCGACAAGCCAGGTGATCCCTGTGTGCCCGTTGGTGCCGTGAATCTATTTGGCGTCGGGAACATTGTCGTATCCACTGTGAGGTCCTTCCTCGACTGGAAAGGCGCCACGCAAGCCTTGGCCTTGTGTCCACTCTCCGCGCCTCCGCAATGTTTGCTACACATGGGAGCATAGCCAGAATTAATGAAACTGTTTTCATTTGGATCATACCACGCACCGTGTCCGCCACGCTGCCTTGGGCCCCAAGTGACGTGTGAATGTGAGACCTCGGGTACAACGTGATCATGAGATGAGACATCATTGTGGTTGAAAGGGTGGGGCGTCGACAGACTCTTACCAGGGCTTGTGGGGTAGTGCAGCACAGGAGGGTTCATGCTTGAGGAAAAGTTTACAGATTGGTAATCCTTTAACCCATGCTTGAGCGCCAAATGACGGTTACAACCAGAAGGAGACCTGGAAGAATAACGCTTCTGTCTGGGTGGTGACACGGACAAGTCTCTAAAATGATTAGTCGACTGGGTGTCTTGCGGTAAGGGTAACGGCAGGAGTGGTGGTGATCGGCGCTTCGGTGATTGGTCGGATTGATACCGGAAACAGTTTTGTTGCGGGGGAGACTGAATGCTACAAAAATGAGGCTGTTGTAATGGAGACTTCCGCCTAGAGTACGGGAAACAGGGCTGAAACAAATGTTTGGGTGGGGAAGCCGTTGTCGGATAAGGAAGTGGGAGGTGGGGAGGGGATGTGCGCTGCTTCATTTGATTGCCGGCGCCCTGGTGCGGGAACGGGTTGTACCAGTTGGCCGTGGTGTTGGTGTACGTTTGTCGCGGTGGTAGATAGGCCTGTAGAGATTGCAAGTAGGCGGGGGGCGAGCTGGAGTAACTCGACGGCCAACCGGACACAGGTGTAGCCGGGAAGAGATCAGGCTTGACCCGGGGGGCGTACTTGGGTGTGCAGCTTCGAGACACGTGGTAGGGCTGCTCGTTGTACTGAGGCGATGCCGTGAGGACCTCTGGTTGCCTGAACGTTGAATTACTGACTGAGCTCGAGAGCATATTTGATGATGAGGTAGCTGGTTCAATGAGATCAGGGGCTATTGAATCGGCAATGACGTCATCGTTTTTCAGAAGATGAGTGTTATCATTTTCTTTCGGATCTGACGTATAGTCAAATTTTAACTGCAGGGAAAACAAAGATAGATATATGCGTTCAGATAATTTATTGATAAACTTTAAAATGTTTTAAATATATTTAGTCAACTAAAAAAATCAGTTGTAAACACGAATGATTTTAATGCGTACTAAACATTACAATAATTTTTTTTTATAGTCCCATAATCTCTTTTATTCGAGGTCGTAGGGGATTCAAATGTTTCCATTAAAACATTCTCGGGCTTAATAGACACTAGCGGCGCCCATCCCTCTCCAGGTCAGCGGAGGACTTTCTTAGCGTTAGCCATTTCTCAACATTTTATAGTGGCTTTTAGTGGGCTCGATCCCACACCCCTCAGCTTTTGAGGCGAGCGAACTATTGACTTCACTACCCAGCCGCCAATTCAGTAAAAGAACATTATAAGTTTTAAAACGCGTGAACAAACTTTTATGCACATATTTCCCACTTATTGAACAATGGTATCATTTTTATCTATCTATCTATTTGAACAATTATGTATTAAATCAATATAAAAATTATTAAAATGAAAAATAAAATTGATAGCGTAAAAAAATAACGTATAATTCTAATTTAGATCATCAAGTGAGCCACACAACATGAATGTTATAGAGTTTTATTTATATTGGCAACATATGACCTTTATAGTGACGTGCAGTTAAGATAAAGAATAATCTGGTTTGATATTATATCCTGAATATTTAATCCATTACGTACAAATAACAATTCTAAATAAGTAGAGTAAAAAAAAAAAGAGGCAGTTGACTTCGAGATTGTTTACAAGTGTTCAGTTTATAGATATTTGATTAACTATTTATTCACGGGGCTAGATGAGACGTTATAAACAATATTCCTCTACCCATAACTTTTTTGAATGATATATTTATAATATATACAACTTCTCAAACCCGCCACATATTATAAGATCAGTCAGCAAATATAAATGTGAACGTTTCTATCGTTTCAACTCACAGAGCGAGTTTGTTGATCACTTTCTATGCGCCTCCTTTTGTTTGGCGGCTCGTAGTCTGCCGATTCATTGCCGTAATTGTCATCCTGTTCCTGGGCTTCCTTCACGTCTTGTGCCCGAGTCAAGAGACGCTCTTTCTCTTCATAGGCTCGAAGCCTCGCCTTGACTTCTTTGTGCTTCAGCTTCATCTTCAGCCACTTCATATTGGCCTTCGCCACTCTCTTCATTTCACCCTGATTCGGGAAGCCCGATTCATAAAAATATCATTAAAGTGCTGACTTTGAGGTATGGAGAGCTTACAAGATTATTATTATTTTTTATTCTTGGTTAAAAATTACATCTTGTAACAAGCTTTAATTAAAGTATGTTACTGTTTCAATTAATACATGTAGTTGTAGTAGCAGAAGGCAGAAAGCGAAATATAATTTTGAAAAGCATTCTTGTGGCATCAAAACGAATGTGTAAATTTTAACAAACAGAAGTAAAGAAGATTTTAAAAAAAACTAAATAAAAAACGAGTAATATGTAGATTCCGACTTGGTGGCATTCTTTAGTGAGATATTTTGTCATCTACACCCTAAATGTATGGCTTTACCACACGCAAAACAAACAATATATGGCCTACATTATAAGCTTCTTTCAGGCTGTTCACTTGGTTCTCAAGGGACATAATCTCCATCATGTTGTCCTTAAGCTTCGATTTCAAACTGAAGACCTCTACGTTAGATCTGACAAGATTTTTTACATTGTCTGAAAGTAGAAGAAGCTTAGCCATTATACACATTAAGAAGCTTAGTCATTTTACACATTAAGAAGCTTAGTCATTATAAACATTAAGCTTAGTCATTATACACATTAAGAGACTTAGTCATTTTACACATTAAGAAGCTTCTTCATTCTAAACATTTTATTAATTACAGTTCAAGCAGCAGCGACAAGAAATGTATTATTGGAAAAAGCTTGAGAACACTGGACAATGGTTAAGACGAACACACTTGGTCTCCTATCAACATGCATACAGCCACTCTTATGTGTTTTATGTTACCTGTCCATTAGCATACAGCCACCCTCGTGTGTGTAATGTATGGTATTAGTATTTATAAATGCAGCCAAGATTGTTGCTGTCAGATGCGCTACATGTCAGTCAATTTTTATACATATTTCAAGATTTTTGACCTATGGAAACCTGGAAAAAGGCTTCAGACACGAGGTGGAGCCGAGAGGGGCCCAGACGTACCCTGTTTTCAGAGGCCCTAAACATTTCTAGCAGCGGTGTAATGTTACCTGTCCATTTGCATACAGCCATCCCCTCTGTGTAATGTTACCTGTCCACTTGCATACAGCCACCCTCCTGTGTGAAATGTTACCTGTCCACTTACATACAGCCATCCCCTCTGTGTAATGTTACCTGTCCACTTACATACAGCCTCCCTCCTGTGTGTAATGTTACCTGTCCACTTGCATACAGCCATCCCCCTCTGTGTCATGTTACCTATCCACTTGCATACAGCCATCCCCCTCTGTGTCATGTTACCTGTCCACTTGCATACAGCCACCCTCCTGTGTGTAATGTTACCTGTTCACTTGCATACAGCCACCCCCTCTGTGTAATGTTACATGTCCACTTGCATACAGCCATCCCCCTCTGTGTCATGTACCTGTCCACTTGCATACAGCCACCCTCCTGTGTGTAATGTTACCTGTTCACTTGCATACAGCCATCCCCCTCTGAGTAATGTTACCAGTCCACTTGCATACATCCATCCCCCTCTGTGTAATTTTACCTGTCCACTTGCATACAGCTACCCTCCTGTGTGTAATGTTACCTGTCAACTTGCATACAGCCAACCCCTCTGTGTAATGTTACCTGTCCACTTGCATACAGCCACCCTCTTGTGTAATGTAACCTGTCCAATTGCATACAGCCATCCCCCTCTGTGAAATGTTACCTGTCCACTTGCATACAGCAACCCCCTCTGAGTAATGTTACCTGTCCACTTGCATACAGCCACCCTCATGTGTGCAATGTTACCTGTCCACTTGCATACAGCCATCCCCCTCTGTGTAATTTTAACTGTCCACTTACATACAGCTACCCTCCTGTGTGTAATTTTACCTGTCACTTGCATACAGCCACCCCCCTGTGTGTAATGTTACCTGTCCACTTGCATAAAGCCACCCTCCTGTGTAATGTAACCTGTCCACTTGCATACAGCAACCCACTCTGAGTAATGTTTCCTGTCCACTTACATACAGCCAACCTCCTGTGTGTAATGTTACCTGTCCACTTGCATACAGCCATCCCCCTCTGTGTAATGTTACCTGTCCACTTGCATCCAGCCATCCCCATCTGTGTAATTTTACCTGTCAACTTGCATACAGCTACCCTCCTGTGTGTTATGTTACCTGTCCACTTACATACAGCCACCATCCTGTGTGTAATTTTACCTGTCTACTTGCATACAGCCACCCTCCTGTGTGTAATGTAACCTGTCCACCTGCATACAGCCATCCCCCTCTGTGTAATGTTGCCTGTCCACTTGCATACAGCAACCCCCTCTGAGTAATGTTTCCTGTCAACTTGCATACAGCCACCCTCCTGTGTGTAATGTAACCTGTCCACCTGCATACAGCCATCCCCCTCTGTGTAATGTTGCCTGTCCACTTGCATACAGCAACCCCCTATGAGTAATGTTTCCTGTCCACTTGCAAACAGCCACCCTCATGTGTGTAATGTAATCTGTCCACCTGCATACAGCCATCCCCCTCTGTGTAATGTTGCCTGTACACTTGCATACAGCAACCCCCTCTGAGTAATGTTTCCTGTCCACCTGCATACAGCCACCCTCCTGTGTGTAATGTAACCTGTCCACTTGCATACAGCCATCCCCCTCTGTGTAATGTTGCCTGTCCACTTGCATACAGCAACCCCCTCTGAGTAAAATTTCCTGTCCACTTGCATACAGCCACCCTCCTGTGTGTAATGTAACCTGTCCACCTGCATACAGCCATCCCCCTCTGTGTAATGTTGCCTGTCCACTTGCATACAGCAACCCCCTCTGAGTAATGTTTCCTGTCCACTTGCATACAGCCAATCTCCTGTGTGTAATGTTACCAGTCCACTTGCATACAGCCATCCCCCTTTGTGTAATTTTACCTGTCCACTTACATACAGCTACCCTCCGGTGTGTAATGCTACCTGTCCACTTACATACAGCCACCCTCCTGTGTGTAATGTTACCTGTCCACTTACATACAGCCATCATCCTGTGTGTAATTTTACCTGTCCACTTACATACAG
The DNA here is from genome assembly GCA_002072015.1 of Radix auricularia. NCBI lineage: Eukaryota > Metazoa > Mollusca > Gastropoda > Lymnaeidae > Radix > Radix auricularia. The sequence continues at coordinate 162,806 of MUZC01000210.1, forward strand.
TTACCCTCCTGTGTGTAATGTTACCTATCCACTTACATACAGCCACCCTCCTGTGTGTAATGTTACCTGTCCACTTGCATCCAGCCATCCCCATCTGTGTAATTTTACCTGTCCACTTGCATACAGCTACCCTCCTGTGTTATGTTACCTGACCACTTACATACAGCCATCATCCTGTGTGTAATGTTACCTGTCCACTTGCATACAGCCATCCCCCTCTGTGTAATGTTACCTGTCCACCTGCATACAGCCATCCCCCTCTGTGTAATGTTACCTGTCCGCTTGCATACAGCCATCCCCCTCTGTGTAATGCTACCTGTCCACTTGCATGCAGCCACCATTCTGTGTGTAATGCTACCTGGCCACTTGCATACAGCCACCCTCCTGTGTGTAATGTTACCTGTCCACTTGCATACAGCCACCCTCCTGTGTGTAATGTTACCTGTCCACTTACATACAGCCACCTTTCTGTGTGTAATGTTACCTGTCTACTTGCATACAGTTACCTACCTGTGTGTAATGTTACCTGTCCACTTGCATACAGCTACCATCCTGTGTATAATGTTACCTGTCCACTTGCATACAGCCACCATCCCCTGTATAATTTTACCTGTCCACTTGCATACAGCCACCATCCTGTTACCTGTCCACTTGCATACAGCCACCCTCCTGTTACCTGTCCACTGGCATACAGCCACCGTCCTGTTACCTGTCCACTGGCATACAGCCACCGTCCTGTTACCTGTCCACTTGCAAACAGCCACCGTCCTGTTACCTGTCCACTTGCATACAGCCACCGTCCTGTTACCTGTCCACTGGCATACAGCCACCCTCCTGTTACCTGTCCACTTGCATACAGCCACCGTCCTGTTACATGTCCACTGGCATACAGCCACCTTCCTGTTACCTGTCCACTTGCATACAGCCACCGTCCTGTTACCTGTCCACTGGCATACAGCCACCGTCCTGTTACCTGTCCACTGGCATACAGCCACCGTCCTGTTACCTGTCCACTTACATACAGCCATCCTCTTGTTACCTGTCCACTTACATACAGCCATCCTCTTGTTACCTGTCCACTTGCATACAGCCACCGTCCTGTTACCTTCCACTTGCATACAGCCACCGTCCTGTTACCTGTCCACTGGCATACAGCCACCGTCCTGTTACCTGTCCACTGGCATACAGCCACCGTCCTGTTACCTGTCCACTTACATACAGCCATCCTCTTGTTACCTGTCCACTTGCATACAGCCACCCTCCTGTGTGTAATGTTACCTGTCCACTTGCATACAGCCACCATCCTGTGTGTAATGTTACCTGTCCACTTGCATACAGCCACCCTCCTGTGTGTAATGTTACCTGTCCACTTGCATACAGCCACCCTCCTGTGTGTTATGGTCTTTGATTTTCTCAGTGGCACCACGACTGTACGTGCCTCCTCTTGAAGACGTTTTAGCTCATCTTCTGCTACTTTCAGCTGAGACTCCAGTGTCGCCTGTTACCAGACATAAAATTTTGTTAGTGTTTCATCACTGACATGAACAAATAATTCATAACAGCTTGAGAAAACGTTTTCGGTATTTGAATGCTTTCAAATAATAAGAACACGTGTATATTTAATAACGATTGTAACTATAAACTTTAAAATAAAGTATTTAATTAACTAGTATGTAGTACCCCTAATATATCTGGTTGATTTTCCACATTGAGAAAAACAAACTAAAACAAATTCCACTTTGTCAGAAGGATTGCTGTTATTGAAAGTAGCGTTTAAATAGACAGTTTTATAATTTTTGTATGTATGAATCATTGTATAGCCACAATGGTAGAGTCTTTTTTAAGAATGTTAACACATGTAGCATTATTTCAAATAACCGCATTTATAACATGATTTAAATTATATCTGAGTAAAAGACTTTTTATAAAGGATAGCATCATTAGTAAAAATTGTATGGAAAATGAGTATTGAAGGTTTATTTCTACGCTTAAAAACAGTGAAAAGCTCCATAAAGAATGGGCTAATCACATTTTTTTAATGTCCCTGAAATGAATTCACTTATTTTACCTACTTTAAACTCTTCCTTTTATGGGGTTATAAAACTAATCCACTCAATCATCATCTAGTACCCAAAGAATTCTTATGTTCATAATAACTTAAATGTGTAATTTCGAATGTTCGTGGTAGGCCAGTATTGCCCATCTGTTTCATAGAGATCCAATGTAATTTGGTTGAGATTAAATGTGTATAACAAATTTAACTGCTTAACGTTTCCTTAAAAATACTTAACAAAACTCTGCCATCTACATTTTATTTTTTAAAGACTTCATGTAGACAATTAAATAAATGCTCTACGTAAGTCTACATGTCCACACAAACAAAAAACTTACTAATTTTCGGTCGCCTTACAAAGTTTTTTAAAGCGCCTATTATTGAAATGACTTATTAAAATCTCTCACAAACACATAATTTAGAGTTTTCAATATTAGCTTTTGATGCTAGTAATAAAGTTACAACCTGTTACAATGAAATAGGAATAATTTTATTACATCCGTTAGTCTTAACTTAATCTGTTAACTTTTGAATTTGTAAACTTCTTTAATCATATCAAAAAGTCGGTGACTAAATTTCTTCAAGAGTACGCATATCAACATATGGAATTTCAGAGATTAAAATAAGATTTCTTCCGTTGTAATTCAGATAAGATTTCTTCCGTTTTAATTAAAATAAGATTTATTCCGCTTTAATTAAAGTAAGATTTCTTCCATTTTAATTAAAATAAGATTTCTTTCCGTTTTAATTAAAATAAGATTTCTTCCGTTTTAATTAAAATAAGATTTCTTCCGCTTTAATTAAAGTAAGATTTCTTCCATTTTAATTAAAATAAGATTTCTTTCCGTTTTAATTAAAATAAGATTTCTTTAACTGTAATGCTCACAAATAACGATAAGGCGTTAAAGCTGAGCTGGAAAGTTATAATAATTCTTGATTTATTCATTGTGCATACGAAAAAAAATAATAGCGTGATAAAAAGACCTCTCTCTACTGGATCGTCCTTACTTTCCCTACCGGAGTATTTCAAATACACTTTAAGAACTACTCAAAACAATAACAATAGCTTTTAAACACTATACTTTTTGTCCCTTTCTTAAAATTTGAATCGATGACATGTCTTGTTATTTATTGGTTAGGCTAAAATTTGAAGCTGTTAATATTTTACAACAGTATTTACTTATAAACTGAAATATTGAAATGAGCTAAAATTACATTAAAATAACACTGGAGTCGGGGGGGGGGGGGGAATAGTACACTCACCTTTTAAAAATATATTAATTTTAAAAAAGTGTTAAAATTTTTTCAATTGTTAAGTGCTTAACTTTTTAGAATGCCCGTGTTCAGTGCTTCGAGTCTCTACAATGTTATACCTAGGCGTCGTGATCCGAGGGGAACCAGTGGTTTCTGATACAAGGGCACCGAGCCAAACGTTCAACTAGTACACGAAGGAATGAACTGTTCCATAAGTCTACAAGCTGTCTCCTGAACACACGGAATTCTAACAAGCAGCAATTCTGCAAGGAGAATAAACGGACATTTATTGGACAATCGTCCTGTGCTCCCTTTAAAGCGGCAAGTTACTGAAATAGCCTTACCGTTATAACCGGACAACAATTGTTCAAATGGGACGTGTCTCTGATAAAAGGCTATTACATTTTTTAATTGTTTCTTGTATGTTAAGACCCAAGCTTTCCTTCGTAATCTCTCTTGTGTCATTTTAATTTGGCAATCTCCCCCTCACCACCCCTCTGTTTTTAAAGGTATATTATAACATTAGTAAATTTTGTAATATAAACGTTGACTATCTAGTAACTTATTTGTTTTCTTTTAAATATTGGATTTTTTCCATTTATTCTCCTTGTAGCTAGCATCGAATTTCTAACAAAGTTATGTTCAGGTTACAGGCTCGTGTTTTAGTTGAAGGCATTCCATATTTTTGTCAGTTCTAATCTTTGAAGTTAAAAGTTTCAATAAAGAAAACTGAAGTTTGATAATTGTTGTGGCAGTTCAAATTTACAACGACAAAATGTTGGGAAGCAATACCCTGTTTTTTTCCATTACTTTTGCTCTTCAGCAGCAATGATGTGCTACACATCAAATGATTCATAATCCAGTTTTCGACAGATCACTTTGAGGTAGGAAAAGCTAATATGCACTCTTTTATAATCAGCTTCGATAAAATAGTTCAATGTATGTCAGTCATTCGAAAATTGTAAGGAATTTTATATTATATTCAACGAAATAGTAGTGCACGTGTGTATCCCTTTATACAACACAGGTGTTTTATGGGGTAGGCACACACCTTTATGTTAAAAGACGCTTGTCAACTTTAATGTTACATACACTTATAATACTTTTGTTTTCACTGGATTCAGCTTCGCATTAATAAAAGGCTGACTATGTGGATTTTCAAAGATTAAAAAGATAAACGACTTTCATATAACTTTAAAAGAAAATTAGAAATTACACAAAGCAATATATAAAAACCAATAGAAACCTTACTTTCCAGGAATATCTTTAAACATAAATGATTTGGCTTCATACAATGTAGACAATGAGTGTGTTGAAACTTATTTCTTGATGTAAACATACAACTGGTCAATCTCTAAAATCGAGACAACATACATGACTTACAACTTTTTCCTTCAAGAAATTATTCTCCACCAGTGACGTCGCCAAGGCAAGGTCAAGGACAGCTTTAGGGTCATCTTGCCCTTGATGGTCATCCACCACCGGCTGTCGACTCATCTTATCTTCATCCGTCTCATTTCTTGTATCAGGTGCTGAGTCACCCGTTACAAATTGTCCCACGTCGCTTTCTTTGGCCACTGGTCGGACATGAAGTCCAGAGTACTCTTCTCCTGGTGGGCGGGTAAGTAAGGAAGCGTCGCCTAACGGCTGTGACGTCTCGGGATCTAATGACGTCACATTCGCTGTATTGGGCATAGGCCAGAAGAGTGAACGCTTGTTCTGTTCTGGGTTTACGGTCAGATCTACCACCTCGACCTCCTTGCCCGTCTCCCTCGTGCTGCTTGTGGTCCCCGCGTCATCCTTATCGTCTGACAAGCCCACAGCTTCTTCCATTTCCTTGGTGCGTCTCTTCAGCACCTTGGCCAAGGTCCTGAGTGCTTCGGACCTGGTCGCGGCGGGTTTTGTTGCGAGTTCCTGCAGCGGTTCGTCTACAGACGCGTCATCCTCGGCCAGGAATTCGTTTATCGTAACCTTTTCCGATTGTTTGGACTTATCGCCGGTGGAAGACTCCTCTTCTTGTTCTTTGTTGATGACAGTACAGCTGGACTTGGTCTCTGGAGCTGGTACAAACATAAGGAAAGCTTACATCGGGAATATGAATATGATATTAGTGTCATCAAATAGTTGTGCATGAAGCAAATCAGTTTGAACGTTATAGTTAACGTGCACTACAGCCAAACAAAATGTGAAAAGTGGACCTTTTTAACTTTGTATCGACATAACAAAAGATAGCCACCTTCATTTCAGTGCAAATGTGTTTAATAAAAATGTCAAAAATTGGCTTTGGCTTGGGTTGTAAGTATTTGTGTGTGTCTGTGTGATTGTGTGTCTGTGTGGGTGAGTGTCTGTGTGGGTGTGGGTGTCTGTGTGGGTGTGTGTCTATGTGGGTGTGTGTCTATGAGGGGGTGTGTCTTTGTGGGTGTGTGTCTGTGTGGGTGAGTGTCTATGTGGGTGAGTGTCTGTGTGGGTGAGTGTCTGTGTGGGTGTGTGTCTGTGTGGGTGTGTGTCTGTGTGGGTGTGTGTCTGTGTGGGTGTGTGTCTATGCGGGTGAGTGTCTGTGCGTGCGTGTGTCTGTGTGGGTGTGTGTCTATGTGGGTGAGTGTCTCTGTGGGTGAGTGTCTGTGCGTGTTAGCGTGCGAGCATCGATTATTATCCAGGATAAGACATGAACTCTTGCTGACTAGCCAACTATAAGACAACAAGACCACGGCGGGCTGTTACGATACGTTATATCAGGGACTCAGTATACGAGTTACACGCTCCCGCCAAGGGTCAGTAATCACTAGAGTAGCCTTCCTATGAGCTCAGGGGAGGAGAATTGGTGTATTGTTTCTATAGCATCTTGTTAACCAAACCTCCAGTACCAAAACCCTCGGTTGACACTCCCCTCCACAGAAACCCTCGGTTGACACTCCCCTCCACAGAAACCCTCGGTTGACACTCCCTTCCACAGAAACCCTCGGTTGACACTCCCTTCCACAGAAACCCTCGGTTGACACTCGCTTCCACAGAAACCCTCGGTTGACACTCCCTTCCACAGAAAACCTCGGTTGACACTCCCTTCCACAGAAACCCTCGGTTGACAATCCCCTCCACAGAAACCCTCGGTTGACAATCCCCTCCACAGAAACCCTCGGTTGCCACTCCCCTCCACAGAAACCCTCGGTTGACACTCCCTTCCACAGAAACCCTCGGTTGACACTCCCTTCCACAGACACCCTCGGTTGACACTCGCTTTCAAAGAAATATTGGCAAATCTTTAACAATATCCAGGGGCAAAGTGATCAAAGAATCGATGGGGTAATAAATTTATAAAAGAAGACGTTACATACCTACTTTATTTTTCCCCACAGTAGCAGAGTCTGAGATATTTGAAAATTAAATGAAAATCACGACCCCGTAGGTACCTTTAGTTATGTTTTTTATTAAATGAATGCATATTTAAAACTCGACACAAGAGTCCCACATCTCTCTCTATGTATATATATAACTATATAAATATATATAGAGAGATATAATGCATGCATCTATCTATCTATCTATCTATCTATCTATCTATCTATCTATCTATCTATCTATCTATCTATCTATCTATCTATCTATCTATCCTATCCTATCCTATCCTATCCTATCCTATCCTATCCTATCCTATCCTATCCTATCCTATCCTATCCTATCCTATACTATCAAAATCTAAAATCTAAAATCTAAAATCTAAAATCTAAAATCTAAAATCTAAAATCTAAAATCTAAAATCTAAAATCTAAAATCTAAATCTAAATCTAATCTATCTATCTATCTATCTATCTATCTATCTATCTATCTATCTATCTATCTATCTATCTATCTATCTATCTATCTATCTATCTAATTTACCATCAGTAGTTTTTTTCACCACACTCGCGTAGCTCAGAGGCAGTTTTCTCCCAGAGGTAATTTCTAACTGGATCACGGGCGCCTTTAAATCAGAGACTTTGCCATCAGTGATGCTGCCGTCGTTTGCCTGCTGCGGCTGTGGTATTGAAATATTGTTGGCCACTTCCAAGTGCAGGGGTGTGTCAGGACACACACGAGAGCTGTCGGCATCGTCAGTGCTAATGGTAACCGAGTTGTTAGAGGCTATTTCAGAAGATGCCTCCTCATTGTAACACACGGATATATTCTGGAATGTTAGTAAATGGTAGTATAAAAATGAAAGTCATGGATGAAACAAAAGTAAATAAATGTTAATTAGCTTTATTTAAGAAGTTACATGTAATCTCTAGAGTAACATATCGTAAATTGAAGAGCTATATTTAAAATATATAAAATCTGTGAAAACTTTCATTTATTAATTGCCTATTAACTTTAAAAAAAGTCTTAGTTTTTTTTTTTTTGAAAATAAATAAATAAATAATAAATAATCCTAGTTTTGAAACAGAAAAATAATGTTACAATTTAAGGTTAATAGAGAACAATTTTTATAAATTTTCCTAAATTCTTAGCAAAAGTGACAACCAACTCAAAATTTAAATTTAAAATATTTAAATCGATAAAAGCAAATGTTTTTTTTTTGGCAAGATTTAAGGATTAGCTGTTACAAAATGTCATTTTGAGTTGTGCCAAAGATTTCCTCAGTATTCATAACGAAGTTTAGAAGTGTTGCAAAGAAGTTTAATTAAATTCAATTTCGTCAATTTATCTATTTACATTTTATTCTGCTTTCATTGGAATATTCCAGTTTCATTATTATTTAAAACGAATTGTTCCGATGATAGTGTGTCGCGATACACAGGTGTAAACTGGTTAGCATTTGTTTTCACAGGATCACACAGATGACAGCTATACATGTTATTTACAGAAGTCACATTCAGACATATAAGTACGTCATCTATACATGTCATCTACAGAAGTCACAGTCAGTCATATGTGACATTTGAGATGGCATCAAAGGCCCTGAGTTACTAAAACTCTTATAGGTCCCATTGGGGAATCTCTTGGCAAGCTCCCACCCCTCCCCCGAAGGGCGTAGTTGACAAGGGCACCCCCAATACGGTCCCCTCTAAGAGGGGGCCGCCTGGGCAGGGTAAAGTTCGATCTAGTCTCACCGTCCTGCCTCTCAAGGGGGTTTCCTCCCTAAGGAGGATGTGGAATTTTCCTACTTCGACCCGCCGTACCTGCGGTACCTGCGGTGCCACCACAGCGCATTAAACGGGTCTATATACCTAGGACTGTCGCAAGATAGGGGGGATCATCATTGTAACCCTCCCGGGGGGTGCGGGCAACCGCAGAACCAACCACATAGTGTTGGGTAAGGGCACCCCTTGTCGGGAAGGTTTCCTCAGAGCTGACGTCCGACCAAAGTTCTTCACGGCACTTTTTCTAGTGTTTTACTGGCCCTCCTGGCCCTAAACAGTGCCGTTCACTGATTCTAACTAGAAAGGGGGACGAAACGGCCGCCTCGGATGACCCGACCCTCAACGGGCACAATGGTTTTCATCATCGGCAGAGACGATCTCCACCATGGTCGCCTCTGTCTTAGTTCCGTACGGCGGCTGTAATCATCTGTCTAGCTTCCTAGCTAGCCCTAACCGGACTTCGACCTTCCAGGTCGGGACTTTTAGTTTCGGGTTTCGCATACCCTACTCATGCTGGGGACCACGTAGAGGTAAGCCCCTCCCCCAGTCAGTCATATAAGGACTTCATTTAAACATGCCATCTACAGAAGTCACAGTCAGTCATATCAGGAAGTCATCTATACATGTCACCTACAGAAGTCACAGTCAGTCATATCTGGAAGTCATCTATACATGTCATCTACAGAAGTCACAGTCAGTCATATCAGGACGTCATCTGTAAATGTCATCAACAGAAGTCACATTCAAACATATTAGTACGTCATCTATACATGTCATCAACAGAAGTCAAAGTCAGTCATATCAGGACGTCATCTATACATGTCATCTACAGAAGTCACAGTCAGTCATATCAGGACTTCATCTATACATGTCATCTACAGAAGTCACAGTCATACATGTCATCTATAATGTCATCTACAGAAGTCACAGTCGTCATATCAGGACGTCATTCATACAATGCAACTACAGAAGTCACAGTCAGTCACACCAGGATGTCAAATTCAGAAATCAACCAAAGAAGTCACGATCCTACCTTCTGAGACTTTAACCCTGTTATGTTATTCTTTATACAGTCCATGAAACAAGGATTCAGGTATCTGCCTTTTAACTTCGTTTTGTGCAGTTCGTGCCTTTTTGAATACTGCAGTGTTGAAGAAAGGAGAAAATAGCGTACTATTAAACTATTCAATGCTATCAACAATTCTTCCAAGAACTGGTATTGCTATTATGATGAAAACATTAACAACCTGCATTTTAATTGCGATTTGAAATACCCAGAAATTGCTATATTCAGACAAAAATATCAACTCAAGAGATATCTGTTTACTATGGCTATCTAGTAAAGTTAATTTGACTTAGTGGGGTGCGTTTTTGACCAAAGTGTCCTCGCTTTAGAAGCTACCGCTCCATGGGCATGAGGGGGGTCAGATAGCTGAGGAGGTTTTCCGGGAAGCCCTATGAAGAGCGCAGGCTCGGGACTGGTGATTTTCTTCAACATGTAGGATCATTAATAATGCAGTTTGTCTTAAAAGGTCGCCAAAGTACGTCTTAAGTATATTTAGAAACATAGTCGAAGAACAAACATCTAAGTGTACCTAAATATTTTCTTTTCTCAGACGCGAAAGATGCCAGCCAATGTTATCTTCAACTACGCTGTTTGCGCTCACTCATAGCCAGTTTGTTCTCCCTGATAGACCGTTTGTTCTCACTTATAGCCTGTTTGTTCTCACTCATAGCCCGTTTGTTCTCACTCATAACCTGTTTGTGCTCACTCATAGCCCGTTTGTTCTCACTCATAGCCCTTTTGTTCTCACTCATAGCCTGTTTGTGCTCACTCATAGCCTGTTTGTTCTCACTCATAGCCCTTTTGTTCTCACTCATAGCCTGTTTGTGCTCACTCAAAGCCTGTTTGTGCTCACTCATAGCCTGTTTGT
>MUZC01000210.1:173573-184415 GCA_002072015.1 Radix auricularia
CTCACTCATAGCCTGTTTGTGCTCACTCATAGACTGTTTGTGCTCACTCATAGCCTGTTTGTGCTCACTCATAGCCTGTTTGTTCTCACTCATAGCCTGTTTGTGCTCACTCATAGCCTGTTTGTGCTCACTCATAGCCTGTTTGTGCTCACTCAAAGCCTGTTTGTTCTCACTCATAAACCGTTTGTTCTCACTCATAGCCTGTTTGCATGTCATCCATCTACTCACCTTCAACTTGTGCTTTGATTTAAAGTGTTGCAGTGACTCCCGTATGAGGTGGGGCGGGATTGTGTGTTTCAGTTCAACCAGGGAGCTCTCGTCACACTCGGAACGCGGGGCTGGCAGGGCGTCCATGATGTCCAGGATGTATGCAGGAACATTCAGATACTTGAGGTCAGGATATGCTTCTGAACGATCAGTATTTAAACTACTCAAATTTGTTTGATTTTCCTGGCACTTGTCGGTTTCGGTCGTTTCTTCGACCTTGTTTTCCGGATACAACTCGAATAAGGTTTCTGAGGCTTTTATTGTTTGAGGCTGTGTGGTGGGTAGAGTCTTGTTCAACGAGGGGAGGGCAGGAAATCCCTGATCTGACGTATCTTGGAGCACAAAGCTCTTGGAGAGTTCCAGGTTTTCTGTGCATTTGGGAACCTCCGTTCCTGTGTTTTGCTGATGTTGGTGATAAAATATATTTGGTACATGCATTTGTTTTTGAAAATCTTAAGACAGCCGAAGTTTCCAACGTAACCCTAACCCTTGAGTTAACCCTAACACTAGATGTAATCCTTAATTAAAAAATATACCATATTTCAGTAATCTAAATGTAATAGCTCAAGCTGGAAGCCTAACAACAGCATAAAATAGAGACTTTTATTCCAAAATAACAGTATTCGATATAAATATGTAATAAAAATGACAGCAGCTTAAACTTTTGCTTATGATTAGTGGAAGAAGTTAAAATTGAGAGTTGTTAATTAGAATTAGCTTAAATCTAAGTTTTGAAGGTTGATGTTTATCTACCAAAAAATCTTTATACTTTCAAAAAATGATGCTCCCATCTTAATATATGTTGATGTCTTTATTACGTTATGTTTTCTCTGTTCCTAATTAAAGTCAGCTTATTACCAATACGACTGCAAATATTTTTAACACGCTCATAACCAACCCTGTCTGTTAAAACCTCATCACCAAACAATACTGGGTCGTTGGTCAAAGATTATTTGAAATGATATCATTCTAATCAACCCTTGGCAGACACAAATGACACGAATACCAACCTCTTCCTGCTGAGCGCCGCCAAATAAAGGCTCCAGGTTGTAGAGCACCTGAGCTTTCAGCTTCGCCTGTTGTCTCTTCTTCTTCTTCGATCGCCCTTTTTTAGAGTAAATATATTTCTGCTTGATGGACATAATCTCATCTCTAGGCGTGGGGCGTTCAATGGCTGCCACCTTCTCTTGTACGTCCACGGGCTGTCCTCTGACCTCAGCGTCTCCTGTTGCTGCTAAAGGCTTCGGTTTCTTAGCGTCTGTTGAATAAATCTCCATATGATTATCGACTTGTTCGTCAGTGACAATCGGCTCCGGGCATTTCTTAGCGCACCGTTTGCTCTTTCGTTCAAGCTGTCTTGAGACTTTCATGTTCAGCTTTTCTCGCTTTTTATCTTTCTCATCTACCGCATTCACCACATCTGAAGTCTTCTCGAGCAGGGACGAGCTTTTGGGAACCTGTATCTCACTGTAAGGAATCTTTGACTCACTGTTCGGAACGAGTGACGACGTGACTTGTTTTTTGTGACATTTGACCAATTTTTTGCACTCTGTAGACTTAACTTCCTTTTCCCCGCTTTCAAGTTCGTCGAAAACAACGGTGTGGCTCTTTTTAGTACCGTCACTCAATTTCTTTGCGTCTTCCATAAATTTCGTCATTACAGCGCGGACATCGTTTTCAGCCAAAACAGAAGCAACGCCATCTTCATCGTTACTTCCGGTTGGCTTTTTGCTCTTTGCTTTTTTCGCCTTTTTAGTCTTAGGCAATGACAGACAACTACTTTCTGTTGATATCTTTTCAGCGCGCTCATCTTCCTGCATCAGTTCGTGTATTAGACTCCCTTTATCTTCAATGGGTTTTTCGATGTGGTTCTGTTCAAGAAAAGGACTTTCATCGTCAGAGTTAGAGCTGTCATTGATGAACTTAAATTTACTGTAAATCGAATGCGGGTATTTGTTTATTTCTGAGGGAGCCTTCAGCTTGTCAGTTTTGTGCCCAATTTTTTTTTGAATGCGAGCGATCTTTGATTTCATTGGCAACTTTTTCGGCTTCTTCTCCGGCGACGATCCATCAAAACACGAAACTTTGTACTGCGGCACGATGGTAGCACTGCCAGGTTGTGTTGTACTCTCGGGCTTCTTGCCCTGAGCTTGAACGTCCAAATGATCTGTTTGTTCAATCTTTTTATCTGTGGAGATCTCAACTATCTCCTCAGAACTTTCATCGCTGCTGAAGCTGAATGACTTTAAGATGCACACTTCGTTGTCTTTCGGAGCCTGGAGCAGGAGGAGCTTAGCTGCTTCTTTGGAAGGTGAGGTGGACAGGACCACGATGTCCGAGAGGTCAGATACTGACGGGCTGTCAGGCTTCACGGGGCTCTGCGTGGCAAACTCCCACTCTTCCTCGCCTGAGAGGAGATCCGGCGACTCTGTTTGAAATCCTGAAATAATTTATATATCAGAACATTTATTTAAAAGAGACAAAGAATATTATTAGAGCCATTATAATAGGTAATATTGTCTAAGGATCAATACCTACAGAAGGAATATTCCTCTTGCATAAGTTGGGCACGATTTACTATTTTCGATATTTCAAGGGATAGAACTCGGTAAAATAATGAAATTCATGTAGTAAATATAAGTTGCTTCCCCTTAACAACTTAAATTTTTTTTTTTAATTTTCAATTTCAATTTATTACATTACTACGGGCATTACAGCGCAAAGTGTAGTTAGCAAAATCTGTAAGCTGAATTAGACATGATTATGGTCGTGCTATAGAGAAACTACAATATCATAGAATGAAATCCTTCCAAGAATACATTTCGCATCAATTATCTCAAGAAATGTATTCCGTAGATTTTGAATTTCGCTCAAATGTTATTAAAGCTAGTTGACTATAAGAACTGACACACAGTTGCCACCATCTTAACTGAAACTTTGGTGGAAAACCCCTGACACGCATTCAACCTTTAATGGAACGCCATGGAGTAATCTCCCTATATCACCATATAATCCATTAGAGACCAGTTATGTCACAAGTGTGTCTACTTGGTAAGCACAAAAAATAAACTTTTTGAAATTGAAACCAACGGCACACAAAATAATAAAATTTCGCCTTCCCTGCGCTACATATAATACTTCAAACGGAGCAAGATTCATTTTTTTCTATTGAATAAGCGATGTATATGTAAAAGGCAGTAAACGATGACAACTCTCATCATATTTGTCCTGTGCTAGGCAGCCACGTGTGTCCTCTGGTGGCTTATTAGCCATATTCTTGCACGAAATTTGTGTCTGCATGTCGGACAAAGGATGGTTGGGATCCCTGCAGGAGGGTTTTGTACACGATACTTCCTGGCCTTTCGTTTGGTCAGCATCTGGGCTGAATGGCAACTGTCAAAACAGCAACTGTCATAATAGTGACTGTCAAAACGGCAACTGTCATAATAGCGACTGCCAAAAACGGCAACTGTCATAATAGCGACTGTCAAAACAGCAACTGTCATAATAGCGACTGTCAAAATGGCAACTGTCATAATAGCGACTGTCAAAACAGCAACTGTCATAATAGCGACTGTCAAAACGGCAACTGTCATAATAGCGACTGCCAAAAACGGCAACTGTCATAATAGCGACAGTCAAAATGGCAACTGTCATAATAGCGACTGCCAAAAACGGAAACTGTCATAATAGCGACAGTCAAAACAGCAACTGTCATAATAGCAACTGCCAAAACAGCAACTGTCATAATAGCGACTTCACAATAGCAGTTGTCATAATGGCAACCGCATCATAACAGTGACTGTTAAAACTGCGACTTTTTGTTTTCCTTTTCCTTCTGATAATGTTTGAAAAACTTACTGTAACTAGCCTACCATGGAGTTTATAAAAACAAAAGAAGGAAACGACATGATAAGCTGTGAAGGTTTTTCTTTATGTGCTAGAAGGACAAAACAAAATTAAATACAATCAACTGGAGGTGTGCAAAGGCTGGCTGTAAAGGTGGTTTAACGACAAGTCTTCAGTATTGTAAGCAACAACAAACCCCAGTAAACAGTGGCGTCCACATGCATCCTTCAAATCCAGCGGAAGTGGCAGTACGGAGAGTGGATTTATCGAAGCTCTAACGCAGGGGGAATCCTTTTAACGCACTATTCTTACCCAGCTGTTAGATCTCATCACAATTTTTATCAAACCAGTCTTGGAGCTTTCTCGTCGGGGTTTCAATAATTTGAGGGGCTGTGCTGTAGATTAGATCTCTGAAATCCGTCCAAAAAGTCTCAATGTACGTATTGTTTAAAGCGGTATGCCTCATTTGTCCTTCAGGGCAGTCTCAAAAGATTGCTTAGTACTGGCGCATTGTAGCTTTGTAATTACTTCTAACTTACCTAACCAGGCATGTGCATGGGGCACCGGATGGTCTGATGACTTTGTTTTGGTCCTTTTGACCGTCAGATCGTATATCCCCATGTCCATGTCCCAGGTGTCATCGTGTTTCAACATGAAGTCCTGGCTACAGCCGAGCACTATGTTCTCTTTGCTGACGTAGGCGAACTGGTAACTGGCATCTTTGCTCTCTAAAGCCTGTTTGGGGTGACAGGGGGAAAAAAAGGGGGGGGGGGAATGAACAAAGTCAGCACTAAACAAGAACCGAGCGTATACTGATTTTGTTTTATCTCAGTATAGACATATATATTGAAACTTTTTTAACATTTAGATTAACAGAAATAAATATCTAAGTAAAAACCTTTCAAGGTTCAAGGATTAAAGTTCAGATGAACACCTGAAGTCTGAAGCTTTAATTTACAACAAACCAACAAGAATTTACTAAGCTCAAACGGTGGAGATGATAAAACCTTAAATTGACACCTCAAAACAAACAACACTTTTAAAAACTCTTCTCCCTGCATTAAAAAGATCACAAATTTAAACTTTGGAGGTATAAATAGTGTAATATTACATAAGAATGAGTCTTTTCCAGCAAATGTTGGCGACGTTTATTTATGATACCCTTAAAAGTGCTAAAAAATAAGTACATCCAGTAGAATGTTTCCGTTTTTCACGAACTGGAATAAATAAATAAGACCTATAAAGTCCGTTTTTATTCCAACTGTAGAGTGCAAGTATGGCGTGATGTGAAATGAATCCTCTCTGCATGTCTGGTTCGACCCACGAGCGCTCTATAATATCGACTTTAGAAAAATATTTGTGTCTCTCAGTCTTTCGTTTACTTTCAGCCCCGGTATCTCATTACCGCTGGTCAACAACGGACTGAATGGGAGGAGGTGTGAATGAGATCGAGGCTACCGGAGTACTTTCTCTTGGCAGCCGATAGGTGGCGTGTCGAGCTGAGCCAAAATGCCATGACAATTTTTAGGGAAATACTAAATGCAATAGTTAATAGTGTTCGAATTAAGGAATCCTATTCATCCTTTGATTGATTTTTTATTTCAATTTTTATACAACACGCATCACCGCTAAATATATATATATATATATATAATGAATTTCGCACTGAAACATAAATTTAATAGTGTCCTTACAAGCCATACGCAATTCATACCCAAAGGGGTTTGAATACGGCTATTTTTAATTGTATAATCACATACTCCAACTAAAACAAGTTTTAGTTAAAATTAAAATGTTTAGGTTGTTTTCCTAACATCGGGTTATATAACTAGAGATTTTCTTAAACCCTCCCATGATTTCAAAGGTAAAATCTAATGACGTTTGTTTAGAATTAACAAAGAATTGAATTTTAAAACATGTTTCCTTATTGTAGCTAGCTTTCCTAGCAGGCTCTTAAGCACATCACTTGTCAGTACCTGTGCCAGCTTGGCTGAGAATGTGGCCCTAATACATACCAGTGCCAGCTTGGCTGGGAATGTGGCTCTAATACATACCAGTGCCAGCTTGGCTGAGAATGTGGCCTTAATACATACCATTGCCAGCTTGGCTGGGAATGTGGCTCTAATACATACCAGTGCCAGCTTGGCTGGGAATGTGGTCCTAATACATACCTGTACCAGCTTGGATGGTAATGTGGCCCTAATACATACCTGTACCAGCTTGGCAGGGAATGTGGTCCTAATACATACCTGTACCAGCTTGGCTGGGAATGCGGCCCTAATACATACCTGTACCAGCTTGGCTGGGAATGTGGCCCTAATACATACCTGTACCAGCTTGACTGGGAATGCGGCCCTAATACATACCTGAACCAGCTTGGCTGGGAATGTGGCGATCCTCTCCAGTGGAGTTGACGGATGGGGCGGGTTAACGGTGGCCCATTGGAATGTCAACGGGTGGCAGGTGCTCTGAAAGCCGCTCTGGAATATTCCAATCCAATCTAAAGGGGTGGCGTTCACTCGTGACCCGAGCGTGTAACGGATTATGATGTCAGATCCGGGTGGATACAGGAATGGAACGTTGAAGACCACCAGCTCCTGGACAAGAAAGAAAGGTGAAACATTTAAAAAAAAAAAAAAATCTTTAAACTTATTTGTTTTATATTTTTTTATATCGTCGCACAATGTCTTGATTAAGAAATCTTTGGAGTTTGTGAAAATAAACTGTTTTAAAATGTGATAAAGGTTTCACAATTCACACAAATGTGTTTGTTAATAGCAGTAAAAACTCTGAAGCCATTTAATTCTTTCAAACCTCGGACCTTTCCATTTTCTTTTTTCAACAAACCTAAGTGTAATACTAAACTAAACACATATTCTTATGACCTGAGATCCAATCTCTTAAGGCCTTGGCTAATACATGTACTTGGGCAACCTGCTTCATCTGTTGAGCATACAACATTGTCTTCACGTGGGACTCTTTTGCCTCCCTTACCTCCCCGGCTATGTCTAGTGTAATACTAAACGATTCGACAAACTAAAGGAACTTGGCAAAGTCATTCATACCGTAACTTAATTATTCCAAATCCTGGAGATATGCCAACGTTACCAGATAGTGAGTACCCATGATAAAGTAAAATATTTTTATTTGCATCGCATCATTTTTATTTTTTTTTTTAAACTCGAAATCTGCACCGGGGAAAATATATTTTCGTTGAAGTAAAAAAAATGTGGGATTGGGGGTTGGGGATTACATTAAAGTAAATAATAAAAAAGGTTTTGTACTTTCTTATTTGCATTACCTCTTTGTTGCAAAAGTCCTCATTTGAATAATCGATTAGAGCAGGACTGCAAGACATGGTGAAAGAAGGACTCTGGTGGCAGGAACTATTAGGATGCTGTCAAAAAGAGGATTATAACATTGACATAAACAATTTTAATATTCATAAATTATTCATAAGCAGTTATTCAACATAATGCCCGACATTAGGCAAAATTTTCACTTTAAACTTATTAAGCAATTAAAGAAAATTACCTTCTAAATTTAGATATCCAACCTAAGGAAATGCTTAGGTCTTGATAGGTATGTGCTTGCGATTGATAACAGAATATGACAATAATTTTTTAATTTCTTTTTTTTTTTTAAAGTTTTGGGCTGAGCACTAAAAAGCTATAAGAAGTCAAGACTCATTATACTATGTGAATAATGTCAAGAGCTTGTACACAAAGAGGAAACTGAAGAGAGCTAAATATAAGAAAAATGACCTGAAAGCTACACAACGTAAAGGGTCGTAAGAGAGGATTGCTATTAAATTATTGTGGCTGTGATATAAATGATGATTTTTACACATATCTTTTGTGTTTTTCTTTCAAATTTGTAATCTGTGTTGAAGACTAAAGCTTTCAGCTTATGTGTCCTCATCGAATGATAGATTGCTAACGCCCAGAGGCTTGTATAGCCAGTTGAACATATTAAGCCTAGAAAGGGACATTTTTGTTGTTAATATTGAGATCACTTGTAACACTGTCTGTTTCAAAAACCTTTTTTAAAAATCTAGACACATGTACAACCACTTGGGTGTTTTAACAATTCCTTTTGTTCAAGGGAAAGGTTAACTCAATGTTGACATCTTATGGCCAATAAAAACAAAGAATTGCTTCCCCTTTCACCTCCTTAAAAACAGAACGCCGCAATGGCTGTTGCATTGCGGTTGTATTACTTTACAAGAATCCTTCTCCGGTTGGCCCGACTGAGGCCACACGTGTGAGCAGAACATCCATCAACCAGAAAAAAAATGCAGAATTATTCCTTCTCTTTTAACAGTGGTTGCCTCCTTCTGACCTGTTTCGTTTTTTTATCAATGGGTTTCCGTTTGACCTCGATATTTTTGTAGAGCACCCACAGCAAAAAAATTAACATTTTCTTGCTTTCATCACAATTCTCTTTCGTCTCGATGTGACATCTTTATAACATATGTCTATCGTCTGTTATCTATATCTTATATGTAGATGTCATCACTCTAATGTCTCTATAATATGTCTTCAATGTCTCTCCATCATCTATTGTTTCTATGATGGCTGCACATCATCTCCTGTTGGTCTCAGTAACCTCAATTCTAATTGCTATATAACGTCTCTCCACCTTACTGTTACTGTACTCTGAAAAAATTCACTTTAACTTCTCTGTTAAGACGCTGTTCCCTACTTTAACCATTTCCTGTGTAAGCTCAAAAACACATTTTCTGTATTTCTTTCCACCGATTGTTTATTTTTTTGACACTAACATTTATTCAATTGTTTTTTAAAATTTCTTAATTGTTTCATGTCTACTTTGGTTGTCTGTCTAAAACACAATCACGTGCATCCTGATTTGAGGTCACATACGGCATTGTTGCCGTGAACACAAGATGAATATTTTAGGACAATCTGTGTATTGCTGTTATGAGATTTTTTTATGATATACCTTTAACCGTTGGATTTTAAGATAATTTTATTTACTCACAAAATAATAGTAATAATAATAATAAAATTATAACTATAAATCCCAATTTTTATATGTGCTAACTTAAAAAAAAATATTTTTATGTAAATGTCTGCGGTTTGAAGATAACAATAGATAGGAAGTAATTTATACCCACAAGTGCCAAGCAAATGTCATAGACTAAAGGGCCTTAGACTTTAGAGAAGTCGACAGCTTGAATTGTAATCCATCTAAGATATTTATTTTAAGAATGCTTGTTTGAATGGCGAAGTGAAAAAAATATCCTTTGAAGTATTTCTTTAAATGACTATACAGGAATATTTCCTAAAAAAAATAACAACAGTGTTGAAGTGGAGATTAAATGATAATCGGCTTTCTTATGCAATGGTCACAATAACTTTTGGTATATTTTTAAATACCCTGGTACCATTCATAACATTTTGAGACTCAGTGCACCAACATCACTTCTTCCGTGTCGCTAGCTTTCACGCCCGTCTAAAACGGTCCATTAGTGACAAAGCATCATAATGTCCTAAGTACTGCTGCCAGAAGCAACATTTACTTTCTGGGAAATCCCACACCATGGTTCTGTCAACAATTCTACTGCACTGGAAGGTACGAACAGAAACCTCAAAGGTCGATGTCCTCATAAATTACCTTTGGCTATTTTTATTTAGTTGTTTGTGTGAGTCGCTTCAAGAAAAAACTCTCTACCTACTAAACCTAACAAAAAAAAAAAAAAAAAAAAAAAAAAAAAACCCAACAACAGTGTTGATGGAGTTGGTACTTTTTTAAAAAAAATTCCTTTACTGGCGCACAAAATAATAGCAAAAATAGATAAAATAAAACAAATAAGATAAAAATTGAGTTATTGCTAGGGTTTCTAAGACAGTTACGTTATTCAAGAAAACATTGAATTGAAGAGAAGAAAAAAAAAAGAAAGAGTGTTTGTGGTTATTTTATTAGCAATTTCTTGCGAACAGGTTAACCACCGCATATAAATATCTTAATATTAGATGAAATGTGGAGATGAGCTAAACAAGTGCTTCCCGAAATGTTTAGTATGTCGGACCGGCAGGAATTTTCCCATAGCTCGAGGGACTGGTGCACTTTTTGCACTGTACTGACATGGTAGTGAGGTGTAATTAATTGTAATCTGTTTCTTTCATTGTATGTGCTTAATGTACAAAAAAAATGAAACATTCTTTTTGGTTTAGTGTAAATGGCTCCATATGGAAAACCGTAATTACATTTTTCTGTCCTTTCTCGATAACGTCTGCTGACCAGTGGCTGATGGCCCAGAGGCCTGCACCGGACAGTGGACCACAACTTTGAGAAGCACTGAACTAAATTAGTCACTTGCGCCATGCGATTGAGGCCTATAACGCTTTGAAATCGAATAAATTAAATTTTCTTCATATTCATATTTTGAGATCATTGGGGAGGCAAAAGACATTTTTTTTAAACCTTAGATATTTTAAAATGATAACTCGTGTTTTTTTTTTCATTAAAAAAATGAAAGCCACAATTTTATTCCTATCATGATCTTTGTCTCAAAAAATGCCATCTGGTAAATTTAAAACCTTCTTCCACCTCATTGGCTCTTAGAAAATAGAACTTTCTTACATGAATGATGATCAACTCACATTACATTCCTCCCATCCGCCGCCCCTTTAACACACACACACACACACACACACACACACACGCGCGCGCGCGCACACACACACACACACACACACGCAC
>MUZC01000210.1:184489-194543 GCA_002072015.1 Radix auricularia
CACACACACACACACACACACGCACGCACGCACGCACACACACACACACACACACGCGCGCGCACACACACACACACACTCACACACACACAATCGCACACTTATGATTTTAATCACACAGGCCTGCAAGGAAGGAAACATGCTCAACTAACTCCAACTTCTACACAGGTAGATCTATATATGAACACATGATTTACGTACATTTACTTTTCGATATATAAGTTAACTTGTTTGTGCTCATTCAACTACTTTTATACATTACGATTATGTTAGGTAAAGGGGCGGTCCGTATAAGATCGCCCATCTTACCTTACATTACGTCTTCGCAATGTTCGTTAACCTGCAAAGTTTCCGTAAATCGGCGAGGCAAATGAACAGGTGAGACAGATAACAGAAGTAAGACATAAACAGGTGGGATAAATAAGCAGATGTGATGAATAAACAGTGTAACAAATAATTTGGCGTGACAAATAAACAGATGTGACAAATAAAGAAGTGTTAAAAATAAAAAGGTGTGACGAAGAAACTGATGTGACAAACAGGTGAGGGAAATAAACAGGTGGGACAAATAAACAGGTATATCAAATTCGCTGAACAATACTTTTTCTTCTTCATGTTCCAACGGATATCGTTAACCAATGATTGAGACTTTCATTATTCAAGTCTAATAAACCTTGCCAGTAAATGTAGGAGATATTTTGATTTGAGCCATGAATTAGTTTTGAGAATTAAACACAAATTCCCGAATTAAATGGAATAAGTTAACATCTTTTTAAAAAAACTGGAAAAAATCACCGTAATACACAACTTCCCGAATTAAAACGAATATGTTATTATCTTTCAAAAAAACTGAAAATATCACCGTAATACACAGCTTCCCTAATTAAAAGGAATAAGTTATTGTCTTTAAAAAAAACGTAAAAATCACCGTAATACAAAATTTCCCGAATTAAAAGAAATAAGTTATTATCTCTTAAGACTGAACATATCACCGTAATACAATACTTACGTAATTAAATTAAACGAAATACGTTTTTATGCTTTTAAAAAATGGAATGATCACCATAATACAAAATTCGTCCTTTCTCCTATTGCTTTTCTTTAAAGTGACAGTAAAGTTATATAAAAATAATTATGGCGTTGAATTGCTCCGCATGTTTATTCATGAATAGTTACTCATTGCATATTTTTTTAATTTTGATCATTAGCAGATTTTTCATTACAACGTCAGATATGCTGACAATCCGTAACACGCTTCACCTTTTACTGATATCTCATCTTGTGAGACTCACATCAGACTACTACAATCGGTCTTCACGAAATACTTGCTAATATTGGATTTCTTCACACCTTTGCTATATTTGCATGTAGCGCTGCTGGCGTTACATTCGATGCGACGCTGGCAGAGATGTCCGTTAGAATCCGACTGACATTTATCACACGGGCAAGTGAAGCAGCGTTCGTAGTTTTCTTTTTACACAGGTTTACGGCATAAAACTGATTGTGTGACTAGCACAATGCCCAGCCGCCCCACATTAATCTTACTTTGAAAGTTACTAAGTTATTAGAGTTAGGTTGGTTATATTTTAAAAAATTCCAAATCATTATGCTAGGAAACTGCGAAAGGAAAAGAGGTCAACCCAAAATGACCTGGGAGAAGAATGGACACAAAATGGGGACAGTTAGAGAGATTGGCGCAGGACCGGGATGCCCGGAAAGAGCATTTATTCGTGGCCTATGCCCCAGATGGGACGATGGGTATGATGAAAAAACGGCAGCTAAATTTTAGTTATCTTACGCAGTTATTCATGTCTTGTGCATCCTAAAACTGTATCGATTTGTTCTCAAGAGCTATACTTTCTTTATTTTTGTTCATATCCTTCTACTGCACAGATCTATACTTGCCGTATGTCGCTAAAAGCAAAGGCTTTATTTACAATGTCCTAGTTGTGTGAGTGATGGCCTGTTGAACATGTCCTAGTTGTGTGAGTGATGACCTGTTGAACATGTCCTAGTTGTGTGAGTGATGGCCTGTTGAACATGTCCTAGTTGTGTGAGTGATGGCCTGTTGAAGTATATGTTTAGACCTACCTTCATGAACACTCAAGAAAAATATAAGTCAAATTTACATGTCATCTGTCACTGTCATGAAGCATAGGCAGACTATACTTAGTATTGACAGATCTCAACATTGACCACAACAAATTGTAGCATTGACCACAAGAACATTATTTAAATTCAACTTTGATCAGTATTCTTATTTTTCCTTTTAATGTCATTGATGAAATCAAAACGAAACATTTTTTGTTTATGAAATGAAACATTTTTATTTGATAAATGACAGACACCTAAAAAACAGATAAATTATCATTAAGAGACACAAGAAGGCCTTGAAATTTTCGGCAGTATATGTTTTTTCCCCATGACAAAGCCTATCCCAGTGATGGCGAACCATTTTGGGGTTGCGTGATTAAAATGCAACAAAAACATACTTATTTTATAGCAAAGTGCCAACACTCCAAAGAAAACCCGAAATGGGTGGTTTGCTAGCTGGTTTGATTAGGAAGTAATATTTGATGACGCTCTGCGTGCCGACTGTGGCACGTGTGCCATAGTTCCACAGGTTCTCCATCACTGGACTACTAGGCGTTGAATTGCTCTAATTAGAGAACTAACCTGCCCTACACTACAGCGTTGATAACAAGTCTGAGTCCTGTCTGGTGTGTGTCAGAAAAATCAGGCATCTTATAAACCTGGTTACACATAAATATCGCTACGCATATGCTCGTGGTCAATACTATACGGATGTATGTTGATGTTTTGGTGTTCTGATCAAGGCACTTTAGTTCAAAATATGGTAGGGATGGAGACAGACGTCCGGAAGCATTTCGTTAGTATTCTGTAGTTTAATTATTATTTAGTCTACTTCCTGTTTCAAAATTGCAGTTCTCAATTATTGAAAAATGTACCCCTCGGCTACATGTTTACTTATATTTCTGTAAGTGTTCGTATAGGTCCGTAAACTATATAATATATAACTATTTATTATGTAACACTTTCCAGTGACTCTAAAATTGAAGTATCCGAAAAAAATAAAAGTGTGTGCGTCTTCTAACATCGATTTTTTTTTTTTTTTTTTTTGTATTTGAAAACACTTTGATATTGATACGTATTGTTGTTTTTTTAAATTATTATTTTTATAATAAATATTTTTAACAACTAAATAAGCATCCCTTGATTTACCAGGTAAACGTATTTCGTTATACTCTGATTTTGAGATATTTTGTGTGTGTGCATGTTTGCATACCTTCCTTTTGAAATGACTCATGACAAAGCGAACTGTCCTCTATTAACATGTACACATGCAATTAGTAACCCAGTTTGGAACTACAACTTTGACTCATAATTAATTCTAACCATTCGTTAAATGGGTTTTGAACACGGAACTTTTAATGAATGAAACAATGAAAACAAAGGGTCAAAATGATGTTGAAAGTAAATGGCTGCCAATGACAAGTCTGCACACGGTACATTTTATTGTTCCACGCTAATATCTGGATGTATATTTCTAAATTTCTTCATTTAAAAAATACATTATTTTCTGTTTGTTTTGTTTCCAAAGCAAATACTTATTTGGTTTGTTAACGATAAGTTTTTAAAAACATGTTTTTATTATTGTGATTAAAAATAATAAAACTAGAATTATTCACAAAATCAGTGTACTGTGCACTCATACTATCACTATCATACTCATGATTGCTTGGGATAAAAAAAATAAAATACAACAAACCAACAAAATCGATGTTAGAAGACACACACAATTTTATTTTTCGAAAGTGTTTCATCTTAAATGTTTATATAGTATATAGTTTATGGCCCTACACGGACACTTACAGAAATATTAATTAAAAATGCAGCATTTTTCAATAATTGAGAACTGCAACTTTGAAACAGGAAGTAGACTAAATAATAATAAATAAACTACAGAATACAACCGAAATACTTCCGGACATCTGTCTCCATCCCTACCCAAAATATTTTTAGGTGACTGATGTGAAATAAGGGTATCACATCTCTGGTGGTTGGTATTAACTATTAATATTAACTAATATGTGTAGTTTACACAGAAGAATAACAATAACTTCAAGAGTAAGGCTATCATCAGACTTCAATTGGAAGATGAAATTCAACTTACCTGCAAGCTGCTCGGGATGTTGAAGGCAGATTTTCAGAGGCATCCTACACTATCAGAAGATCCATGTTTCCTATTTCTAGATGGATGGATTATGTTCTTGGAAAGGAATTGCGGCCTCCAGCACCACCCCTCTGTTATCACAACGACGGACTGGTATGGCTACACAGTTCACCGTGACGTCATTCAGAGTACGCAGGAAAGCGGAATGAAGCGCAAAATAAGAAACAATTTGGAGACTAGAGTTTTTGCTCACCAAATTTAAATGACGCAATTCCGGATTGGCTTCATCTTTTAACTTTATATATACAAGCAACTGCCTAAATAGTACTTTTTGTAAAGGGTTGTAATGTTAAACAATTTTTTTTAAAATTTGTTATCAAATACAGTTGTGCAATGTTATTTAAACAAAAATAATGTGAAAAAAATAATGACTGCTTGTGTTCACATGGGAGAAAGAATTAAATATTGATTTCTCACTACAATCATTCGAATTTTTTAACTGCTATTCAAACATTTTTGTCATTTCTTTCCGTTAAAAAACCCGATTGTATAGCTACTTACGGGCAGATATTTATTTATTGCTATCTTTCATGCAGATATTTATTTAGTGCTACCTTACATGCAGATATTTATTTCTTGCTACATTTCATGCATCTAATTTTTTATTGCTATCTTTTAAGAATTTGGTTGTTAACGCTACCACTCAGTCATGTGTTCATTGTTGCTACCAATCAGGCTTGTGTTCATTGTTTCTACCACTCTGGCATGTGTTTATTGTTGCTACCACTCAGGCTTGTGTTCATTGTTTCTACCACTCAGTCATGGGTTCATTATTGCTACCACTCATGCATTTAAAAAAAAATTCTACCACTCAAGCAAATTTTTATTATTGGTACCACTCAAGTATTTGTTTATGTATTGCTACCTACTAGACTTGTGATTGTTAACGCAATTTTTCATATATTTTTCAGCTATAGCTATCAACCAATTGTGATTGATACCTTTTCAGTAACATGTGGTTATTTTTATACTTAAGGTGAATTTTTCTTCAAATATGCCACATAGCTACTGAGCCACATACACTGCAGTAATTCAAGTCTAAAATATAATGAGACTGTGTGCTACTTGTTAGAGCCAAAAACAGGGCCACACACTTCGTAAAGGGTTCGGGTAAGTGTTGCTATGTATTGTTTGGCAGCAAAGTTTACAAAAAAATAATAAATTTACAGTGGTTAAGTGCAATGAAGCGTGTTTAATTAAATGGATTTCTGTCCAGTAATATTAACAGAGGGGGGTGTAACTCACCACGCAGGCAGGTTATTTCTCCTGATGTCTGTCAGAATGAGAGACAGTGTCAGAAAGTTCAACCGTGCACGAGCAACACACGGCAGAGAATGGCCATAAAAGATCCCACATGTGGAATGGTGTCAGCATCCCTGAGCATTGCTCTGACAGCAACTATGCTCCCCCCCCCCGAAAGGAAACTAATAGGTAGGGTAGCCCCCAACTCCCCCCCCCCCAAAACAACAAAAAAGGTCCCTTCTTAGGTTACCTCCTGAGCATCAATGAACACGGGAGAAAATGCCTTTCACGAAAGTTGACCTCACATAGAAGGGGTTGAGTTTTCCCTGCTTCAACTCGCTACAAGTTGGGCGCCACCCCAGCTAAGCAAACGAGTCTATTATCAAAGGAATGTCTTTAGGGGGGATCATCAAAGTGACCAACCTAAAGGTGTTACTAGACGGGGGGATCATCAAAGTGACCATCCTAAAGGTGTTACTAGACGGGGGAATCATCAAAGTGACCAACCTAAAGGTGTTACTAGACGGGGGAATCATCAAAGTGACCAACTTAAAGGTGTTACTAGACGGGGGGATCATCAAAGTGACCAACATAAAGATGTCACTAGACGGTGGGAATCATCAAAGTGACCAACCTAAAGGTGTCACTAGACGGTGGGAATCATCAAAGTGACCAACCTAAGCGTGTCACTAGACGGGGGAATCATCAAAGTGACCAACCTAAGTGTCACTAGACGGGGGAATCATCAAAGTGACCAACCTAAGCGTGTCACTAGACGGTGGGAATCATCAAAGTGACAAACCTAAGGGTGTCACTAGACGGTGGGAATCATCAAAGTGACCAACCTAAGCGTGTCACTAGACGGGGGAATCATCAAAGTGACCAACCTAAGCGTGTCACTAGACGGGGGAATCATCAAAGTGACCAACCTAAGCGTGTCACTAGACTGTGGGAATCATCAAAGTGACAAACCTAAGGGTGTCACTAAACGGTGGGAATCATCAAAGTGACCAATCTAAGGGTGTCACTAGACTGTGGGAATCATCAAAGTGACCAACCTAAGGGTGTCACTAGACTGTGGGAATCATCAAAGTGACAAACCTAAGCGTGTCACTAGACTGTGGGAATCATCAAAGTGACCAACCTAAGGGTGTCACTAGACGGTGGGAATCATCAAAGTGACCAACCTAAGGGTGTCATTAGACTGTGGGAATCATCAAAGTGACAAACCTAAGCATGTCACTAGACTGTGGGAATCATCAAAGTTCTTTCACACTTGACAGACCTTGGCAGGTAATGTCATTTTAGCAACATCTTCTGAGCATTCATGTGCCGTAGTTAGTTGTGAGTATACTATTTTTAGCGCATTTTCGAGAAGTCGAATGCGCTATTGCACCCGTTTTGTCCGTCCGTCCGTCCGTCATCACCCTTGATCAAAGCATCCATAAGTCCTAGACCCATGAGGTATATATGTTTTTGTATGTCCTGACCTGCCATTTGTGCATCAACACTCAGTTACTCGATCCGTTAAAAAAACCCGTTAAAATTACCAAAAAATATTTCGAATCGAGAGGTAACACTAGCGCAGGGAACGGCCGCCATTGCCGGAAGTCAAATACATAGTTTTTCAAGCATTGAAGAGTGGTGCGAAAGCGTGCAAAAGAATTAGTTTTTTTTTTAGTTGACGTCATTAGAATATGTGTAAAAGTTTAGAGAGTTTTACGTCATCATTTGTGGTGACTTGTAGTTAGATTAAAGAGAAAATATTTTTTTTTTAAATGTAAAGAAATGACTTTTAAATTAAACAAAAGTATTTGGTTTTTTTTTGTTGACGTCATTAGAATATGTGTAAAAGTTTAGAGAGTTTTTGTGTAGACGGTTGTTGTGGCAAGGTGGGACGCCATTAAGTTTGTTTTTTTAAGCAGTGTCGAGATTTCTTGTGTAATAGGAATTTTATGAATCTTGGAACAAGCGGTTCAGATACAATTATCTAAAACATATGTTGTAAATCTGTCCATCCGTCCGTCTGTCATCACCCTAGATCTCAGCATCCAACAAAGCATCTGATGTAATTTTGATTATTCATTTTGGAAATTTTTAAGTTAGGGATGATAAATTTTTTCCATTACGCAATCTACAGGTAGCTAAAAAACAACAAAAAAATATAGAAATGCCACCAAAAAAATCACTTACATTAAACGCTGAAAATCGTAAAAAAGCAGGTCAAATTGAAGCACGAAGAGAAGCAAATCGAATCGCTCAACAAATTCGTCGTCAAAACCTACTCATTCGTATGAGAGAACAAACCCGAGATACAACAGCACATAGAGTAACACGTCAAAATCTACAAGTCAGAGCTGCAGAACAACAACAAAATACTGCGGCACGTGGAGTAACACGTCAAAATCTACAAGTAAGAGCTGCAGAACAACAACAAAATACTGCGGCACGTAGAGTAACACGTCAAAATCTACAAGTACGAGCTGCAGAACAACAACAAAATACTGCGGCACGTGGAGTAACACGTCAAAATCTACAAGTCAGAGCTGCAGAACAACAACAAAATACTGCGGCACGTTGAGTAACACGTCAAAATCTACAAGTAAGAGCTGCAGAACAACAACAAAATACTGCGGCACGTAGAGTAACACGTCAAAATCTACAAGTACGAGTTGCAGAACAACAACAAAATACTGCGGCACGTAGGGCAACACGTCAAGAACCAACCGAATGGGAACGAGCAGTTGCTGAATATGAGCAACAAATTCAAGACGGCCCAATGCATCGTTCCTACAGTTGTGATCGTTTATGGTTCAAAAAACAACTCCACAAGAAGACAAGAGCGCAACTAAAAACTTCAAAATGTACAGATGAGTACATTAATGTACTTGTACTTGAAGAACTGAACAACAATTTAGAGTACTGGTTTTGCAACACATGCATTGTCAGTGTTCGAAAAAAATGGTTTCCTCGTCTGAACATTCAGAATTCGGGAATTAAATTTCCCGATGTACCTGATGTAGTCAAGAATTTGACAAGTTTAGCAGAAAGGTGTGTGGCTCTTCGTATTCCGTTTATGAAGATCATCACATTAGGCTGTGATCGTCAATATGGCATAAAATCAGGTGTTGTCAATGTTCCAATAGATGTGAGAAAAACAATCCAAGCAATACCAGCACATCCAAATGCAAGCGGTGTTATTGAAGTGACGTGGATGAGAAGCATGCGATTTAAAAACTACTACATGAAAGCCCGAGTAAACCGTGCATCAATTTGGAATGCTGCAGTAGCTTTGTGACAAAAAACACTCTACAAAGCTGAAGGAGTAGTGCTTGACAACAATTTCAATGCCAACAATCCAGAAGAGATTGAAATGGATTCGGCTGAAGGACAAGAACAACAAATGGATGTAGACGAAGCGAATGTTCCACAAATTGACGAAAACGACACAGAGTTGTTGGAGATTCGTGCACAGAACGAGAACTACATTCCAGAAGAGACAATGCTAGATTCAGCTGAAGGCATTCAATTTGTTCCAGGTGAAGACCAAACTCCACTACCTATCCTTATGGATAAGTACTGTGAAGAGATGGCTTTCCCAACAATTTGGGGAGGAGAGCCAAGACGATGCAATGAAAACGTCAAGCTGTCATTTGAAGATCACGTTTCTTCAGAAATTCGTCGTTTTGATCGTCGTGCTGTTAAACCAGAGCATCTTTTGTTTCTTTACAAAAAAGCAATGATTAAACAGCTTTTGAGTAAAGTGAACATCGTCTTCCGTAAAGCAGCGGTATATATGAATGTAACAGCACAGCAAGCAATCAATCGAGATTTCATAAACGATGCTGTTGCGAAGGACAACGTTTACCGTTTCATGAACTCGATTACTGGTTCACCTGCCTATTGGGAGCAACAAAAAAAGAACGTGCTTGGAATGGTGAGACAATTTGGAATTTTTTCACTTTTCATCACACTGACAGCAGCAGAGACGCATTGGAAGGAATTGCTCAAAATTTTGAAAATTGTTGTCGACAAACAAGAGCCTTCAGACGAAGAGCTGAACGACATGGCATTTGAAGAGAAATCGCGTTTGATTAGTTCAGATCCAGTTACGTGTGCATTGTACTTTGATCATCGAGTCAAGTCATTGATGGCAACTTGGAAAGCAAGAGATGGGCCTTTTGGAATTTATAAAATCGCTCATTACTACTACCGAGTAGAGTTTCAGCATCGTGGCTCACCACATATTCACATGGTTGTGTGGTTGAAAGATGCACCAAGGTACAATCCATACGAAGAAGGAAATACCTCAATGATCATTGAGTTCATCGATCAATTGATGACCACAGAAGACAATGAAGAAATGGCAGATCTAGTCAAATATCAAATGCATAAATGTTCATTTACCTGCAAGAGAATGGTAAATGGACAGCAAATTTGCCGTTTTGGATCACCATTCCCTCCAATGGATCAGACTGTCATTCTGGAACCTCTTCCAAAAAACCACTTCAGAAATATGACGAATGTTCAAAAGGATAAGATATTTGGAATCAACAC
>MUZC01000210.1:195590-214829 GCA_002072015.1 Radix auricularia
CGACATCATTTCCTCAACAAAGATTTACCATTTTATCACTTTGTAAGTGGTAAAGCAGGTGTTGGAAAAAGTCATCTGATAAAAACAATTTATCAAGATGTACTCAGAATTTTGAGGAAGGATGCAGGAAATGCCGAAGGTGTTGAAGTACTTTTGGTAGCTTACACAGGAAAAGCTGCACACAACATTGGAGGAATGACAGCACATGGTGCTTTTGCATTAAATGCAGGTGCAGGTCAATCAAGAGTGACAGAACTCTCTGCAGACAATTTAAACACACTTGCTGCACAACTTTACAAATTGAAACTCATCATCATTGATGGAATTTCAATGCTATCATCCAACCTATTTGACCAAATTCATCGCACATTGACAAAAGTTTTCCGAACTCACAACACAGACAAAATCTTCGGAGGTGTTTCAGTTATCGTTGTTGGCGACTTCAATCAATTAGCACCAATTGGTAGTTACGTTTTCGAAGCGAGATCAGATCCAATTGCACGAATAGTGGGAAATCAAATTTGGCCACGCTTCAAATACTTTGAACTAGATGAAGTAATGCGACAAAAAGATGACAAGCTCTTTGCTGAAGTACTAAACCGTTTGGCAGTTGGACAAATGACAGAAGAAGACAAGCAAATGTTTCGAGATCGACAATTTTCCGAAGATCCAATTGAAGTTGGGAGATCAAATGGAATGATTAAATTGCTACCTCCAGAAGGAAAACAAGCAATCCGTCTTTTCCCATATAACGCTGAAGTGGATGCTTTCAACGAGGAACGAATTCGAAGACACAAAGCTGCAAATCCAGATGTACTTGCAATCAAATTTCCAGCAGTGGACAAGTTGATTGGTAGAGTCACACCAAGACAATCCAATCAAGCACTTCACTCGCTGGAGAACAAGAAAACAAATGACACAGCTGGCTTACCAAAATCACTCGAATTAGTCGTGGGTATTCGTTACATGGTGTCCACAAACATTGACGTAAGTGATGGGTTGTTCAACGGCGCATCCGGAATTTTAAGAATGGCAGAAGTTTTTCAAAAAAAGTAAACTCTGTCTACATAGAGTTTGACGATCTAAAGATTGGATTGAAAGCTCGAGCAGCACGAAAAGCATTCATGGATGCACACAATATTTCCCAGAATTGGACTCCAATTGCAAGGACAAAAAGAGTTTTTAACGTCCTTCAAAGTGAAAGTGTACAAGTTTGCAGAGAGCAGTACCCCCTAGTGGTCGCCGAAGGAATTACTTGTCACAAGAGTCAAGGTCAGTCCATGGAGCGTGTAGCAGTTCATTTAGGTGCTAGAAGCTTGCAACGCAAACTGGTGTATGTTGCCTGTTCTCGTGCAACCTCCCTGAACGGTCTCTATCTCATTGGAGAATTAAGAGACCCGAAACCACCAACCAGAAAAGACTTCCAGGTGGATACTGAAATTCAGCCTTTGAAAACAAGTTGTTTACTTACACCACGGTTCAAGATGCTCAGAGATCAATCAGCAGACATACAACTTGTGTCATCCAACGTACAGTCTCTACACAAACACGCAATCAGTATAAGAGCAGACCAAGTGTACACAGTCAGCAACGTTTTATGCTTTCAAGAAATTTGGATGAACAACACCGATGATGCCGAAATTCCAAATATGTTTGAAGTCGTCAGAAATCCTAGCACAAGACGAAAAGCAGAGGGAACCATCATCTACACAAATATCAATTCTGGATTGATGACATCACAACCAAAATCGATAAAACAAGAGTCTGGTCAACATCAACACATCGAAGCAACATCGTGTATGGTTGATGACATTGTCGTTATCAACATATACAAAAATCCAGCAACAAACAATCGGTTTTTCAAAGATTTCATCAATGAAAACTTTGCAGCACAACTCAATCAACCAAACGTCATCATTTGTGGTGACTTCAATCAAGATCTTAGCGGCCCAGGGGCAGAAATTGAAAACTTTTTCGAAACAAGCTTCAACATTCAGCTACTTTCACCAAGATTGGCAACCACGATCTATCAAACAACAATTGACGGAGTATTTGGGCGATTAGCTAATTACAATTTAGAATGTTTCATTTATGAGTCCTATTTCAGTGACCACAAACCACTTGTAGTTAGATTAAAGAGAAAATAAAAATTTTTAAAATGTAAAGAAATGACTTTTAAATAATTTTTTTTCAGGTATATTTATTACACAAGAAAATTCATAAATATATGTCTAAAATCTAAACACAATTACTGATAACTACATAATGCTGATATCTAACATATGTACTGATACATAATACGAAAATGCGCTAACACGTCCTGAGTACAAAAAGGGACCAGGCTTAACATGATTTTTTAAATATTAAATTTAATTCTAAAAGTGTTAAAATCTTTTGATTTCACAAAATTTAGAATGGTCAATTTCAGCAGGAGTAAAGCTTTACATACAAATATGGTCGTGTTCAATCCTACCATCATTTGATAAACAATAATTCTTAAAATCAAAGTAACCGTGAACTATCAGAAAAATCCGTTAAAAATGGTACTTACTTTGTAGTAAAAGAGTAATAATGAAAATTAGAAAGACTCGGGACTTACTTTGCATCCGTTATATTCATTCATCCTCATTAACAAAATTAGTAGTAAGGATAATTTTTATTCCTCCCTATCTCTACCTTTATCCTCTGCATGGAAAACGTTATGTATAGGATGTATCCAAGCACAGCGATTATTTAATAAACTAAAGACTAACAGACTATGTTGCGGACTTTAAAGAAGGAAAATAATTTTTGAAGAGTAGGTAATAAAACCAAATATTGAACCGTTCTCTTTTAACCTTTTATACCCATTATAAATTGAAAGGTTATTGTTCAATAAAAATATTATTTTAAAAAAACTCATGATGTGAATATTACAAGATATGTTCTTTTCCTATATGATATTTCACAATATTTAGTGAGAAGGTGATAGTTATTACAATATTCGGTGAGACGGTAATAACTATTGAAATATTCTGAGACAATTTAATAGTAATTTAAGTAATTTGTGAGAACGTGAGTATTACAATATTCTTAGAGAAAGTGATATTTAGTACAATATTCTTAGAGAAAGTGATAGTTAGTTCAATATTCTTAGAGAAAGGGATAGTTAGTTCAATATTCTTAGAGAAAGTGATAGTACAATATCATTAGAGAAAGTGATAGTACAATATTCTGGGTGAAATTGATTTCTACTGGAATATTGATGATATTTTTTTGTTTGTTCGTTGAAATATTTATACATTTTTTAATATATTTTATCTTAATACTTTCTTTCCATCCGTCTCTTCCTCACGCCACGCTCACATATGTTAGACGCTAATACTCATCTACATCTCCACAACGGGGAACATATTGAAAGACAGATGGTTAGGGGAATTCCCCGGACCCTTGCATTAGCCTTACATTAGCCGCGAACCCATAACTCTAAAATCCAACTGGCCCGGACAGGTTTCACCCCTGGTTCCATTTCACTCGTACTTTGAATTAGTTAATTTGCCAGATTTTATTTCAATATACGAGTGCTGCCGTCTATTGAATCTGCAACCTTGGCCCCGAGGACAGGAAGTGCTTTAATGGGATCCATGACGGTGGGCGTTGCCCTACCTACATACGGGAACAATTGGCCATGCAAGCTTAACATTCGGTGACTTATCTTATTTGCTACAGGCACTCCTATACTAATGATTTAGCGCCCTACTCTTATCCATTGTTACGATTATTCTTAAGGTTTTTAAATGTTGATAGAATTTCTGAAGGGAAGAACACAAAAAATATGTTTGTTATTACATGCAAAATATTTGTATCTCAATGTTTAACTGAGGGTTGTATTACATTAGCTTCCTGTTGTATTTCCAAGTTAAAATTAATTGCCTTACGTATTATTACTACTTTAGTCTTTGCTATTTTATCCTCCAGTGTTTTAAGGTTGAATGATTTAACAATTAGAGTTGCTCTTGTAAGTTCGGAATATTCACCAGTAATGAATCTGGCAGCTCTTTTTAAATTGTGCTCTAGTATATGAATGATTTTGACATATTTTTTTTTTTGGTGGGGGGGGGGGGGGGCTGGAGGAATGAAGAAATTCAACCAGAGCTGAGATTAGAAAGCATGTTAGGAGCGGTTTTGAAAAAAAAACTTTATCGATGTCTTTTAGGTAAAAACCGGGATAACCAAT
The DNA here is from genome assembly GCA_002072015.1 of Radix auricularia. NCBI lineage: Eukaryota > Metazoa > Mollusca > Gastropoda > Lymnaeidae > Radix > Radix auricularia. Next base: position 199,807 of record MUZC01000210.1, read on the forward strand.
TTCTTTAAAAAAAGGTTTAAAAATTCTAATTAAATTGCAAAACTGCACTTAAACCACTGGTTAAGCCAATGACATAATAATCTTCTATATCAATCATTGAAAAAGCCAGTTAATGCAAGCAGTTTTAAGACGCTTTGTCATTTCGTTGATTTTCCAGTCCGATTTTAAAATTCAGGTTTGATTTTTTTCTTTAAAAACTCTGCCATCGGCTACTCCCCATTTTCTAAAGTCCAAAGTCTTCCTATTATTTGACTTGCGGTTTGAGTTGTAAATGTGATAATGTCTTCTCTTCTTGACCCAAACGTAAAACGAGAGAAAACCTTGATGGCGCATTGATCATCAAGTGAGGCGGCCGTAAAGAACATGATACATCCGAGTAATAAATCTAACAGGAGCCAACCCGAAGCTAGAGACAGAAAATTCGTTTTTCTTAATTCCTTGGGGAACAGCACTATGCATTTAAGTCCTGTGCCCACGATGAATGGGCGCACACAGGAAAAGAGATTGGGGGGGGGGGGGGTATGGTGTAAGGATATAAGTTTCAACTTTAATTTGTTTTTGGAAGGTAACTGAAGACACGTTGGCCGATCTAAGTCATGATAAGAGGCCAAGAGCCTGAGTTTTATAGGTTTAATTTTAAAAAAATATTGGATTCATAAATTGAAACTTTTAGATATTTTTACAGATGTATTTAAATGTACTTTATGGTGAGATCTCATAAAAATAATTATTTAACAGCCAACACTCCTCCTCACCCGGTCCTTATCTCACACATTAATTAAGCGACAAAAAAAACAACACTTTTTTCTTACGATGCGTACTCTTCGTAATAACACCAGTTCTCTCATGAGACTAATACATCTAGAACGTTACACATCTATTCCCTTGTTACACGATTCCAGTTCCCTGTCACCGTACACTGCTACCAATTCACTAACTCAGCCTTCAGCATCTTCCGTTTATCAGCTACATCCATTTATCAACCTCGTCCATTTATCATCTATAGCCTCAAAATCCCCTTTCTCCTAATGCGCATATAACAATATCCCAAATCCTACAATCTCTTTACACACCAATATCCCACTTTCCTTTACAGCTACCCCCACCTTCCCTCACACCTACCCCACATTCCCTCACACCTACCCCACATTCCCTCACAGCTACCGAACATTCCCTCAAACCTACCCACACATTTCCTCACACCCATCCCATATTCCCTCACACCTACCCCACATTCTCTCACAGCTACCCCACATTCCCTCACAGCTACCCCACATTACCTCACAGCTACCGAACATTCCCTCACACCTATCCCACATTCCCTCACAGCTACCTAACATTCCCTCGCACCTACCCCACATTCCCTCACACCTACCCCACATTCCCTCACACCTACCCCACATTCCCTCACACCTACCCCACATTCCCTAACACCTACCCCACATTCCTTCAAAGCTACCCCACATTCCCTCACACCTACCCCACATTCCCTCACACCTACCCCAGATTCCCTCACACCTACCCCACATTCCCTCACACCTACCCCACATTCCCTCACAGCTACCCCAAATTCCCTCACAGCTACCCCACATTCCCTCACACCTACCCCACATTCCCTCACAACTACCCCACATTCCCTCACACCTACCCCACATTCCCTCACACCTACCCCACATTCCCTCACACCTACCCTACAGTCCCTCACACCTACCCCACATTCCCTCACACCTACCCCACATTCCCTCACACCTACCCCACATTCCCTCACACCTACCCCACATTCCCTCACAGCTACCCCACATTCCCTCACAGCTACCCCCACATTTCCTCACACCTGTCCCACATTCCCTCACAACTAGCCCCACATTTCCTCACACCCATCCCACATTCCCTCACAGCTACCTCCACATTTCCTCACACCTATCCCACATTCCCTCACAACTACCAATACAATTCTTCACACCTGTCCCACATTCCCTCACAGCTAGCCCCACATGTCCTCACACCTATCCCACATACCCTCACATCTACCCCCACATTTCCTCACACATGTCCCACATTCCCTCACAGCTAGCCCACATTTCCTCACACCCATCCCACATTCCCTCACAGCTACCTCCACATTTCCTCACACCTATCCCACATTCCCTCACAGCTACCATACAATTCTTCACACCTGTCCCACATTCCCTCACAGCTAGCCCCACATGTCCTCACACCTATCCCACATACCCTCACATCTACCCCCACATGTCCTCACACCTATCCCACATTCCCCCACACGTTTTTTCCTAGAGACCCCGAAACCCCAATAAAGAAACCCCTGAGTTCTAATGAAGACGCATGAAGCAGACAGTCCCGGGTGCACTGTAGAATGTTGCATCAAGCTGTGACAGTCTGGCTAACGAAGACACCCGAGAGGTCCCGCGTGGTAACTTAAGAAATGAATTGTTTGTTTTCGTCTGCAGCAAAGCGATGTCCTGCTGGTTAACAAGGTTAAATAACGTCCATCCTCTAGTTATTGCTGTTCTTGTGGTGGAACACCATTAGGGACATATTTCCAATATTTCATGCGGGCTACGCCCCGTGGGGCAGATCTTTTGAAAAATAATTAGTATTTCTTTGTTTTTACTTTATGTTGTATGGAGTAAAGGGTAAAGTATTGTAATCGTGCAAAAGATAAAAATCTAATTTTGTTTCCGAAACACCCTGTTTTGCAACCTTAGTATGTGTGTGTGTGTGAGTATGTTGAGCTTTAAAATAACTTTTGTTGTGAAATTAAGGTGCGCACGATCACGGTGCGCTCGAATGTGCGAGAAAGTTTACGGGAGCCATATTCCGACTTTATTTTATACTAGGTTGCGCTGGGGAGACGTGGCGCCAAGCCTAATTTATCCTTATTTGATAAATACGAAATATTAAACTTCCTGAAATGTACATAAAGTATTTTATAATAAGGGTTGTAGTGCGACTACGGTGCCCAATTTTTTTCTTTGTCAAAAGCCTATGTAACTTATCCTTGTCTGATAAATATGAAATATTAAACTTCCTGAAATATACACAAAGTATTTTATAATTAACAATCTTAAAATCCTCTTTTTACATCATTCCCTTTACAAACATTAAACATAAGCTAAAAAAACAATGACGACATATTATTTTTTTAATCGAGAATCTTTAATTTATAACTAGAGGTTGTAGGGCGCATACGGCGCCCACTCTTTTTTTTTTGGTCAAAAGCCCAAATAACTTATCCTTGTTTCATGAGTACGAAATATTAAACTTCATGAAATGTATACAAAATATTTTCTTATATTATAAATGTTGATTTTTGGCGCTTCATCACCTGCCTCAGCGGCGCGTGCAGCTTCTCGCGCTTCGACTTCTCTAATAAGTTGGTAAGTCTGAACCAAACGATTGCGTTGACGAAAAAAGCGATCGATTTGATCCAGTATTTCCCGCTTGCAGTTCTCAGCGTAGTTTCCTTCACCTGTGCGTGTGTTGTTTCGGTATTTGTCGTTCTATTTTATTTCTAATCATTTTGCGCACCGATGCACACCAAACAATGACGTCATATTAAATATTTTTACAGCATTAATCACCACACGATTTTTCAACTGCTATAGACTGTTGTACATCGTTCCTCAGCGTTCCACATCCATCCAGTGAGTGACTTGGACTATTATTTTATTTATTATTGTGCGCACCTCCTGATTGCACATCTTGTTTATAAGCTCAAACAATGATGTCATAGCGTTACACAGTTAGTGAGTGACTCGTGCTGTTATATTTTATATTTTGAATGCAGTAACTCGAACTATTTTATTAGCTTTCTATCATTGACAGGAGTTAAAGTTTTGTCAGACTGTTTATAAATATATAGTTTTATTAGATTAAATTTGCCCTCTAGCTAAGACAACTGCGTCGGTCGTTCATACAATAAGACTGAATGATGCCGCAAAGGTTGGCTCGGATAAAAATATAAAGTGCTTTTGAAAATAATCAAGAATACAAAGAGATCCACAAAGGTTAAAAATATCGGTAACTGGCACCCAGACCCAAGAAAAGTAGTACCTCGGTATGTGTCTTGCGTTGGAATAAGTCCAATTTGGTATACGTCTTATTTGGACGCAAAACATTATGTTCCTGGAATACGACCCCCGTGCTATTATATATATACTAGAGGCAAGTACCCGGCTTCGCACGGGTTTTAAATGAGGTTTTCTGTTGAAGCGTAATATACTGTTTATTTGCATGAAGTAAAAGGGTACATTTATCTTAAAGCAGGTCAAATACTATTGCCTGTCAGAAAAGCATAGTGTCTGCAATTCTATACCAGCAATCCCAAGACTCTGGCACACCAGTTAAGACTGCACTATCGTGGTAGTGTAATTAACATTTTCCGAATTCCCATTATTCCAAATAGTAGAATTAAAGATTTTCAATTTTTATATAGCTTATATGAGTAAAAAACAACACTATATTACCATGGCAGTTATGTATTTCTCAACTTCCCAAAGTATCATGCTTCTACTTAAACGGGAAATAGGAGAATTAATAATTTTCACTTTTTGTATCGCTCATATAACGAAGAAAACTACATTCGGCCCGGCCCTCTTAGAGAGATAATTTAAATATGTTTTCACCTGTTACCATTGGAGATGTGAAACACAGCTCATTTAAGGAAAAAAATACATGTGGGAACAACAGTCCCACCCTGAAGGAGAATTTTAAAAGATTTTTTCTCCATTTTTTGTTTGGAGGGTGTGTGCTCAATAACTTCCAAAAGTTTATTTTTTTTACGTAAATTTGGTAAATTTGAAAATTAGAGATAAGACGGCTTTTCATATAAGAAAAAACTACATTTTGTCCCCTAGCCCCCAAGCGTGGGATTTTTTAAATTCTTGTTTGCAAATTAGCGTTGGTAGAGTGTGCTTAACAACTTGCAAAACTTTCAAGCTTCTACATATACGGGAAATAGGATTTTTTAGTGATTTTCAATTTGTATATAGCTCATATAGGGAAAAAAACATTTGGGCCCCTGGACCCCAGAAAGTAATAATAAAAATATATTTTCGCCTGTTATAATTTGGGTCATGAACTAAACAATATTCTAAAATATCATGCTTCTGCCTACTCGGGAAATAGGATAATTAGTTATTTTCAATTTTATATACCTCAAATAACGGAGGAAAAACGTTTTTGGGCCCCCGGCCCCTAGATTTAGAATTTATGGAACGATTGCCATTATTGTCGGGAGAGTATGCTCAAGAATTTCCAAAAGTTTCATGATTTCACCTAAACGGTAAATTTGAGAATTAATGATGAGTGAGTTTTTAATATAAGAAAAAACTACCTTAGGGCCCCCGGCCCCCAATGAGTAGGAAGTTTAAAATTCTATTTTGCAAATTAGCGTTAGGAGAGTGTACTTAACAACTTCCGAAACTTTCATTCTTCTACCTACACGGGAAATAGTCGAATGGGGGATTTTCAGTATTTATATAGCATATATATTAGTCTTTTTTTTAAAAAAAAAGAACTGCATTTGGGCCCCCGGCTTCCAGTAAGTGATAATTTAAATATTTTGTTCACCTTTTACCACTGTGGGGTTGTACTCATCAATGTTAGGAGGAGCTCATGCTTCCACATAATCAGAAACCTGATCTTTCTTGAGACGTGATTGTATTTCGTTGTCTACATTTTGTTAATTTAGCCCACTTAAGAAAAAGTACATTTTGGCCCCCGGCACCACATAAGTGTGATTTTTTTTCTTGGCCATTATTGCTAGGAGAGTAATTTCCAAAAGTTTCATGTTTTTACGACATGGTACATTGGAGAGTTAGGGATGAGTTTGTTTCTAATATAAGAAAAAACAGCATTTGGGCCACCGGCCCCCAATGAGTGGGAAGTTTGAAATTCTTTTTCGCAAATTAGCGTTAGGAGAGTGTACTTAACAACTTCTCAAAGTTTCATTCTTCTACCTACATGGAAAATTGTAGAATGGGTGATTTTCACTATTTATATAGTGTATATAAGTATAATTTTTTATAAATTTTTTTTTCTGCATCACTAATTCTCCAACTTTCCGTGCAGGTAGAAGCATGAAACTTTGGGAAGTTGTTGGATATTTTTTATCGACAAAGACTGGCGAAAAAGAATTTTTAAAATCTCGCTCATGTGGGGCCGGGGGCCCAAAATCTTTTTTTGCCTACATCACTAATTTTCCAACTTCCCGTGTAGGTAGTAGCAAGAAACTTTAAGAAGTTTTAGAGACTCACAACAAAAATTGGCGAAAAAGGATTTTGAAATTCACACTCATGGGGGCCGGGGCCCCAAAACTGTTTTTATTTCCTTTTAAGCTATAAACTAATTGAAAATCAATAATTCATCTATTTCCCGTGTAGGTAGAAGCAGGAAACTTAAGAAATGTTTTGAGTTCATGCTTTCGACGATAATTGGCAATAGAGAATATTAAATTTCCCACTCATGGGGGCTGGGGCCCCAAAAACGATTTTTTCATTTAATGAGCTTTATAAACATTGAAAATCACCAATTCTCCTATTTTCCGAGTAGGTAGACTTATCAAATATTGGGGAGTTTATAAATACACTTTCACGATGCTAGCAGGTGAAATAATTTTTAAAGTATCTCTTACTGGAGGGCTGGGGGCCCAAATTTAAAAACTAAAAATCACGATTTCTTCCATTCACCATGTAGGTGGAGAGCATGAAACTTTAGGAAGTTGTTGAGTTTAATCTCCCGATGATAATTGGCGAAAGAGAATGTTAAATGCCCACTCATAGAGGTACGGGAGCCCCCCAAAAATGGGGCGCCATAAAACTCCCCCCCCTTATATGAGCTATTTACAAACTGCAAATCAATAATTCTCCTATTTCCCGTATAGTTTGAAGCATGAAACTTTGTTAGTTTTTTGAGTACATGCTTCCTATGATAATTGGCAAACGCGAATGTTAAATTTCCCACTAATGGAGGCCGGGGCCCCAAAAACATTTTTTCTTTATATGAGCTATATAAAAATTGAAAATCACTAATTCTCCTATTTCCCATATAGGTAGAAGCATGAAACTTTTGAATTTTTTTGAGTACAGGCTCCCGACAATTGGCAAAAGGAATGTAAGAATTCCCTCTAATTGGGTACCGGGGGCCCAACTATATTTTTCTTATATTAAAAACCAACTTCTCACTAATTCTCCCATTTTCCGTGTAGGTAGGAGCATGAAACTTTGGGTAGTTGTTAAGCACCCTCTCAGGACAAATGTTTGCGTAAAAGAATTTTGAAATACACACTCATGGGGGCCGCGGCCCTAAAAACGTTTTTTTTTCTTATATGAGATTTTTAAAAATTGAAAATAACTGATTCACTTATTTCTCGACTAGGTAGACTCATGAAACGTTGGGGTATTGATAATTACACTTTCACGATGGTAGCAGATGAAAACATATTTTAAAACATCTCTAACTGGGGGCCGGGGGGCCAAATGTAGTTTTTTTCCTAATATAAACTATATAAAAACTACACATCACTAATTCCCCCATTCTCCATGTAGGTAGAAGCATGTAAAAACATAAAACTTTATGAAGTTGTTGGGTACCCTCAAAACGACGATAATTGGCGTAAAATAATTTTTAAATGCACGCTCATTAGGGTTTGGGCCCAAATAAAAACATGTTTTTTTTCCTTATACGTGCTATAAAAATTTGAAAATCAATAATTCTCCTATTTTCCAAATAGACAAACGCATTAAACTTTGGTGGTTTGTTAACTACACTTCCACGATGGTAGCAGGTGAAGAATTATTATTTTTTTAATTTCTGTGGGCTGGGAGGCCAAAATGTTGTTTTCCCCTAATAATATTTATATAAAAATTAAACATCACGAATTCTCCCATTCCCCATGTAGGCAGAAGCATAAAACTTTAGGAAGTTGTTGGGTACCCTTTCACGACAAAAATTCGCGTAATATAATTTTAAAATTCACACTCATTGTGGTCGGGACCTCAAAAACGTGTTTTTTTCCAATAATTTTTGTATAGTTAATATTTGGGTAAAACTACATTTAGGCCTCCCAGCCCACAGTAAAGAATGTTTTAAATAATTGTTCACCTGCTACCATCTTGGAAGTGTAGTTAAAAATCCCCAAAGTTTCATGCCTTTGGAAAATAGGAGAATTATTGATTTTCAAATTTTTATAGCACGTAAAAGAAAAAAACATGGTCTCTTTGGGCCCAGGCCCTCATGAGCGTGCATTTAAAAATTATTTTACGCCAATTTTCGTTGTTATGAGGGTACCCAACAACTTCCTAAAGTTTTATGTTTTTACCTACACGATGAATTGTGGAATTTGTGATGAGTCGGTTTTTAATATAAGAAAAAATTATATTTGGGCCCCAGGCCCCCTGTGAGTGGAAATTTATCATTCTCTTTCGCAAACTTTCATCTGGAGATTGTACTCAATAACTTCTTAAAGTTTTATGCTTCTACCTAAATGGAGAATGGGGGAATTAGTTATGTGTAGTTTTTATATAGTTTATATTAGGAAAGACGTGGTGGTCGAGAGGTAGCGCTCTCGACTGTCATACCGATGGTCACGAGTTCGAATCCACACGAAGGTGAGGATTTGTTCTCGGGGCCTAAGGAGTCCCCGAGTCACCCAGCTCCGAATGGGTACCTAACTAGACAATAGTTAGGCGGCTGGGGTAATGCGTGGAACCCCTATAGCCGTGGCCTGTGACCGCTGCATCACTTGCCAACAGATCATCCTTCATGGTCTGTGGACGCAATTATCTTCTGCATAGAAGGAGCGTCTGTATAAAAAAAAAAATTTTTTAAATATAAAAAAACTACATTTGGCCCCCGGCCTTCAGTAAGAGATATTTTAAAATATGTTTTCATCTGCTACCATCATGAAAGTGTACTTATCAATTCCCCAACGTTTCATGAGTCTACCTACTCGAGAAATAAGAGAATCAGTGATTTTCAATTTTTATAAATCTCATATAAGAAAAAAATACGTTTTTGGGGTCCACCATGAGTGTGAATTTCATAATTCTTTTACACCAACATTTGTCCTGAGAGGGTACTTAAAAATTACCCAAAGTTTCATGCTCCTACCTACACGGAAAATTGGAGAATTAGTGATAAGTTTTTTTGTTTTTTTTTAATATAAGAAAAAATATATTTGGGCCCCCGGTACCCAATTAGAGGGAATTCTAACATTCTTTTTGCCAATTGTCGGGAGCTTGTACTCAAAAAATTTCAAAAGTTTCATGTTTCTACCTATATGGGAAATAGGAGAATTAGTTATTTTCAATTTTTGTATAGCTAACATAAAGAAAAAAAATGTTTTGGGGGCCCCGGCCCCCATTAGTGGGAAATTTAACATTCTCTTTTGCCTGTTATCATTGGAATCATGTACTCAAAAAATTTACAAAAATTCATGCTTCAAACTATACAGGAAATAGGAGAATTATTGATTTGCAATTTGTAAATAGCTCATATAAGGGGACAACTATTTTTATGGGGCCCCATTTTTGGGGGGCTCCCGTACCTCTATGAGTGGGCATTTAACATTCTCTTTCACCAATTATCATCGGGAGATTAAACTCAACAACTTCCTAAAGTTTCATGCTCTCCACCTACATGGTGAATGGAAGAAATCGTGATTTTTAGTTTTTAAATGTGGGCCCCTGCCCCCCTGTAAGAGAAATTTAAAAAATTATTTCACCTGCTAGCATCGTGAAAGTGTATTTATAAACTCCCCAACATTTGATGAGTCTACCTACTCGGAAAATAGGAGAATTGGTGATTTTCAATGTTTATATATATCTCATTTAATGAAAAAATCGTTTTCCGGGGAGTGGGAAATTTAATATTCTCTTTTGCCAATTATCGTTGGAAGCATGTACCCAAAAACATTTCTTAAGTTTCATGCTTCTACCTACACGGGAAATAGATGAATTATTGATTTTCAATTAGCATATAGCTTATATAAGGAGAAAGACAATTTTGGGGCCCTGGCCCCCATGTGTGTGAATTTCAAAATTCTTTTTCGCCATTTTTTTTCGTAAGAGAGTCTCCAACAATTTCTTAAAGTTTCATGCTTCTACGTATACGGGAAGTTGGAGAATTAGTGATGTAGGCAAAAAAAAGTTTTTTGGCCCCCGGTCCCACATGAATGAGATTTTCAAAATTTTTTTCGCCAATTTTCGTAGTCAGAGGGTACCCAACAACTTCATAAAATTTCATGATTCTACCTACACGGGAAGTTGGAGAATTAGTGATGAATGAGTGAGTGAGTCAGTCAGTCAATGAGGGCTTTCCCTTTTATTAGTATATATNTATATATATATATATATATATATATATATAAAGAATGTATGTATTTTTGTCCATTTAAAAAAAAAAAATCAACAAGACCCATGTTGACATCCTTGAAGTAAATTAAAAGCAGTCCTTTTGAAATATTGTTATTTTTTGTTGTTGTTGAAAAGAATCAAAGGACATTAACTTTCTGAATGTTTTTTATCTTCTCCTTCTTAACGCTTTTCTATTGGGCGACATTACACACGTGACACCGAATCCTGTGTGAACCCAGTTCTCAAATAGCCATCACATGGCTCAAAAGCATTCCTCGTTTTACTCACGTTTTTTTAATGTAATAAAATTCTGACATTTCGTCTCGCATTGGATGTATCTTTTAAGATACGAGTTGTTTAGATATGTTTGCCCTCGTGTAAACATCACAGCACGCAGGCTGCAGATTTCTAAACCGTGCGTGTTTGTACGTGTGCGTGTTTGTACGTGTGTGCGTGTTTGTACGTGTGTGCGTGTTTGTACGTGTGTGCGTGTTTGTACGTGTGTGCGTGTTTGTACGTGTGTGCTTGTCTGTACGTGTGCGTGTTTGTACGTGTGTGCGTGTTTGTACGTGTGTGCGTGTTTGTACGTGTGTGCGTGTTTGTACGTGTGTGTGTTTGTACCTGTGTGCGTGTCTGTACGTGTGCGTGTTTGTACGTGTGTGCGTCTTTGTACGTGTGTGCGTGTATGAGAGAAAGTTTGTCTTCATCCGGAGACCAGTGGTGTATGTAGGGATTTGTAGGGATTCGGGGGCCGGGGAGGTGGTGGCGCTTAGGCCCTCTGGGGGCCCTGCTTAATTGACGGCTGCGTAATTTTAAATGAAAAAAATTCGGACACTCCTTTAAGGGCCCCCTCAAGTGGGGACCCGGGGGTATTTTGAATTTGGACCCCCCCCTTCCCGTTTCCATTGCTACGCCACAACCAGATACTTCATCATTTGACTTATTTGCACCGCACCAGATATCTCTCTCGGACATGCATTTGGAAAAGAAATTTGAAGGCGAAGATGGTACAGAGATAAATAGTGGATGTTATCTTTATTTCATTATCATGTCAAATGTTAGTACATGGCAGATATGGCGCCCATGGCATTCAAAGCATGTAATATTTAAAAAAAATACACAAAGTAAAGAAATTCTTTGAGCCTTGCTTGGTTTGTTAAACATGATTTGATTATACAACACAGTCTTGCAATGAGGAACCTACGACCTTGAGACCGTGAAGGGAATAATTTGTTTACAACACACAATCAGCAATGATACAATTTTTAAAACAAACAAAGAGACAAAAAACGAATAATTGATTAATCTGTTTTACTTTTCATCAGCAAACTTATTTTTAGTAATTGAAGGAAAGAGTAATAAAAAATTTAAAAAATGTGGTTCGGGAAAATCTTAACAATTTAAGGATAAATACGGCTCTTAACATAAAAATAAATCAGCTGTTTTTAGTGAACGAACTCTATGGGGTACTACCCCTCAACACTCACACACACACACACGCGCGCATATATTTATGTATATATTTAAATAAATGCACAAACACAGACACATGGTTTTTTTCACTTTTTCATTCACAATATCAACATAAGGACACATTTTTAATTATAATAACAATCTCATTAACAATGTGTTCTGTTACCAAATGTGACAATATTGAGCATATCAGAAAGGAAATCTGATATTAAGTTTTCGGTAGACACTTAAAGAATATATTTTAATTGTCATGACACTGATAAAATTGGTCACAAGTCTCGTATTGCACAGATAGTTCAGATTTTTTGTACAAGGAGTTTCCTTGGTGATATTAAGTTATAAAAATCATTAAATCATTTTAACGTAAAACCTGTTTCTCTAGAGGGGCATGCGGAGAGAGAGAGAGAGAGATAGAGATGTGACCACATTACGTGGATAACAGAGGCGTCTTTTCGGTTAATGTCACCAAGTGGGGTAGCTCATGACGTCAGACCCTACTCCGAGTCTGCTTATGCCAAATAACGTGAACATATACAACTTTACACTTTGGCGCCAAGTCTTGCGATGGTGTCACCTGGTCCTGTCCGCACACACCCCACCCCTCCCTGAGCGACATACCTCTGGTTAGTAATATAAAGATATTATCTAGCCTGAAACAAACACACAAAAAATTAAACACAATGTATGTGCCAAAACTCCCCATTCCACTTAAGAATTTTCACATTGTTCTTTTGGCGCCATTGTTGCAGACGTGAGTATGGGGCATCATTGTGATCAGCAGTGAACGAGACCATGCTGCTGACTGCCTGGGTGGGGGGGGGGGGGAATTTGAGACTTGCAGACAACATGCTAAGAGACGATTGTATGGATTTTAAAATCTAAAAAAAAAACAAAAACAAAAAAAAATTCATTGATTGATCCTTTAAATTTTCACGCAAGACGCTTATGAGAGTTGGTGAAAATTCAAGTGCGAATCGTTGTAGAATTTAGAAGTGTCCCTAGATTACATTTCGGATTAGAGCACTCTATCAGTGTTAACAAGTTGAGTTTTAGAGTATTTACGATGATACTAATCAAAGACTTCTGTTCTGTTGAGGTGATACTAACTAACTCTCAAGTTTGAAATCTTCAATACAATCAAATTGTTACCGGTCTGCAGCGTAGGACAAAACAGACGGAGAAAGAGACAGCAAATAATACTTAGAATCATCTTCGTTTACTTCATATTACAAGTCTTTAAAATATTTGTTATGAACATTTAACGTATAACATTTGAGCAGTTCACATAAATTATTATCTTTTAAATTTGTTAAACAAAACAATCATCATCGCTTGTCCTTCCGTCTGGGGCATTGGCCACAAAGTCACTCCAGGTATCGCGGTTTAATGACACAAAACACAAGAAGAACCACTTTAAAATATGCTTTTATGGTAAAAACAACAACAAAAACGTATGCCTTGAAAAATTGAGCAAAGTTTTTTTTTTCTATTTCATGCTTTCACCTCCACAGACACAGCTTGAAGGTCGGGAAACAGTGCGTTATGAGAGATGTTGCTTGTATGTCGCACCGCGCGACAAGTCGTCAGGAGAGTATTCGTCACATGAGGCAACCAACGCTTATTATTTTACTTTTAAAGAAAACATCAGAACTGGCTGCCGTCAACCCAAAGGTAACCTTAACAACCGACGGGATGACCGTCAACCCAAAGGTAACCTTAACAACCGACGGGATGCCCGTTCACCCAAGAGAATCTTAACAACCGACGGGATGCCCGTTAACCCAAGGGAATCTTAACAACCGACGGGATGCCCGTTAACCCAAGGACACCTTAACAACCGACGGGATGCCCGTTAACCCAAGGGAATCTTAACAACCGACGGGATGCCCGTTAAAACAAGGGAATCTTAACAACCGACGGGATGCCCGTTAACCCAAGGGAACCTTAACAACCGACGGGATGCCCGTTAACCCAAGGGAACCTTAACAACCGACGGAATGCCCGTTAACCCAAGGGAATCTTAACAACCGACGGGATGCCCGTTAACCCAAGGGAATCTTAACAACCGACGGGATGCCCGTTAACCCAAGGGAACCTTAACAACCGACGGGATGCCCGTTAACCCAAGGGAACCTTAACAACCGACGGGATGCCCGTCAGCCCAAGGGAACAATTAGAAGTAACAGGATGCCCGTCAACCCAAGGGAACAATAACAAGTGACAGGATGCTCGTCAACCCAAGGGAAAAATAACAAGTGACAGGATGCCCGTCAACCCAAGGGAACAATAACAAGTGATTGGATGCCCGTCAACCCAAGGGAACAATAACAAGTGGCAGGATGCCCGTCAACCCAAGGGAAAAATAACAAGTGACAGGATGCCCGTCAACCCAAGGGAACAATAACAAGTGACAGGATAACCGTCAACCCAAGGGAACAATAACAAGTGGCAGGATGGCCGTCAACCCAAGGGAAAAATAACAAGTGACAGGATGCTCTTCAACCCAAGGGAACAATAACAAGTGACAGGATAACCGTCAACCCAAGGGAATAATAACAAGTGACAGGATGCCCGTCAACCCAATGGAACAATAACAAGTGACAGGATAACCGTCAACCCAAGGGAACAATAACAAGTGACAGGATAACCGTCAACCCAAGGGAACAATAAAAAGTGGCAGGATGCCCGTCAGCCCAAGGGAACAATAACAAGTGACAGGATAAACGTCAACCCAAGGGAACAATAACAAGTGACAGGATGCTCGTCAACCCAAGGGAACAATAACAAGTGACAGGATAAACGTCAACCCAAGGGAACATAACAAGTGAAAGGATAACCGTCAACCCAAGGGAACAATAACAAGTGACAGGATGCCGTCAACCCAAGGGAAAAATAACAAGTGACAGGATGCCCGTCAACCCAAGGGAACATTAACAAGTGACAGGATGCCCGTCAACCCAAGGGAACATTAACAAGGGACAGGATGCCAGTCAACCCAAGGGAACAATAACAAGTGACAGGATGCCCGTCAACCCAAGGGAAAAATAACAAGTGACAGGATGCCCGTCAACCCAAGGGAACAATAACAAGGGACAGGATGCCCGTCAACCCAAGGGAACAATAACAAGGGACAGGATGCCCGTCAACCCAAGGGAACAATAACAAGGGACATGA
>MUZC01000210.1:217443-245962 GCA_002072015.1 Radix auricularia
AAGAAGTAAAGAATGTCGTTGAAGAGCTTGATGGAGTCGGCTCAACCCAAGGGAACAATAACAAGGGACAGGATGCCCGTCAACCCAGGGGAACAATAACAAGGGACAGGATGCCCGTCAACCCAAGGGAACAATAACAAGGGACTGGATGCCCGTCAACCCAAGGGAACAATAACAAGGGAAAGGATGCCCGTCAACCCAAGGGAACAATAACAAGGGACAGGATGCCCGTCAAGTTAGAAAAAACATATCAAAACAACAATGACAATAGCATAAACCTAAGGGAAAATTAAACAACGATAACGTCTGTAATAAGAAGCCATAGGAAGATGAAACCCCACCAACCTTAAGTCACAAGCGTCTGTCTAAAGTACATTGCCACAGGTGTCAACCTAATATACATTGTCACAAACAACAACCTATCAACCCAAAGTACATTGTCACAAACAACAACGCATCAACCCAATATACACTGTCATAAGCGGCAAACCGTCAGCCTAAAGTACATTGTCACAAACAACAACCTGCAAACCTAAAGTACATTGTCACAAGCGTCAACCCATCAGTCTAAAGTACAGTGTCACATGCTGCAAACCATCAGTCTAAAGTACATTGTCACATGCTCCAACCCGTTAGCCTAAAGTACATTGTCACATGCGGTAAACCGTCAGCCTAAAGTACATTGTCACAAGTTTCAACCCGACAGCCTAAAGTACATAGTCATATGCGGCAAACCGTCAGCCTAAAGTACATTGTCACAAGTGTCAACCTGTCAACCTAAAGTACATTGTCACAAGCTTCAACCAGGAATAAAAAAAATAGCTAAATATAATAAAGACACTTTGGAATACAACATTAAATTATTTAAATTTTTACAATCTAATTTTTATTGGAAATTGAGGGGCAATAAGTAAAATGTTAAACTAGTTTCGGAACTTTGCTTACAGTTAACAACTTTTCTCTTAACTCACAAGTTATGATATTTTAAGTTACGATGTACAATATAATAGCCCTCATTTTTAACTCAAAGGATTTTTTTTTTTTTCTGTTCAATAATTTACATGGTAAACCATAAGACAGTATACATCTACACAAAAGTTAAGTGAACAAAGTTTGAAGTAAATAATACTCTTCTCCCTTTCTCATTGTTCTATCTTCACTCTTGGAGCTGCAATTAAATCAAATCAATCATTCACTCTTGTTGATGGAAGTAAAGAATACAATGACTTAAAACACTATACAGATGGTGTAAGAAAAACTTTAAATCACACACATACCAACCCCAAAGACAACATGCATGCATGAGCAACATTTGACAATCAAAACAATACTTTATAAACAGACTTTAAAAACAAAATCTTAAATAATCACAATTATGATCTTGAGAATGATGCTGTTGATTACGGGGGTAGTAGATAATGACAATAAAAAAACTGAAGTACATCTCGTAATGAATGATATTAAAAGTTTAGGCTTCCATAAAAAAAAATATCCATACCTAAACTCTGAATTGAGTACAAAATGTTTGATCAAAGTTTTGTAACTGCTACAAGTCTGTCATGAGAACGTCACCGCAAACTGTCAAACTAACAACTCCATCCATCGCATTAACACCATCCTCATCGTTTGTGACTTCCGCACTTGGTCTGTTGCCACAGCGAACATCATCGGCGTCGAACCGAACCCCTCCTTTACGCCGGGACCTCTCCTCATCTTTGGGCGTCCCCGCATTCGGGTTATCCAACAAGTTGTCGCTGCCCCCCACAGCACAGCTCATGCCTTTGTTGGTGTCTTTGATGTCCGTGAATGAAACGCTGAGCGCGTGCTTCTTTCTCCTCGGCTGGATCCTGTCCTTGAAACACACCTTCAGGGTCTTTTCGGGGCAGGGCTTGTACTTGGTCAAATCGTTCGCGTCTCCGACGCCGCACGATAGATTGACGCGCGCGCCGTCACAAGTTCTCAGCTTTTCGAGTTTCTGCTCGTCGTTAAGCGAATCGCACGAATTCGCCCGCAGGTCGTGCCGCTTGTTCACGCAGCTGCAGACCTTGTTGATGAGCTGGTTTTGACAGAAAGACGACACCGGTGAAGTCTTGTTGAAAGCGGGCGGCACGTTGCCTTGGCTGGTACCGCTGTCTTCATTGTCAATTGACCCGCTGTCGGATGTGTCGTCGGGACAGGCGTCGTTGTAATCCGAAGACGACTCCGACGTTCGACCGCGACGGAAAGTCTCTGCGGTCTCGTTGCACGTCATGACGTTGGCGCAGTGTTTCGCGCGGTTGCACTTTATACTGTTTCGGGATTTCTTCAGGCCGTTGGAAGAAGTGCGATGCTGATGGTGCGCATGAGAGTTGTTCTGCTGAGCACCGTGTTGGCGCGAGTTCTCCGATGACGAGTCAGATCCTCTCGTCTGGGTCGTTTCGTTTTCGTCCTGTATCTGATCATCCTTGGCGCCGTAATTATTATCTAAAGAGCCGCCCCTGCTGCTTGAGATCCCGTTGTAACTCGTCGGCGAATTATCTGTGGCTATCGTCGGCGGCGTGTCCTGCCGAGGGGGTGAATTATTGTTGGACATTAAAAGCGACTTGGCCTCGGAGAGCCGCCTGTACGTGGACTCGTCCAGCTCCGTCAACCACGTGTTAGTCTGTCGCGTGTTAGGACAGCAGATGTGTGCGAAGCTTTTACGAAACACCTGGTTAAATGCGCAGTAGATCAAAAAATTCACACCGGCATTGACTGCCAGTAATGTGTCAGTGATCTCTCGTATTCCTCTTGCAAGATGGTTGGCCTCGTGGTAGCCAAAACCAAATACCGTGGAGAGTATTGCGTCCGGGGTGATGCAGATAAGGAACGCCAAGATGACCACAATCATCATGATGGTCACGCGGTGGCGCGCATTTTTGCGACGTTTCGCCTTGGTGCGCCTCAGTGCGCATATGATGCACGTGTTCAAAATGACCAGCACAATTAAAGGGATGATCGACCGCATGAGGTTCTGCGTCCACGTGTACGACGTCACGAACACCTGGCTCTTCCACATTTCGGTCAGCTCCACGTCGAACCTCGAGATGTTCGTCGCCCTGTCCACGCACCAGATGGTCCGGTACCTGAGCGCGGACGGCAGGGCCAGTGACGTCATGATGACGTAGATCAAGGTGCAGAGGATGACCGCGCGCCTCCTGCTCCACATGGCCCGGGCCCGCGTCGGGTGGCACACCATGATGTACCTCTCCACGGCCACCGACACGGTCAACCAGGCCGACACGCACACCGACAGGCTGAAGACGAAGTGAGCGTAAGGATACAGGTAGCTGTAGGACATGTTGCCCAGCCGCGTGGACGTGCGCATGAATACGATGACGAAGAAGTAAAGAATGTCGTTGAAGAGCTTGATGGAGTCGGCCACCGCGAGGGCGCTGAGGAAGGCGTTGGTGGACGTCTGCATGTTGCGCCTGGAGAGCACGAATATGGTCAGGATGTTGCCAACGACGCCGGGGAAACAGACCAGGGGGTAGATGACCAGTCCAGTGATGATCTGTGGACATAGAATTGAAAAAAGATAGTCAATGATTTTTAAAAATTTAAGTTTGCAATGAAACGAAATATAGTGTTAATAATTTTTATCTTTATTAAAGTTTACATTACGTAATTAAAATCCATTAAAGCTGAATGCATGTGTTGTTTTTTTCATAGAATTTGGATAAAGTCATTTGCCAAAAAGTTTGTGTATTAGACCAATGGTCACGAGTTCGAATCCTAGCGAAGGCGAGTATTCGTTCCCGGGGGCTGATGGTTCCGCGAGTCACCCAGCTCTGAATGGGTACCTAACTAGACAATAGTTAGGCGGCTGGGTAATGCGTGGAACTCCTTATAGCCGTGGCCTGTGACCGCTACCAACAGATCATCCCTCATGCTATGTGGACGCAATTATCGTCAGTCTGCATAGACGGAGCTTCTGTAAACCTAAGACAAGATAATAGACTAGCCGTGGTCAAACTGAGGTTTTGGGGCCACATAGGTTTTTCTTTTTCCACAGGGCGGCTTGCGTGCAATTTGAAAAGATATGTTACAAGGATTTCTGGAAGATTGACAAGCCAGGTTCATTGACTCAGAATATTTTAATATCACTCTCAGTTGCTGCGAGTCTGACCCCCACTTGCATTGTCCATTAATGATGTTTAATTTTAGCCATATTCCCACTAATCATTTGTGTATACTGTATGTTTTTTTCAAAGTTTTACCGAAGTCCGATTCTTTTATTATCTTATCTTATCTGTTACAGACGCCCCTTCTATACAGAAGATTATTGCGTCCTACGTTTATCTATTGTTTGTGTCTAGTCCTGCACTGTTATTAGAGTTTTAAATGAAGATAAAGTGTTGGATTCCTCAGTCAACCCATTTCACGCCCGAATTCCGGACGGGAAGAAAGAAAACTTGTTTGTGCTTGTTCTTCCAAACGGAATAAAAATGTTGTCTTTATCCATATGCCTATATGAGTGTTGTATTAAATTATCTTTGTGTTCTATTTCTAAATTAGAACTAATCGTTTTATGTAGAATAGTTAATTTACTATTGGTTCTTTATGATTCTACATAAATTATTAATCTTCAAAACCCACTGCTACTAAATTTAATTGTTTTTTCTTTTTTTGTTAGTAATAAATATTTTGGTTTATTTATTTTTACTGCTAAAGACATCAGCCTAAATGTTTACTGGCCTAAATGTTTATTGGTGTATTGGGTGTCCATTAATAAACATTTACTTTATTGCTTTAAGTACGCAATACTTTGCTTTTTGCCTGTTATTGTGTGGGAAAATAATTAATCGTATTTGAAAAATTTAACTACGCGGACAGTAATATATGAACATGTTGTCCCTAGGCAGTTTCGCTGATTTCAAAATGGACCATCTGTTGGTCACCTGTTAGATGATGATAGCCTCAACGCTGTTTAAACATTGCCAGCAGTTAGTTTCACAAATGCCTTGATCTAAAAATCTCATTCAACTCTTATAGTTAGTCAGGCTGGACGGCTAATAAAATAATTTCAAGAGATGATTAGTTGCTAAATTTCTTAATGTCATTTTAAAAAAAAAATCTATTATATTAACTTCACCGTCGTCTCTTCGTTGGTCCGGCGGTATAAACAAAATTAAAAAATGACCCACTTACAGTCATGTTATCGAGCTGACATTTTGCACATAGATTTGTATCACCTAACAATGCATGGTATCAAAGTTTCAGATCAATCGAATGTACGGTAGTTAAATTATTCCACTTTTATTTTATCCATATGTAAATGTATGGTAGCCGTCTGTTGTTGTTCACATCCACGTGTATACCAGAGTTCACTTCATCCAACAGTGACCTAGTGTGTAGACCTACTCGTCCCCATTTGACAGCAAGAGAGTTAAGTCACGTTCAACCGGTAAATGGTTTTTTACGCGCTGCATATTATTTTGAATATAATCAATACTTTTAGTTCTGTCTCATATATAGGGATTTAAAGAAAAAAAAACTTTGCTTTTACAGGTTGCTTTAATTTTAAAAATATTGGCATCATGGACCGCTGACACTGTCAAGGTATGAGAATCACCGTCCTTGACAAACACCACCTAACTCTATCGGGCAAACCGAAGACGATATCTAGTGTTAAACGAATTTACTCGTCAAGAAGCCACACACAAGAAAGGGATCAGCAAGAACGTCAAACGTTTAAAAAACCCAACAAAAACAATATTTTACTAACGAGCAGAGAAAATAGCAATTGAACTTAAATATATATTTAAAAATAAAAATTTCAAAAAAAATATATATCTTTTCTGTTTTCCCCCTACTGGATAGTTTTCCATCAAATGGCTTATTTTTTGTAAACATTTTTTTTTATCTCTTGATGCTAAGTTACCGGTGAGAAATGAAGTGCGTCTTGACAGGACGTCCAAATCTGGGCCACACAGTATACCTGACTGATTGCAATTTCCCGTCCATCAAAGTCTGCTCATTGGGGATCATTGGCGTTGCGTGTGAGACTCTGATGTAGTAGAGATCAAAGTTCTCTTTCCAGATTATTTTTTTTATCTCTTACGGAGACTTACACGTCTGTTTTAAAGGATTAACTTTACAGCAATACCGGCTTTTTTTTAAAAAAAGGTATAACTTCATCCAGACATATTATTGTTTCGGTGATTTAATTTTTTAAAAATAATTGTTTTAAATAAAAATTGTGACTTATTTCTAGACGAAAATATTGAAAAATTTCTGCCCTTTACTTAAATTTCTAAACTAGAATCATCTAACATCTTTCCGTCGAACAGTGAAAGCCAAAATGATCTACGGTTGTTTGATGAATATGAAACTATTAGGCCACTTAGGGGTACTGTTCGCCGACTGTGAGGGTTGATTTATCTAACTGCCAGGGACCGACACGAGAGATCTCAACTGCTACTTGCACGCCGTTAAATTTGATCGATGATCTTCAAGTATCGGGGGGGGGGGACGATACCGTCGACTCGACTCGGTGTTCACAAGTTGTTTTGGGATCTTGTTTACTGACGGCATCAGCTGGCAATGGTGTTCAGGATGGCATCAGCTGGCAATGGTGTTCAGGACGGCATCAGCTGGCAATGGTGTTCAGGACGGCATCAGCTTGGCAATGGTGTTCAGGACGGCATCAGCTGGCAATGGTGTTCAGGACGGCATCAGCTGGCAATGGTGTTCAGGACGGCATCAGCTGGGAATGGTGTTCAGGGCGGCATCAGCTGGCAATGGTGTTCAGGACGGCATCAGCTGGGAATGGTGTTCAGGACGGCATCAGCTGGCAATGGTGTTCAGGACGGCATCAGCTGGCAATGGTGTTCAGGACGGGATCAGCTGGCAATGGTGTTCAGGACGGCATCAGCTGGCAATGGTGTTCAGGACGGCATCAGCTGGCAATGGTGTGGACGGCATCAGCTGGCAATGGTGTTCAGGACGGCATCAGCTGGCAATGGTGTTCAGGACGGCATCAGCTGGCAATGGTGTTCAGGATGGCATCAGCTGGGAATGGTGTTCAGTTCTTGAAGTTAACAAAACCTTTACTTGAGACAAGGGCTTTCTTAATATCCGAGGTCATGATTTAAATAATGCGATTACTTTTATTCGTTATATTGTAGCTGCTATAAACGCTCGCTGTCTCATTAACATATACGTGAATTTACTGAGAAATTTAGAACAAGAAAAATAGAATAAGTCTGATGTAAATGAATAAGCAAATGGTTTTGAAAAATAATTATTTAATTCTAAATTGTTATGGATTATTTTAATTTAATTTATATTTACTAAATATATTTATTTCCCCAAATTCCGTAGTAACAAATATCCAAATGAATAAATATTTAATAAACAAAAATAAGAACCCCACAATCAAATTTGATGACATAAACGTAGTAATTCAGTTTTGGCATAGTAAAAATCAAATCCATATTTTATGTATTATAATATTTTATCACAATTTTAAAACAAATTAATTTATTTTTAAAAAGTTGATTGCTTGAAAACAAATAAAACAGCAAAAAATATGTGAATCAATGCATAGGTCTAGTCTTGTGCCAAACCCGAAATCATTTTCTCGAAATAAGCACAAAAATGTGCACCCATTAAGTTTTGCAGATATCAGCACCAAAATCTGACCATTTCTTATTGTGGAAATCTTTGTGTATATATAGCCAACAATGCTTCCTCTCAGACTCTATAGCCGGTGTACAAAGTGGAAAAACACTAGTGAAAATTTTACAAAATTAGCGGCGCAGTAATTCTAAACTGTCCGGCTGCGCAGCCGGGTAGATTAAAGGGAACATAGCTAGCCACCGCCCATATTCCCCCGAGATTATTGTTGATCACAGCGCTACATCTCATCTCGATGCTTAAATATTTCCTCAACTAAATCCGATAAATATATTGCAACAAAAACATCAGCGATCTCTATTCAATGTTTTTTCTTTTCTGAAAAACTGTTCATCCCCGCGCGTTGAATAGTGGGATTGGTTAATCTTCTTTCGTATTTTTCTGGTACAAGTGCAAGATATTTCATTTCCCCATTTCACACCACCCAAAAAAATATGATTCATTTAGTACAGGTTTATAGAGCTGCTCTAACAGTGTGAAAGAGACAACTTTGCTTTCAAGCCAGCCTCTATGAATTGCCATGAAAAGAGATAAGAAGCTGCCATAACGCGGCATAAGACGAACAAATTGATCGTTTTGTTTAGAGAGTAAAACATGTGCTCCAGACGGAGCGTTAAGTTCCAAAAACCTGCTGCATTTGTCTAGACCAGGGGTCTCCAAATGTTTCTGCCCGGAGAGTGCATTGGCTGTCAAACAGCAGTTTGGGGGCCGAATACAAAACATTTTTGTGGTAAACTACAGGTCAAAATAGTATAATTATTTTATTTTAGAATAAAAGGTCTCCAGGGGCCGGATGAGAGGGTCTCGCGGGCCTCATATTGCCCGCGGGCCGTAGTTTGGAGACCACTGATCTGGACAAATTAATATGTCCTTTAGTGACTCTGGTAAAGCATAAACGATTCTTGAAAAAATAAATACTTATTCTAGTTAGTTATTAAAACAAAAAAATTACAGGATATTTTATTATATGTATCTGTTATTGCCCTTGTAATTCTAAATGACGAACTTAAATGGTGTCAGTCCATGAGGGTGTTTTAAGGATAAATGTAATATCACAGCAATGTCACTAAACAAAGAAAAGACCCGTGACATAGCTTGACAAGCTTTGACTGTGACATTAAGATTTAAACCTGACGCTGTTTGGTTGTAAACTTGTTTCGATGCAGTGTAGAGGTTTTTTTAAATCGGAACCCTAAATAAAACGGGAATGGTGTAATTTGTCCATCTGCCGGGCGGTGCCACACAACATTGTTTTAAACGCGTGACTCACCTCATACATGTGCCGGGCAGTGCCACGCAACATTGTCTTAACTTGGGACTCACTCGCTTCCCTAACATCCTCGGCTGCGTCTAGCGCGGGGCCTGAGGCCAACATTTGCACCACTGTATCAGTGGCTAGGATACAATGCCGAAAGTTTGAGTCCTTGTTGTCTAGTCTGTTAAAGTGAGAGTTATAAGGGCAATGCTCTCTTCTCATTTGAGCGACATAATTCTGGTGTTAGCGACTCAGTTTCCACCACTGCTCTATTTGACTAGACCTGGCCCAGGGAAATGGGTAACATATTGTCTAAAAGTCAAAAAAGTATTTAAATTAGGGCTCTTAACGATTAATTTAAATTTAATAGTTATCTTTTTTAAAAATTACTGAATAATTATTCGTTAATTTCTATTAAAACCAAATATTGACATTTATTGTGTCATAAGTAACATTTATTTAACGTACTTGTCAAAAATCGAAATGACACTGGGATGTCTTCTTTATATGTAATCTTTTAACAAACTATGCAAACAGACAAGTGTATTGACATTATTTTGTTTAAGTGGTGTGCGGGTCTTATTGAAAATAAACAAGCCGAGCTGAACTATCGTTCATATAGATTTAGATTGTCTCAGCTGAAGTTTCTGATACTGTAGTGGATGTTTGGTTTGCAGATGATTGGTAAGTGTTAGAACCATGGTAGCAATGTTCCCTTAAGCAGCGGGTACCCGTTGACAGGCCTACTTGTAAATAAAGTATCAACTTTCATTAAGCAGTATCAACTGTGATTAAACGGTATCGGCAATGACACGGCATCCTCAATAAGGACACAAAATTCATCAATAATGACACAACAAATCAATATGGACACAAAAGTATCAACTATGACACGGCGGTATTGATACAGCATTATCAGTATAACAGTATCGACTACTTATCATCTAGTCTTTGCTGTATTCAGCGAGGCTTCAAGACATGATTCATTGAATGAATTGGAAAAAAACTTTCTTCAATAATGCCCAAAAAGTTTTAAATCGATTTTCATTGGTAACATTAACGGTACAATAAGTAACTGACGACAACACATTAATTACAATTCACAGATTAATCAATTGTTGACTTTCTTACACCAATTTTATTCCCACTCTTTTCAATTAAAGTTCGATCACTGTATTATACTTATCATTTATTCAATTATTATTTGATATTTTCAAATACAAACAAATTTACAATCCCTGAAAAAGTCAATCAAAATATCAATACAATATATACTTAATCATTATCATATCTTTTTGGAGACTGTTTTTTAAAAAAAAAAAAAAAAAAAAAACTTTGATCTGCATCGTCTCTGCTTAGATAATAGAAAAAATCATGTTAAGCCTGTACCCTATTGGAATTCAGGACGTGTTAGCGCATTTTCGTATTATGTATCAGTACTTATGTTAGATATCAGCATTATGTAGTTATCAGTTTAGATTTTAGACATATTTTTATGAATTTTCTTGTTTAATGAATATACCTGACATTTTTTAAATTTAAAAGTCATTTCTTTACATTAAAAAAAATATATTTTCTCTTTAATCCAACCACAAGTCACCACAAATGATGACGTAAAACTCTCTAAACTTTTACACATATTTTAATGACGTCAACTAAAAAAACAAACAACTAATTCTTTTGCACCCTTTTGCACCACTCTTCAATGCTTGGAAAATTATGCATTCGACTTCCGGCAATGGCGGCCGTTCCCTGCGCTAGTGTTACCACTCGATTCGAAATATTTTTTGGTAGTTTTAACGGGGTTTTTAAACGGATCGAGTAACTGAGTGTTGATGCACAAATGGCAGGTCAGGGCATACAAAAAACATATATACATCATGGGTCTAGGACTTATGGATGCTGTGATCAAGGGTGATGACAGACGGACGGACAAAACGGGTGCAATAGCGATTTCGACATCTCGAAAATGCGCTAAAAACACACACCAAAAACTTGATCTTTCATATGTAATGTTGCAATGCAAAAAACTGCCTAAATTTAACATTTTCAATCAAAGTGGCTATTTAAACAGATAATAGAAAATATTTCATCGCCATATGAACACTGTAAGGAGATCTTTTTTTTTTCTTTTTTTCCAAATTATTTTTTTAAAAAATCATTTCCCAGCGGAGAATTTAATGCAATGGAAATGAGGAAATTATTTTATCGAATGTCAATGAGGGGGCGACCTAGTCCCCCCGGATTATTTTTCTCGCGCTTTCTTGTCAACAGCTAAAAATAATGAATTTTAATTTTTGTAGGCCAATTGTTTTCAGTGTTATTATTAATTTTTTTAAAATCGCCGATAGAAATGTTTGTTCTATTTTTTTTCAATTAAAAATATTTTTGAGAGATTGCGTCATGACTCGACAACAAAATATTCTTTAGAAGATTTCAGATTGTTGGCAATAATTCTCACACCACGCGTTCAGAAATTGAGGTTCAAGTTGGGTGGGGGGGGGGAGGATAGAAAAACACATCATTTCACTTACAACAAAATATAAATCGTTATTGTAATTATTCGATGTATGTGATAACCTGGAACTATGGCTTGTCCCGATCAATATTCCCCTAAGGATCAACAGTCCGAATGTTCCCCTAAGGATCAACGGTCCAATTGTTCCTCTAAGGATCAAAGGTCCGAATGTTCCCCTAAGGATCAAAGGTCCGAATGTTCCCCTAGGGATCAACGGTCCAATTGTTCCTCTAAGGATCAAAGGTCCGAATGTTCCCCTAAGGATCAAAGGTCCGAATTTTCCCCTAGGGATCAACGGTCCAATTGTTCCTTTAAGGATCAAAGGTCCGAATGTTCCCCTATGGATCAACAGTCGGAAAGTTCCCCTAAGGATCAACAGTCCGAATGTTCCTCTAAGGATAAACGGTCCGGATGTTCCTCTAAGGATCAACGGTCCAATTGTTCCCCTAAGGATCAACGGTCCGAATGTTCCCCTAAGGATCAACGGTCCGAATGTTCCTCTAAGGATAAACGGTCCGGATGTTCCTCTAAGGATCAACGGTCCATGTGTTAAGTAAAAAAAAACCACACACACACACAAATGAATTAAGTTTGCATAGCATGTATGATTTTTTTAAAAATTTTGATTTAGTAATTTAAAAAATTTACTGCGTGGTAATTTTAAACTGCTTCTCGGCTTTAGTGAGATAAGTCAATGGAAGAGACGTAAACAGTGTTAGGGTTAGCCTGACATGACGTAACAAAACAGTGAACGTTTCGGCAAAGCGCCTTCCTCAACGAAACAACAATACACAAATAAAATGAATATAAAAAATAAAAACTTGGCTTCGGGAAATACAAAATAGTCAGGCGCTAACCCTTACCCTGTTTACGTCTTTTCAATTTACTTATTTAAATCCTGCTTGCAGTACCATCCCATTTTGGGTTAGATATCTGTGCGACCACGCAGTTTCTGGGGAACATCGTTCCCAATTAAGTCTGACTTTAAATCGTTCATTTATATCTAGTTAAAGGTCTATAATAATAAATTTATTTTACTCTGAAATTCATTGAATAAACTCTGGGTGAGCTATAACACAGCAATCTCAACAGTGAATAATACAATTAGCTTTATTATAAAAAAACATTTTTTTAAATACACACACACAAAACATACAACCGAAGTATTGCTAAGTCCCAATTTAAAAGCACATGAACTTCGTCTTCTTGTGAAATTCACTGCTTGAGCCCCAAACACGGTTTTGAGAATCTTTGAAAGTGCGAGTTTTTTTTTCTTTCTTTTCCAGTGTCATTGGCGAACGTAAAAACTAGGACACGGCGACAGATCTTGATATTTGATAAAACTATTTTTTCACCAGAGACGGGGTTTAAATCACGGAGCTGTCCTCAACTCCAGCTTAAGAATAATGTCATCTTCAAAAACAACGTGCGTTCGAGGAGGGGGCGGGTTTGGCATCTGAGAACACCACAACAACAGCAGGAACATCAAAAATAGTGATGAATGCTCCGTTGAATTCAAGGCGGAGATTCTAGAATTCTTTTATAACGCATTAACATGATTTGGAACTGTGATAATTAGAAAACGAGATGAAATGCTCGGGTATCGACTATCTCTATGGGAGAGGAATTATCAAAATTATCAACGCTATCTAATCCTGTGAAAATATGAATAGTTATTTATGAGAGGTAAAATATACTTTAGGTAGAAAAATAAGGCAAGAGTGACTATTTTATAGGCCGCTATTGATTCATGTAATTAAAGTTTCCAGGATATTAACACCACCTTAACGTTTGGGTTTTCAAAGTGAGGTTTCTCCACAGCTCAGTGGCGTCGCTATGGGGGTGCGGTGGGGGCGTGCCGCCCCGGTGACACAATCAGGGGGGTGACACCAAAATGTAAATTTCTGTATATTCTCGTTAATTTTCACTCGAAAACTCGGAGGAGTTCTATGGGTTAAGACGTTAGGGGTGACACCATGAGCTTCCGCCCCGGTTGACACCAACCCTAGTGACGCCTCTGCCACAGCTCACACATCCGCTGTCTTGTTAATGTACAAAGAACATTTTCGCTCTGAATGGAACATTTCACCCCTGCATGGAGGATTCAGCATGCCTCGTTGGCCATTGGTTAGACCCTGCACGGTGGATTCAGTATGCCTAGTTGGCCATTAGTTAGACCCCGCACGGAGAATTCAGTATGCCTAGTTGGCCATTAGTTAGACACCGTAAAGAGGAATCAGTACGCCTAGTTAGCCATTAGTTGGACAACGAGGAATCACTATGCTTAGATGACCTTTAGTTGAAATAAGTATACTTGTTTGGCCATTAGTTGGACCACAAGGAATCAGTACGTCTAGTTGGCCATTTGTTGGACCACAAGGTATCAGTAAGTCTAGTTGGCCATCAGTTTGACCACGAGGAATTAGTACGTCTAGTTGGCCATTAGTTGGACCACAAGGAATCAGTACGTCTAGTTGGCCATTAGTTTGACCACAAGGAATCAGTAAGTCTAGTTGGCCATTAATTGCACCACAAAGTATCAGTAAGCCTATATGGCCATTACTTAGACTATGAGATAAATTTTTGTTGATGTGAACGACTTTTAACAAAATTGGCTTGAAGATTCTGAGGAAGGTGTAACATTAAGTAATACATTACGTACGTTGCGCATTGTGATGAGGTGTTTAAAGGCAACATAAGTGCACTAGTACAAACTCGGCCTTATAGTAGAGTTTGTATGTAACATTTGTATGTGGAATATTGGGAGTAGACAGAAGACTTCGCTGACAATGTTTCTTGGATTGGATTAAAGAATGTCTCCTGCTTATCAACTTTTTTTTAAAGTTTAGAATGTAATAATTGTTACGGAGCAAACAGACGTTTTTCTATAGATTTTCAATTAAATTATTATTTTTTCAAAATAGTTTATGATACTGATTTTAGCGTTAAGTTAAAAATAGCAATTTTATAACTACAACAATGTGGCGATTTTGTCACTGTTTCCGTGAGGATCTTTAAAAAAATCTATTTATTATTTGGCGGTGGATAGCTAATTTCTTTTATACACGATAACGTGAACATTAATTTGAACAATTAGATGGAAATTACGTTTTATTTTGAGCACGAAACAAAGAAATGATTTTCAAAATAAGATTCTTATGTTGGGAACGAACACAACAAGCCGCCACCCCACCCCCCTTGCCACTACCATATCGTCTTTGATATATAAACACATGATCCAACAACAACCCTAGTGTCCTAGCGAACGCAACAACCTTCCCACACGACTACTTTCACATAGCCACACCCTCAATGTCAAGGTCAACCTATTACGTTTCCTGTCACGTGAAATTAAACCCCTTGGGTCATTTCATTGGGTTCTCGCTTTAATGTCAGCGTGACAGGAGTCCGTGCTCAACAATTGTTTGGACTATTTCCGTCTCAAGCGGTGCGATTGAATTCAGTTAATCTGAAATCATGTGAAATTTTATTTCAGCTTGCATTCTTTTCTTTTTTTTCCGATACATAATTCTCATGCTTGCTTTCGAGCGACATAACTGTAGCAAACCATTTTGACCGAAAACTTTTTAATGAACTCCCATTATCCCAAACTGATTGCTCCCATCCCGTTCTGGCTGGTAACCGATCTCTGAGTTTAGTTAAGTGACTGCCCATTGAGCCCCTATTTAAGAGCGTTGCGTTGCGTGGTCACAAAGAGCGCCTCTGGCTAATGCTGACGTGTTCATTTTGAAAGCGCCATCGATTCGCTGGTTAGTGGTCAGGATGCCAGGGAATACGTGCCAACAATCACTCTGTGCGCTCATGTCAATTGTTGAGGAAACAGACACGTTTTTCTTTTTGTTGCTGTTGCAAATACAGCGTAAGAGTTGCTTAGTGCAAAGCGTAGCGTTGTTGAGGATGTGTCAAAGTCTGACATTCCTATAAATTACGTAAGCTGAATGGACCACCAGTTGTAAGTTGAAACATGGTATGTCGTTTAATGCCTGAAGTACTCTTAATAGAACAACTCGGTATCGGGCAAATATAAGGGATATGTGTCGGGGACAATAATATAGGTTAATGGGGTTTTCCCGATCTGTGAACGCTAATGTAAGTCTGTGCCGCGGTGCGCATTATATTGAACAGATTTTTAGTTATGACGCAAGATGAGGGGATATGACGAGGGGGAGTAAACGTGACGTAGTGACGGTTAGCAGTTGATAGCAGTGAGAGGATTGATGTTGTTGTGAGTGGAAACCCATTGTTAAAGAGCTGTATGATATTAAAGTTATAGAATGTTCTGATGGTGTTTGATTGGTGTTGTGTGGTATGATATTAAAGTTATAGAATGCCCTGGTGGTGTTTGAATTGTGTTGTGTTATAGGATATTAAAGTTATAGAATGCCCTGATGGTGTTTGAGTTGTGTTGTGTGGTATGATATTAAAGTTATAGAATGTTCTGATGATTTTAAAATTGTGTTATGATTTAGGATATTAAAGGCATAGCATGTCCTGATGGTTTTTGAATTGTGTTGTGTTATAGGATATTAAAGATAGAAAAATTCCTGATGGTGCTTAAGTTGTGTTGTGTTATGATATTAAAGTTATAGAATGTCTTGATTGTGTTTAAAGTGTGTTGTGTGGTAGGATTTTAAAGTTATAGAATGCCCTGATGGTGTTTGATTGGTGTTGATTAGTTGCCTGTCCTGTTGGTCATACAATTACCAGAAAACAAAACCTAACAATATATTCGGGTACTCAATTTTGATTTGTCTCGACACGTCTTTAAGTCATTTCTGTTTCACACAGCTAATGGACACAAACTTGATACAAACAACGAAAACATAAATCCGCAAAAGTATTGTTACTACCTATTTCTACGATGGAAAAACAGTGTTGTTTTTTTAAGCCAATATAACTTATAAAGATGCCTAAATATTTAACGAGCTTCAACCTTCTGCTGCTCTTTGTAATTACTCTCCGCAAAGGGAGGACCAGGGCGAGTTTTGATGAGAAGATGAGTCATGGAACATATGATGTAAAACAAAATGGAAGTTTGGACGCAGTGTCCGAAATCTTTAAGAGATAACTTTGTATTGTAAGAGATCAGCTTTGGGGCTCATGTCTAATCCTCAACCTGCTCTTGTTCAAATAAAAACAACTCTTCCCTCAGTCAATTCTTTATTTAGTGCTACTTCTATCTGGCCGTCGTTACGTTCTTAGTGACCAGTCCGTACTACGTTCTTAGTGCCAAATCTCTCTGTCCGTACTATGTTCTTAATGGCCAGACTATCTGTCCGTACTACGTTCTAAGTGCCAAGTCTCTCTGTCTGTACTATGTTCTTAGTGCCCAGTCTCTCTGTCCGTACTACGTTCTTAGTGCCCAGTCTCTCTGTCCGTACTACGTTCTTAGTGCCCAGTCTCTCTCTGTCCGTACTACGTTCTTAGTGCCCAGTCCCTCTCTGTCCGTACTACGTTTTTAGTGCTCAGTCTCTCTGTCCGTACTACGTTCTTAGTGCCCAGTCCCTTTGTCCGTACTACGTTCTTAGTGCCCAGTCTCTCTGTCCGTACTACGTTCTTAGTGCCCAGTCTCTCTGTCCGTACTACGTTCTTAGTGCCCAGTCTCTCTCTGTCCGTACTACGTTCTTAGTGCCCAGTCTCTCTCTGTCCGTACTACGTTCTTCATACCCAGTCTCTCTCTGTCCGTACTACGTTCTTAGTGCCCAGTCTCTCTGTCCGTACTACGTTCTTAGTGCCCAGTCTCTCTGTCCGTACGACGTTCTTAGTGCCCAGTCTCTGTGTCCGTACTACGTTCTTAATGCCCAGTCTCTCTGTCCGTACCACGTACTTAGTGCCCAGTCTCTCTCTGTCCGTACTACGTTCTTAGTGCCCAGTCTCTCTCTGTCCGTACTACGTTCTTAGTGCCCAGTCTCTCTCTGTCCGTACTACGTTCTTAATGCCCAGTCTCTCTGTCCGTACTAAGTTCTTAGTGCCCAGTATCTCTGTCCGTACTACGTTGTTAGAGCTCAGACTCCTACTAGGCACCCTCACTTCGACTTGATGGCTCCATGGCTTAGTAAATCGTGGCTCCTTGGCTTCTTTTTTGATTTTATATTGTCCACATTGCTTACCCTGTATTTAATCCCCACATTCCTGGCTGGCCACAGACAAGTATCCCAGGAAGTGATAAATGACCATGCGAGTTTCTGATTGGATAAAAGTTACTTAGTTTATGCTAAACTACAAACTTTCCCGCTAAGTTGTTTAGGTCGCTGAAATACAATATTTGCTTCTACCCCGACTTAGACTCTCGTTCAATCAAGGGACAACTTTCCCCACCTTGTGAATTTCCCGAATCCTGTACATCTCCGCGACATGTCAGGTTATTCCATTGTCTTCCTCCTAAAAGTTGAAATACAATCTCTGTGACTGTGAGGTCTGTCCCCCTGGTGACCAGGGATTGGGAACCGTACGCGGTGAACTACGGTATTATGACATTCACAAGAAATATACTTGTGATATGAACACACACACACACACGCACGTACTCACGCAGATACACACACACACACACACACACACACACACACACACACACACACACATAAATGTTAAAAATTATAAACATTCATGGTGAAAATGATATTCTTTTTTTTTTTTAAACTACAAAGTTTAACATTTGCAGTAAAATTTTGATTTCAAATAAAACTTTAATAAAATGAACCTCCTACAATAAGTTTGAGAATGAAATTTAATCTTTTCTGCAATTGGCGAAATTTACAAAAGGATTCAATTAAAATCACGAATAAGATCTAATACAATACATAGTTTTTGTTTTTATTTCAGGAAATACGTTAAATCATTTTAATGACTTCTTCTGGAAAAAAAAGGTTTTAAAATTAATAGAAAGTACAAATGCCTAAGAAATTAATCAAGAAATCCGCTATCTAGGTCTTGATATTTCATTCTGTTTGTTTTTTTTTTTGGATACAGATTGACCTGACTTGGAAAACTAAAGTAAACAAATAGCATGTCACGTGTAAAATGAAAAGAACCAAACAAAAAATTAGTTGTGGATACGGTGTAAGAGAGAGTACACGTAAAGTCTTTAGAAGGATTTTATGGTTGAGGTCTCAAGACATGAACGTTTATTACATGTGATTAGCGCTTTACAGCAAAGTATGATTAGCGCTTTACAGCAGAGAATGAATAGCGCTTTACAGGACAGAATGATTAGCGCTTTATAGCAGAGAATGATTAGCGCTTTACAGCACAGTATGTTTAGCACTACACAGCAGAGAATGAATAGCGCTTTACAGGACAGCTTGATTAACGCTTTACAGCACTGAATGATTAACGCTGTACAGCGCAGTATGACTAGCGCTTTACAGCACAGTATGATTAGCGCTTTACAGCACAGTATGATTAACGCTTTACAGCACAGTATGACTAGCGCTTTACAGCACAGTATGATTAGCGCTTTACAGCACAGTATGACTAGCGCTTTACAGCACAGTATGATTAGAGCTTTGCAGCACAGTATGATTAGAGTCACGCGTTGTCTGATGGTTCCGTTGTTTCATCGTGTGGTTGTGGGGGTGGGGGATTAATCCATTGTTTTCTTGGTTACGTGGCCAGTAACCTATCGCTTACTCGTGTGGGCTGACATTAATCCACTAATTTCTTGGGTACGGGTTGACATTAATCCACTAATTTCTTGGGTACGGGTTGACATTAATCCACTGATTTCTTGGGTACGGGTTGACATTAATCCACTGATTTCTTGGGTACGGGTAGACATTAATCCACTGATTTCTCTGGTAATTGATAGAAATCCTGATGCGATCTAATTTATTTTAAATCAACTAGAGGTATGGCAAGTAAATAGATTCGGGGACAACTTTGGTTTTAAGCATTCACAAACGGAAGCCTCCGCTATTGTTGGATTTGGTATACATTGTGATATAATGTGGTATACATTGTGATATAATGTGGTATACATTGTGATATGTGATATAATGTGGTATACATTGTGATATAATGTGGTATACATTGTGATATAATGTGGTATACATTGTGATATAATGTGGTATACACTGTTGGAAGAAGTGTCTATTGTTTTGTATTACATGTAAAGATATTTTATAAATCCTTTATATTAATATGCCACGTATGCTTAATGCCTTGCTGGCTTGGCAAAAAAGAAAAAAAAAACTTTGGACGATTTTAACCCTTTTCCTCGTATTATAGAGAGCTGAATTTCGCAAGCAGGCTCGTGCCGATGATAAAAATAATTTATCGAAATTTCGTATCCATGAAACGTATTGAATTTAAATTAATGTATTTTTAAATTATCTCTATTTATATCTATGTAGCATGTTAATTTTTGTGCAAGAGTGTCGTGGGGAGTATTATATTAAACAAATTTTTTTTTCCTGTCGCGCGGTTGCGTTTTACGTTAACGATAATATTTGAAAATATATTCTCGATTCTTCAATTGTAAATGCTATTAATTGCTAATCTTTCTCGCGTTGCTCACTCTGTTAAACATGTTTTTATAACCCTTTTCCCGTAATCGAATTGAGCTGTAATTTAGCATTCTGACCGTAGTAGTTGCTTTACTATAAATCCTTTATATATGAGACATAGCTAAAATTTTGGATTTTAGGATTCACCTGCAATGCGAATAATAATGAACATACATTTAGTTATGTCTTCCTTGTAAAGGATTTATAGTTAATACTTGTATTTTTACTTATTTAAAAAAAACAAATTTTAATTGAAATGTGTTAAACTTTAAAAAAATGTTTTCACCCCCACACCCAGCCCCCCCCCCCCATAAAAAAAAAACCTACTTGTTTTTATAAGTTATTTTCAAGAGAGAAAGGGCTACGGCCTAGGGCTCATATTTTAGGTTTGCCACAGTAAGATTGTTTTTGGAACATCATGAAAAACACGTTAAATACTTGTTTTAAAAAAAGTAAAGCTCTTCTTGGAGTAGTTGAACACTAGTGGACCCTGAGATAAAATACTTGATGGTTGTATGTCAAGCGGCTATTAAGTTCTTACATATTCTTATGTATTCTTTTTCAGTTTTGAGCCCAATGTATTAAATTTTCTATGTATTTATAGGTTAAACTATCAGAGGAAAACAAATTATGCGATAACCGCGCCAATTTTCTCGACTCTTTTTCCACGAAATCGTTTGCTAAGATATATTTTTAAAAAGTAAATGGGCTTACAAAAGTGAACGTTAATTTGCTCCATGCAGCAAAAGTAAAAAGTTGCGAAAGTAATCATAATAATAATGAAAGCGACCCCCGTGTATGACGCTCTTCACATAACGTTAGCTATGCAGAACGATGCGGCCATATGCCCATAGAAATGTGGCTGAGTGTTATATCATGTTGACACTCAACAAGCGCTGGAGAAACGCCGCTCAGATGCATTCGACATGCGCTCGATTATAGGTTGGAATAGAAATCAACAAAAAGACATCGGCTGTGTTTGTAAACAAGTAAAAAGTTGGATTACGATGATTGTTACACGGCCAAAAACATTCTCTCTACCGTTCATTGTAATCCTAACGCGGCTTTAGAGTGACAGTAGGAGTGGAGGATGTAGCGTTGAAATCAAATATTTATAAGATAATGGCCAGGTCCACGATTATGTTCCAAAGCCGAGGGATCTAAAAATGTGTCATTGGGGACCCCTTGTTGAGTATTCAAAAATTTTAGTGTCGGAGCAGTTGAAGTGAACATTATTTACATGGGCTGCGGAAATTAACGACCAATTAATCGATGTGTCGTAAAAAAAAATAGATTAAAATTTATGCTATTAAAATTTAAGAAAATATTTTGAATATTTGTTTCCGAATTTCTTAATAATATATATTTTTTGTTACTTACACACTTTTCTCTCGTATTATTATTATTTATTTAGACGTGCATACGTAGACAAAAAGTTTTTTCTTCCTTATTTCTTGCATAGTAGAACGAATTTGCTGTGTTCCGTCACAAAATTTGAAAGTCATGGAATTACCGCGACTTAACCTGTTTCGCGAAATAATGAATCGTGATCTATATATGCGCCATACAAAATATAATTATTTAAAATTAATCAATTGGATGTATTAATTTTTTCCGATTAATCAAATAAATATTTTTAATCAGTACCAGCCCTAATATTTATTACACAGTCCTAAAGGTGGACGCATTTCTGTCATTTGTCATTAGCTATGAAAATATCATTTGACGGATGAAGCCATTAGAGATTAAAGGACTTGCTAAAACTGCCAATCTGTTGTCTTTTTGTTTTTCAAGTACGATGGAATTTTTGACAAACAATTGGTGGAAATAATTAGGCCAAAAATCATAAGTTAAATGAATGCCATTGTACATAGAGCCATTCCTTTAACATGTAAAGTTTGGAACGATGTTTTGTTCTTCTACGAAGCATCATTACTACCTGAGTGTTACTTGTTGCAGTAAAACAAGGACGGTAATTGTACTTCACCTTTTGCCATAAATGTAACGTCTGATAATGATAAACAGTCATTGTTAGAGTGGTTTACTGAGATGTTAAGGTAAAACACCTCATTGATTATGTTCCTC
This sequence comes from Radix auricularia, assembly GCA_002072015.1. Lineage (NCBI taxonomy): Eukaryota > Metazoa > Mollusca > Gastropoda > Lymnaeidae > Radix > Radix auricularia. Next base: position 239,489 of record MUZC01000210.1, read on the forward strand.
AGATTCCCTCCCTTGGCTTTAAATAGTACAGGCCCCCAGCTAGACCACCAGCCAGGTGAACTGACGATGTTCTTTCTTTGACCGCAGCGTTGATGCCATGGATCGGTAGCCCCAAACAAAGCATGGTACAAGTGCTTGCCAGTCTATGTAGGAGCTTATGGCAAAAAGCTGTCAAATTTTTACAGCTTTTCTTCTGGTGAAACTATTAACAAAGGGCTTTTTAGGTACGTTACCGGAAAGACTTCACATCTAATTCCTTCATGTTTCTAGATTCACTCAATGTTTTTTAATAAAACTGTTCGTCTGTATTAATATAGAAGTCACGATATGATGAAACAATTATTTAGGTCTTTTAACAATTATTTTTCAATATATTAATCATCAAATTACGGTACAAGGGACCATGCAATATTCAGAAAATTTCAAAGGTTACGCAGATATCTCATTATCATTCTATTTACGTATCTAAAAGGCTCGTTGTTTTCTATAAATCAATTTACACAAGTAAAGGATAATGCATATTCGATTACTTTACTTCTTGTAATATTGTTAATGTATTTGTCTTAATAAACGTTTCTATAGGAGTTGGATTTGGTCTTATCAGAACAAACATAACAACAATAGTTGTTATGTTTTCATCAATCTACATTTAAATAGCAATAGAACCAATGAACAAGCTTTAGGCCCTGCATTAAAAAGAAAAAAACACTTTTTCTCTCGACTCAAGCCTTGCCCGTTAATGTCCTGTCTCCATAATGACCGTTCTTGGCTGGGCCTAACGAATACAGTTATAAAAAGAATTCACTGCGACTACATGGGCATATTCGTTGTTGTGCTACTAGCTGCATTTCGATACCACTCTATCCATTAACTCGATGTTGAGAGCAATACGAATCAAGTCAACACTGACAAGATATCAAACAAGCTACATGAATCTTTTATCTATATTCTCTTTCTTTTTCATTCATCTGAATATTTCTTGTTGAAAGTAAAATATTTTTATTGGACCTGATATTATGTAAATCGGCTAATGTCTAACGAATGGCCAGTAGCTGAAACTGACGTCTGCGAGCTCCACATGAATTCGCTTTTTCTGAGCATCATCACGAAAGGCTACTGATATTGTGGTACATTATATTTATGATTCCTCAGACTACCTCAAATTCCCAGCAAATGAAATGTCTGACAAGACCAAGAATGTCTGACAAGACCAACGGGGTCTAAGACCATTAATTTTTTAAAATACCAAAAATTCTGACAAGACCCAAAATGTCTGACAAGACCAAGAATGTCTGACAAGACCAAGAATGTCTGACAAGACCAAGAATGTCATAGTTTTTTTTTTCAGATGTATGAAAAAAGAAAAGGAATTTTCACATTTCGAAATGTTCGCGTTATTAAAACATTTTCTACAATGAAAACGATTATCAGTAAACAAGTTACATAGCGTCATATTCAACATCGTTAGTACTAGCCTGTAATCGATGCCGAGAAATCAAGTATCGATGACCTAGTCCAAAAAATAAAAAAAAGACTCTCTGACCCTCGACTTATGACCATAAGGGATGAGATTACTCCCGTGGCCCAGACACAAGTTTACACCTTGGATAATTGGCTGTATTGACGGCCCCGGACTCGTTTTCGAATTGAAGTCACCCGTAATTACTTCCGGTAGCGCGTTTATCACCCACTCAGTGGCGGTCAGAATTACAGACCGACTCCGTGGAATCGCTGCCGGATCGACACGGAGCGGCCACCGAAAGACGGAAGTCAGGAGATTGCTAGAGTTTCTGGCCTACAGCTGGGTGGACTGAAGTGACAGTGAGGTGACAGTGGGGACTTTGCAAGAGTTTCTTGACTACAGCTGGGGCAGGAATGAGGTGACAGTGCAGACATTACTAGAGTTTCTGGCCTACAGCTGGGGGAGTGAGGTGACAGTGCAGACATTACTAGAGTTTCTGGCCTACAGCTGGGGGAGTGAGGTGACAGTGCAGACATTACTAGAGTTCTGGCCTACAGCTGGGGGAGTGAGGTGACAGTGCAGACATTACTAGAGTTTCTGGCCTACAGCTGGGGGAGTGAGGTGTCAGTGCAGACATTACTAGAGTTTCTGGCCTACAGCTGGGGGAGTGAGGTGACAGTGCGGACATTACTAGAGTTTCTTGTCTACAGTTGGGGGAGTGAGGTGACAGTGTGGAGATTACTAGAGGTTCTTGACTACAGCTGGGGGAGTGAGGTGACAGTGCAGACATTACTAGAGTTTCTGGCCTACAGCTGGGGGGAGTGAGGTGACAGTGACAGTGCGGACATTACTAGAGGTTCTTGACTACAGCTGGGGGAGTGAGGTGACAGTGCGGACATTACTAGAGTTTCTTGACTACAGCTGGGGGAGTGAGGTGACAGTGTGGACATTACTAGAGGTTCTTGACTACAGCTGGGGGAGTGAGGTGACAGTGCAGACATTACTAGAGTTTCTTGTCTACAGTTGGGGGAGTGAGGTGACAGTGTGGACATTACTAGAGGTTCTTGACTACAGCTGGGAGAGTGAGGTGACAGTGCAGACATTACTAGAGTTTCTGGCCTACAGATGGGGGAGTGAGGTGACAGTGCAGACATTACTAGAGTTTCTTGACTACAGCTGGGGGGAGTGAGGTGACAGTGACAGTGCGGACATTACTAGAGTTTCTTGACTACAGCTGGGGGAGTGAGGTGACAGTGACAGTGCGGACATTACTAGAGTTTCTTGACTACAGCTGGGGGGAGTGAGGTGACAGTGCGGACATTAATTGAGTTTCTTGACTACAGCTCGGGGGAGTGAGGTGACAGTGCAGACATTACTAGAGTTTCTTGACTACGGTTGGGGGGGGGGAGGTGACAGTGCGAACATTACTAGAGTTTCTGGCCTACAGCTGGGGGAGTGAGGTGACAGTGCAGACATTACTAGAGTTTCTGGCCTACAGCTGGGGGAGTGAGGTGACAGTGCGGACATTAATTGAGTTTCTGGACTACAGCTGGGGGAGTGAGGTGACAGTGCAGACATTACTAGAGTTTCTTGACTACAGCTGGGGGGTGAGGTGACAGTGCAGACATTACTAGAGTTTCTGGCCTACAGCTGGGGGAGTGAGGTGACAGTGCAGACATTACTAGAGTTTCTGGCCTACAGCTGGGGGGAGTGAATTGACAGTGCAGACATTACTAGAGTTTCTTGTCTACAGCTGGGGGGTGAGGTGACAGTGCGGACATTACTAGAGTTTCTGGCCTACAGCTGGGGGAGTGAGGTGACAGTTCAGACATTACTAGAGTTTCTGGCCTACAGCTGGGGGAGTGAGGTGACAGTGCAGACATTACTAGAGTTTCTTGACAACAGCTGGGGGGGTGAGGTGACAGTGCAGACATTACTAGAGTTTCTTGTCTACAGCCAGATGACACGCAGTTGTAGCCAGTGACGATTTGACCTTTTGACTTCCTGAATTATTTAATAGTCAAGGAAGGTTGATAGGACGCCGCATTTGATGAATATAAGTCTGGATTCTCTCCTATTCAACTGTCAACGCCTGATACAACCTACATGTGGTGGGATGGAGTGAGACTCGTTTACTTATCACATAATATCTTCTTGTTACCCACACACACACACACACCCACATAAAGTCAAACTTATCGCATCTTACTTGAACTCTCGAAATCACAAACGAAAACTTTAAACCAGGTTTCATTACCGTGAGCGAAAATTACCTTAAACGCTTAAAAAAATTTAAGCAATAAGAAATAAATTATGATAATAATGATCATAATAATTTCCTTAGGATGTTTCAATTCTCACTCTTTTTGCGATCAAATTACTTTGTAAATAACGAAAAAAAAAAGACAGTTGTCATCTTTGGGAGAAAAAAAACCCAGCTAAAATTAGCATAATTCCATTAAAATTCCTTTTCAAAATTTTAAACAATACTTTTTATAATACCCTTAACCCAATACTTTTTATAATACCCTTAACCCAATATTTTTTATAATACCCTTAACCCAATACTTTTTATAATACCCTTAACCCAATACTTTTTATAATACCCTTAACCCAATACTTTTTATAATACCCTTAACCCAATACTTTTTAAAAAATACTTCAAACCACTGTCTGCAAAAAATATTTTAAAAAATAAATTTAAAAATTAGTTTTAAAAAATCTCATCTATTTTTTCAATATCCCGAAGTTGATGAGTTTCCAATCTTGTTGACTTCAACGCAGTGATTCAATTTCCGAGAGACTGACTTTAAACACATTAGGTCAGGGCTGATCTTTTTTCGATAAATGTCACATTGTCACATCGATTTGTCACGTGCCCATTAAACATTCAACGGATGCCAACGCGTCACTTTGATTAGCTGCGTACAAATGAGTGACTTGGTAAATCATTTTCACATAATTGTACCACTGGATTTTGTAATGTAATGGATTTTGCATTCAAAGAGTATAGGTATTTTCTTTTTAAAGTCTTTGAAAACTAGTAGTTTTTTAGCCCATGAACAATTACAGCTAAGTGAGGTGTCGTCGATTTGTTTAAAGGCAACTGCAGATATCCTTTCCCTGTCTCTACATTAAATACGCACAGAGCTGTCAAGCACTTTATCCGCATCAGGATGACTGCGTTATGGTGTTGGTTGGGGGCCACAAAGTTATATTCGATCGCTCCAAATAAAATGGATTTGGTTCACTCTGGAGCAAGCCACTTAGATAAAAAAAAAGCCAGAAGGGATATTTTTTTTTTTTAGAAGTAGTATCTGTTAGGGGAGGTAATATTACACTCGGGAAAAACACGGATTTTAGTTACAGTTCTTATGGAATGGTCTTTTCTGTCATAATGCTACAGACTTTATCGTTAGAAATGAATTACGTCCTCTCAAATAGGTTTACCTATCCACTAACCATCCATTATTTCGGGGTCTTTGAAGACATTCTTGGTCTTGTCAGAATTTTTTTTTCTTGTCAGACCTTTTTGGTTTAATTAAAAAAAAATTCTTGACAGACATTCTTGGTTCTAGAACTTCATGGTTTTGTTAGACTGTGTTGGTCTTGTCAGACATTCTTGGTCTTTTCAGATATCTTTGGTCTTGTCAGACAATCTTGGTATTGAACGACTTTCTTGGTCTAGTCAGACAAACTTCGACCAGTTAGACATTATTGGTTCTTTTTTAAAAACATTCACATCATACAATCATGGTCTTGTCAGTCATTCTTGGTCTTGGCAGATTTGTTGGTCTTTTAGCACATTTTTGGTTCTGTCAAACTTTCTTGGTCATTTCAGACTTTTCATGGTATTCCTAATTTAATTCAAAAAGGTAATCTTTCAAAAGAAGACAATGGACCAGGTAAAAAAATGTGAGGGATAAATCTGTGGTTGATGGCTGTTGTGTTTTTTGGTCCCATAACTATGTTTTTGTTTCGAGATCGTAGAGGGTTCTGTTTCCATTTTTGGGCTTATTAAGCCATCCCTAACCAGGTCAGTGGGGGACTTGCTTAGAGTTATACATTTCTCAGCATTTTTATATTGGTTCTAACGTGGTCTCGATGCGCGTCCTATTAACCTCGATACGCGATGGATGTACCTTTCTTCAAAAGTTGAGGTCACTGCTGCTGGTTTTAGAACCATTTATTAAGGCATAAAACAAATAGTTCTTTGTTTTTGTCATCTGGAAATTTTTTTCACAGCTGGCTTAAATTATTGGTTACTAGATACGACCCGCGGCGTAGCATACACTGCAAGTTTACTCATCATAGACATTGCAAATAACGGGGTTGGTGTGAGAGAACGGACAAACAGCAACATGCAGTAATGGGAAAATTGAGTAGAAGTGGAGACATGCGCACTGTAATTCATGTTGCTTGCACCCCGCCCTTTACTATAATTCTTTGACAAAACTTATACTGTGACTGGCTGAACATAAGGTGGGGGCACACATGTTCCAAAAAAATGGGGGGGGGGATGGGCACAAACACACATGTCCCAAAGAAAAATGGGGGAGGAAGAATGGACACAAACACACATGTTCCAAGGAAAAAAATGGGCACAAATACATATGTTTAAAAAAGGAAAAAGAATGGGCATAAACACACATGTACCAAAAAAAGGGAAAATAATGGTCACAAACACATATGTTTAAAAAAATGGAAAAGAATGGTCACAAACAAGCATGTTTAAAAATGGAAAAGAATGTGCACAAACTTGCATGTTTAAAAAATTAAAAAATAATGTTTACCCTGGGTTTAAAACCCAGGAACTTCCGCGTGCAAGTCGTACGTAATGACCACTACAGTCAGAATCATGTGGTAGTCTCTGATGGACGAAAATAGGTGAACGCAAGAAGCATACTTGCCCGCCCCCCCTTCGGCCTACCTTTTTTTTTCAAATTCTTAAGCTTGTGAACTATGAATGGTCATGTTCATTTGCACGTATTCGCTTTGGTGATTTATATATA
>MUZC01000210.1:287992-300461 GCA_002072015.1 Radix auricularia
AGGGCGGGGGACTTGCTGGAGGTGGTTGGTGGTGTTGTTTGTTTTCACATGTATTTTTGATGTTTTGATTTTTATAGTTTTAATTTAATTGTATTTAAACGTGCCTTAAAAATAAAATAGAGTTCAACAAAAACATATATTAAAAATGATTTAATATTAGATTACTAGAACGGTGTTTCTCTGCAAAGAGTAAATGAAAATACGCAATCATCCGAGAGAAAATACACCACTAATAATTAAAATTTAATAATTTAATGGTCCTTTGGCGGCCCGGAAACCATTTGATCTACAGACCGGGACCGGTACCGGTCCGCGGCCCGGGGGTTGGGGACCTCTGGTGTAAAGGAAGATAAACAGTGGACGCAAGGAGACATTTGGATATTGTTGAGCTGTGATTGCCTAATCGAGTGAAGGATTCGATGTCTAAGAGACTTCACTTTGAAAGAGCACCCTGAGCATGATGTTATAACGAGGACACACGCACCTGAAAGGGAGACATTCACCGTCTTCGTGTCAAGTGTCTTGGAAGGAGGGCGGGAGAGACGGGAGAAGGACTAAAACATGACTAAACAAAAGTTCTCTTATTGTCTGGGACAAGATCAGACTTGGAGTACAGACTCATATTTATGGATGTAAACTTCAGACATAGTCCACATCTGATCCACAATAACTTCTCGGACAATTGTTATTGGATCTCATTGAAAACGTCTGGCCGGATCAATCCCTAATGAAGGGTTGAAACGTTCTTCAATGAATCTATTGTCTCCAGGGCCGGTAATCTTATCCGGGAGCCTAATCACGAGGAAGCGGGCGAAAAGTATTACAATTCCTCTCGGGGTTATCCGCAATCAACTTTATAGGAAAAAAATAATAAATACATTTCTATAGGGATTAAGTTCAATACAATTAGTTTTTGTTTGTAGCTTTTATCATTTTCATTGATTATGGTAAATGTACAGGATTTATGAAACAGAGAGTGGTATTGGATTTTGTTACATTAGTTAAGATTAGATATTGTATAGGAAAAAAGATAAATTCAAATAGTTTTATTACTTTGCGGTAATAAAAAAAACAGCATCTAGACGTTTGTTTTGTGAAGTAAGTTAAGGAATAGTCCTTTAAAACATGGTATTGTGAAGTAAGTTAAGGAATAGTCCTTTAAAACATGGTATTGTGAAGTAAGCTAAGGAATAGTCCTTTAAAACATGATATTGTGAAGTAAGTTAAGGAATAGTCCTTTAAAACATGGTATTGTGAAGTAAGCTAAGGAATAGTCCTTTAAAACATGGTATTATAACAACAGATTTAATTTTCAGTAAATTAGCTGAAATTAATTTTCTTTTTTTTTATCTTTGTTCGTAATGGATTTTTTTTTTTTTTTTGTTTTTGTCTTTTTAGCCGGAATTCCCCTACCAATCTTAACATATCTAACTAAATATATATTTCTATAGATTGGATGTGAAGATTCTAGCAAGAAACGATGAAATTTAAACAATCTGTTAAATTATTTTGTCAGTCTTAGCCAACAAGAAAAATGTTGCCGCACATTTAGTTTTTACTTTAAATTTCTCTTTATTAAATGAGAAATATTCACTGACAGGGAACAGCCATTTCTGAAGCGAATCATTGGAGTCGTTGAACAAAAATAACGCAAAAGTAATAGAAGTATGAAGAAAATAATAATAGTTATGTAACAGTCTGACTGCGATAAATCTTTAAAATGGTGTGCAAAAAATACTTGAGTTACATTCTTTCTCTGGTAATTTTTACCAGGCTTGTCCATAGGAATGTTATTCCCATGGGATTCCCATGGTAAACGTCCCATGGGATGGGATGGGATGGGATGGGAAGCACATATTTGTATGTCCCATGTATTTAAAGGCCTATCTAGGTTTTTCTCCATTTTAGGAGCGGTAACACGGAATGATACTGAATTGTCATAAAGTTAATCAATTTTGCCGTTTTGCATGTCTCTTTGTATATGTAGTCCTATTTAGTAGACACTAAACCTAAACGTTCATAAATTTCATAATTTTTTTTAAAAAATGTATAGCATATTAATATTATAATAGTAATCCCATGGGATGGGATGGGATGGGGCAGGCATAAATTGTCATGGGATGGGACAGAAATATATGTCCCATGGACAAGCCTGAATTTTACTGCATCTGTTTAATCTCCTATAGTCTCCCCGGCTGCCTCTCAATAAACAGCCGTACAAGATTTACGTTGGTGGTGTATGTGGAGGTCAACGAAATCTTTGGAAAGACTGTAAGCTTGTAAATCTGTCAGTCTGAAACTAAAGTAAAAACAAAATATTTGTAGTCGGCAGGACAGCATTAGTCCGTGTCATGAATGATGTTTTGTGAAATGTTGACCGTTCTGATCTGACTATCATGGTCCTGTTGGACGTCAATGTTGACCGTGGCGATAAGACCATCATGGTTCTGTTGGACGTCGATGTTGACCGCGGTGATCTGACAATCTTGGTCTTCTTGGACCTCTGTGTTGACCGTTGTGATATTATCATCTCGATCCGGTTTGACCGCTAACCGGTTCAATCTGACCATCTTGGTCCTAATGGATCCTGGTGCTGCGTTTTTGTGATTGACCAAAAGGATCGGCAATGAAGACTTCTGACTGTGTTTGGCGTCTCTGGTACTACACTTTTCTGGCTTACATCTTACCTTTCTGTCAGAACACAGCGTGTTGGGGTGAATGAAGCATCTTACAGTAAACTGTCCTAGCCTGGGTCGTAAAGCAGGGTTGAGTTATTGGAGTAATTATTTTCTCAATCTACACGAGCCAGCAAGGCTGAATCAATTTCTCGCAACTTATTTGCAGATGCCACACAGCTGTATGTGAGTTTCCATAAGGATCTTCTAAGCTGTGTAGCTGCCATCAAGGCTGGGGAATTTTATGTTTAACTTTTGAAATCTTAGACGGCATCGAACAGAGTGAAATTTAACTATGAAAATACAGAAGCTATTTTTTGTGGCTCTGACGTCAATCAATCTGATGAAAATTGTAGCGGCATGGATAACAGTTGGCACTAATGAAAAATCCTTGTCCTATAACGTAAGAGATCTCGGCTTCTACGCCAAAAGTCAACTTAAATAATTTGTTACTGTGTTAGTTCAGAGTTTAGGTTTGTTTTTGTCATCTAAAATTCTTGGGTCAGTTGCTTCAGTAATTGAATTGCTAAGAAATCAGCTAACGCCATAGCAGCGAAGTTAGTAGAATCGAGACAATTACTGTAAGAGATGACTATGGCGATGGCCCAAAAACTGATTTTAGAGAATACAGAATGTTCAAAACACTGCAATGCGCATTGTATTGCACATAAGAACAATTCAGAGCACAAGAAGCCGGCTGTTAATGATCTCCAGAGTTTTTTACGTAGCTGAGTGAATTTAAAACAAAATCATATTGCTGCCTTTCCGCTGTGTAGATAAATGGGCACCATGTCAAAGAGAACTGACAATTTTAGAAAATGTTCACAGAAACTTACACGTGTGGATAAACAGAGAAAAGTTCTTTAGGAGTGCTCTTTTTAAAGCTAATATGTGGCAAACTGTTCAAGACTCAATGACAGAATTAACGACAAAGTGACATTTATTTTTAAAGTAAAAACTTTTGTTGATTAAGGTCGTTTTAAAGATCAGAACTCTGTTAGAAATGTTTGAGAGGCTTGGACAACTAGCGACATACAAACATTATAATTACGGTGAAGTGGTTTGTGTTAAAAAAATGATAAAATTAATCTCCGTTCAGAATGTAGATGTAGAGAGATCTGCGAAGTTTTGTTCATAGCCACAGACATCTGAACTTTAAAAAAAATTATTTCTGTCATGAATTGAAGTCCTGAAGCAGATTAATACACACATACAGTCAGTGGCGGCGTTAGGTAAGCGCGGGGCCTAGTGCCAGCAATGACCCCACGGGGCCAGAGTACTAGTAAAGATCGCTAAGCACCAGTATGCTATGGTATTTAAAAATATGAAATATCTTGATTATTGTGTAATTTTAATACCACGTGTCACCTTTTTATTAAATTATTACAATTTCATTATTTTCTCTGGTCTATAAACAACGGTTTAAAGATCATCTCACAGCACACATTTATTATTTTTTAAAGATCAACTCACAGCACACATTTATCATTGTTTAAAGATCATCTCACAGCACACATTTATCATTGTTTAAAGATCAACCCACAGCACACATTTATCATTGTTTAAAGATCATCTCACAGCACACATTTATCATTGTTTAAAGATCATTTCACAGCACACATTTATTATTGTTTACAGATCAACTCACAGCACACATTTATTATTGTTTAAAGATCAACTCACAGCACACATTTATCATTGTTTAAAGATCAACTCACAGCACACATTTATCATTGTTTACAGATCAACTCACAGCACACATTCGTCATTGTTTAGTCCAAACCACAAACGCGGGGCCTATACCTAAGCGCGGGGCCTGGGGCAGTCGCCCCAGTTGCCACCCTCAAACGCCGCTACTGCATACAGTCCACACACACACATGCATTCCTACACGAAGCACTCATATCTTCACAAATAAACTCACGCATCCACGTATTCACTCCCGTCCCAAACTCGCAACTGAAAAAAAAATTAATATATTTTTCACATTCATGAATAAAATTCTCATTCCTCTCCTACAACAGTCCGACCATTTCTCCATGATCAAAACGTGTAGACTCCACTCCTGCTGGTGTTTTGTTTTTGTTGTACACACCATCAAACCAAACCAGGCCGCGCCCTACCCACCAATCTGTCACACCAAGACTCCACACAAACACTGCCCGAGATCCCTAGAATGCATCAATAACAATCATTATGAAAAGAGTCTTGCTCTGATATCTTTAGAATAGCCTCAACGATCTGACCAATCCTGATAAAAATAAACCGTGACGGCCTTTCACAGCTGAGAGATGACAAATAAGATACGTTTAACGGACGCCATTCTACTACACAATGTACCACGAAGACCAGTTAAATTTTTTTTAAAAAATGGGGCTTAATCAAATACTGCAATTGAAAGCTGCGATAGTCTGCCCTTAAAAGTCATAGGGGTTAGTTATATCGAGAAGTAGGCCTGGCAGATATATTATGTTAACTGCTTTTGTGTGGGATAGAGCATACATGTATGCAGAGGAGTCCCTATGTTTGGTGTCCCACAGTGTGATGGCTCGTGGTGTTGTCTTCTGACGATTTACCCCAAATAGAACCCCCTCCCGCCCCTCAGCCAGTGCCAAATAAAGGAAACCTACATAACTTTACACTTTGGTCCTTCCTTCTAATGGTGTCAACCGGTGCGTTCCTGCTTCCCCCGCTCCCCACTAGTAACGCCTCTGCTTGTATGTCTCTGTGTTACCATACGTGTGAGTGCGGGATGGTACAGTCGGACCTCTCTACCTCGAACAACCCTATGTCGAAAACCTTCCTATATTAAATTAATTACTAGGTCCCGCCCATATTCTGCGCTTATTATGCCATTTTCCCTAACTGGAAACATTCGTAAGTCGTATTTAAGTCTCCGGTCCCTTTGAGTTCAACTTAAAGAGGTTCGACTGGATTTGAGAGGGAACCTCTTAAAGCACGCACCTCACAGGTTCGTCAGCTGTTTTGTCAAGTCCCAAGACATGAACTCACCTGCGCAGTCTCGTAGAACTTGATGTAAGTCTTGTCGGTGTCGGTGTCTGTGGCGTTGGCGCACCACTTGACGTTGCTGTCATTGTACAGGGGCGTCATCACCGGCGACGCCTGCAGGGAAAGATTGCCCAAGATGGGTGAGTAGGGAACCATTCTTTGTGGACTGTCCGGCTTCACCAGATTTTAAGCCTGGGTCACAGCCGCATTGAGGTTCTGTTCTAATTTACGGCGTTTCGTCACTGTGACCACGCAATGACATCATTGTCCTCTTGTCATTTTCTTGTCCGTAGTCGTGACATTCAGTGACGTTAAATGTCATTCATATTTTGAACTATCGCCGTGCATCTTTTCCGATGGGGCGGCGAGAAGCGTGATTGGTGGTAAATTGTGAGTCGCTTTCAAACCCTGAACAGTTCCGACCGTAAATGATGCCGTCAAATTCCCGACGTGACTGATCACGGGGTGTGATCATTTTTCCGCCGTAGTTGCTGTGGTTTTGTCTTGGTTTGTTGATGCTGTAGCTGTTGTCACTGGCCGAGCTTGTCTCAATGTAAAGCTGTTGAAATAAACAAAAAAAGAGACACTTTTTATTTTGGATGATACAGTGGAAGAAGAGAGTAAATAACATTATGTAACCTACAGCAGCTAAAATTACATGTGACCACATAAACCCATCACGTGTTTTCAGAGCCTGAGCTTTAAAAAAATATATTTACGTCAATAACTACCTGTAATGAAAAGTAAAGTTTAATTTTTTCAAGCCTTTCTTCTGCATGGGGAAGCTGCGGCGAAATTCAATGTCTTGAAAAAACTCTAAGTAATCTAAGCAGCATTTTTAAGGTCTTCGAAATAGTTTCAGGTACACTTAGGAGGTGTTGGGTGTGTGTTGGGGGGGGGGGGGGCCCCAGGACAACCTATTTTTCGAAGGGGTGTTACCACCCCTCCCCGCGGCNGGGGGGGGGGGGGGCTCAGGGACACCTGATATTCCGAGAGGTCGTTCACAGCCTCCTCATGGACTCGAAACCAGGACTCTCGGATCGCAAGACGAAAGCTTTGCCCCAGAGTAATTGTTATATACACAATCCTTGGGCATCCAGTGCCTATAGAAACCTCTGAACGCTCCCTCACTAGACTCCATAGACTAGCATGGTCGAAAGAGGTGAAGTTAATTTTTATTTAGCTATTGATGTAGATACTTTTTAAAAACTTAATAATGGTGTGCAGTTAAAGTTGAAAAATAGGAAGAAATGTAAGGATGACCATAAGAGACTTAATATTTACTGAGGGAGAAATGTAAGAATGACCATAAGATGACAATAAAATGACCTTCAGATGACCATAAGAAGACAATAAGAAACTTAATATCTACTGAAATTAATTTTCTTCGCTGAAATAAGTTCATGAAACATGTTGCCAACGTTCACCCGTCCCCCCCACACCCGTGACTTGGTACCATTTCGAGTAAATGCAACTGAAATACTTTTTGTAGTGTCATTATTATTGTTTCTTATGAACTAAACCTGATACTGATTCGGTGAGTAGAAATACTAATGAAATATTAAATTGATGTTGTTGTTTTTTTTTATGTTACTCCATCTATTAGTCCAGGGACGTTTTGTCGGAGCACATTAGTCGGGGCTGTTATGTCGGAGCACAATAGTCGGGGCCGTTATGTCGGAGCACAATAGTTGGGGCCGTTATGTCGGAGCACAATAGTTGGGGCCGTTATGTCGGAGCACATTAGTCGGGGCCGTTATGTCGGAGCACAATAGTCGGGGCCGTTATGTCGGAAGACAATAGTCGGGGCCGTTATGTCGGAGCACAATAGTCGGGGCCGTTATGTCGGATCACATTAGTCGGGGCCGTTATGTCGGAATCCATTCGTCGGGCCGTTTTTTCGTTTAACCATTTTTTAATGTCAGTTAAAATTGTATTTCATTCCCAATTAACATATGTGTGCAGCTCCATATATTACATTAAATTTAAACATTATATTTTAGGCTTGTTTAAATGTTTGAATACAAAGAACAATTTTTAGATATCACTGCAAAAAACATACCATCATCTATCCGTTAAAAGAAAAGAAAACATTTAAAAAACATACCATCATCTGTCCGTTAAAAGAAAAGAAAACATTTTTAAAAAACTTCCAATTCGATATGCTTTATATACTTAATTCACGCCTGACATACGAGGTATACTACAGCGACCGTGTATAGAGAGCCTGAGAAACGAACGTCTATGAGTATGAAGAAAGTCACTCTCCTGTATACCACTGACATAAAACAAATCGTAACGTGTATTACGTACCGTATCATATATTGATGAACTTTTAGTGAATCTGTCAAACGTATGCCATTCCAGTGAGCGAAATCAGTCGCAAGTTAAGCCATTCTTTCGTGAAATCGCAACAGCAGTTGGTCGTGTTTTTGAGAACACCACAATTCCCTCAAGAGGCAGAACTCGTCCACCACTACACAGAGTTCAGTGAGAGAAGTTTAAGCTCTCTTTGTCTCCCTCAGAGAGTATCACGAGAATGTTGCCCCAAGAAGACGTGTCACAGGGATGATTCGGTTGATGGAATGTCGTTTTGATTCTGACCCGGTCGTACACGCACACACGCGCGCCCCACGCCTTGTAAACCCCAATCATCAAAAAACCTAATTAAAAATTTTTGGGTTGAAAACTCTTTCCATGAAAACTCTGCTTCGCTCTCTGTTCGTCTTCGGGATGAGAGGGTGGGGCGGGTTGGGGTGAGGATTACCATCTTATAAAAATATGTTGTTTTCCTCGATTGTCGATCAAAACAAGCCAGTTAACAAAGCAAGAATACATAATGTATCACTAACCAATGCGAGATGTCCTTTAAGATAATCTACGTGCTCACATAAATTTCCTACTCCCCCGTAGAACATGCGAGTCAGCGGCGGATACATTTGTGGGGGGGGGGGCTTGTTAACAGTCTGCTCCTCTCGGTGTTTGATGTAAACACAACACAACACAACACAACACACGGCCTCCTTAAAAGACAATATCTTATACCACATCAAAGCCCCTCCTCCCCCCCCCACCACTCCGGTCATCACTTATCACACGAAATCACCGACTAGCTGAGACCACGATAAGTCCCCCTTAACACCGAAGTTGTCATGTGTAAATAAAATAGATTCATCTGATATTGATTTCGGTCCTCTCTTTGTTTAACCAACGAGACGGCTGAGGCGTCTGTTGCGACCGTCTTCTGGATTAACATAACGATGACTTACAACCGAGACGCCGAGAAATCGTTAATTCACGTAGAAGCTGAAGGATGGATTCCATTGGTCTAAAAAAAATTCTGAGAGGTCACCTACGTAGGTAAGTATACATTAACATGTAATAAGAACTGCGAGTCTGTTTCGAGCTTGGTGTGATTTTCACATTTTATGTTGCCACTTTCCATACGACCTTACACGTTGGGACCAATTCCAAATAAAAAACCGTTGTCTTTTTTCGGTTTGCTTGCTCTTAAGGCCCGCCAGTAAATTACTTCATGCTCAATGACGGGGGGAGGGGGTGTAAGTAAGTGTGACAGTTTGTGATGGGGTGGGGACAAAGGTGTCCAGCCATGTGTGACGTCATGGTGTTTTATATTAAATTTAATCTATTTTGTATACATTTTAAAAAAATTAGTTCGAAAGTGTGACGCACTTTGGTGGGCAGGAGGTGCTCCAAAATTAGTGACAGTTTGTGACCGGAAGTTTAAAAACGGTAAAAAATAGTGCCACGTACTTTACGGACGACCCCTTACAAAATACAATCTCTGATTATAATGATGAAAAATTCCATAAAAAATGGTTAAAGTTATAAAGAACCCACGGAGCACCTCGGACACGTGGATATCTGTAACAGATATCTGCTTCTGACACCACCTTAATGTAACGGTCTGAGGTCCCGTTTCTCACTTTCTCGTGATTGACCTATTTTGTGTTCTTTAGTGGACTTGTCAAACAATCTCCTCTCTCACCCAATATTTCAGTGCATCCATTGAAGTCAGGAATTAAACTCTTTAATAACAAAACATTTGATATCTATCTACAAGTATGTCACAATGTACGACAGTAATCTCTAGAATTCAAATAGTTTTAATCTCTCTCTCTCTCTCAACTTCTCAACTTCTAACTCTGTCCGAATCCCTGTCTCCGTGTCCTCTCTCAGTGACCACAAACTCCTGGCCTCGACATGGCCTACATTTGACCCTTGCACACCACCGCATTGCTTTCATCCACATGTCTCACGTGACAATATCATCGTTGCAAAATACTGTTAAGCAATGGTTGCCCACAAATATTTTGATGATATTGTTTTCAACACCAATAAAAACCCCCCATCAAATTGCAAAATGCATTACTTGTAAAACTTTGACGTAAAGAAATCGTTACCTTCTTTAAGCGATTTTAAATTTTTGAACGGTTTTGCGTTAGTTATAACAACCACTAAACAATAAAACAAATGTTGCACGAATCCGTTAATTAAGACTCAAAATTAAGTATTTTTTGGTTTTACCTTAGTCTTCTCCCTTCAAAATAAAAAGGGCGGTTTTCGGAAATGGCTTTTCTTTTCAAATGCCCACAAATGACGCCATCTGATTGAATGCCACCTGGGTCAGACCGCCCCAAGCTCCCCCTCAGCTACGCCACTGAATGTAGATGAGTTTAATTAACAAATAAAATATTCTTCGAAAGATATGTATTTTTTTTAAAGTTCTAAAAATAAGTTTAAAAATAGTACCCAAAAAAGTACACAGAAATGATCAAATACATGACCCTTAGATAACATGGACTTGTATCAATCTTTTCACTAGTCGGAGATATATTCTTGACAGCTTATTTTAATGAAAGACCAACTAATAACAGTGCACTTCTGTTATTACAAAGTCTAGTCTAGACATATCAGATTTCTCACTAATGGCCTAAAATAGAGGCTTGTCCCAGTTCTTAAATAGCACATGGAGTAAGTATGTGGGGGGGGGGGAGGAGTAATACACATAGTACATTGAGATTTCATTTGGGCAAGAAAAAAATTGAGATATCGTTTTAAATATTAACCAAATTTTACATTTTCTTTCTGTCTATCAAAAGTAATAATTTAAGTAACAATTTAGGTAGCCACAGTAACGGGACTGTCACATTTTTCTATTAGATATCAAAGAAGAAAATACTTTGAAAAACAATCTAGTGGAGTGGTTCCCAAAGTGGTCCCTGAGGACCCCTAGGGGTCCGCGGTATCCTTCAGGGGATCCGTAAAATATTAAATTTGATTTGGGGGTATTTGAAAAACTTAAGGGGGTCCGCGAAAGGCTTTTTAAAATAAAAATAATAAAATTGTGATCCATTTATTTATCATGGATGTTAAAGTAAATACATGAAACAGTATCTCAATGCTTTTTCTGCTAATTAAAAAAACGATCTTAGGTGTTGTCAGTCATCAAATACAATGTTGTTTTACCTAGGAACGGAAGTAGAGCCAATGGCGTAGCTAGAACTTTAGCCACCCGGGGCGGTCACCAATTTGCCGCCCTTTTTAGAGGCCATCCACAAATGACTTCACATGCCGTGGGGGCGGCGGGATTTACACATTTGTGACGAGGGGGAATGTTTAATAAACTTCAAGTCACATCAAAAAACGCGCAACTTTAAAGAAAAGTTCCACTTGTGACGTCATATGGAAAAAAGGGGTCTAAGTTTGTATGACGTCGTGTGACAAGGGGGAGTGGTGCAAACTCAGGCAAAATAGCATGAAGTCATTTATGGATGGCCCCTTAAGTCAATCATGTGATGGATTTTTTAAAATTAATTAACATGAATAAATAATAGTAACTGAAGCGAAGTAAGGGTGGGAAATATTGTTACCATTGCATGTCATATTTATGTAAGCAGTATTAAAAGAGGCCGCCTAAAATGATATACCTATAAATACACACTTATAACAATACACGATTTTTTTTTACTGAGGTCGCAGGTCCACCCCCCCCCCAACCATGAGGCAGCACATATTCCAAAAACCATTACCAATTAATATGATTTTATTTAGTATTTATAGACCTATGATTTTTTTTTTACAAATAAATTGTATGTTAACATAATTATGCACTTACTTTATTAACCTTCATAGTAGAAAAATCGCGTATTATGATATCAAAATTTCTAACTATTTGTAATATATTGTTCTATGGACAAATTTGCACTATTTTATGGTCTTAAATCATTGTTGAACGAAGATATATTTCTATCAACTTCAGTTTGGAGAAGCTACTACCAGCAACACTGATAGCAATTTTTGAAAAACATATTAGCAAAATTACTTTTTTATGTTGGGCACACAATTTTCCAATCTATGCTGTTGAATAAATTTTAATAGATAAAATGGTCTTACCCCCAATTTTTCTAACGTAATGCCTCTTCTAGTAGTGTAGTTATACCTATAAAAACCTGGACAATTTTTCTCAAAATATTGAAATTTTCTTTTTCGATGTCAAAACAGTAATTTATTTGATGCTGAAATTCTTCATTTGTGAGGTTTGGGGCCGTCCATAAAGTACGTCACGCTCTAGAAGGGGGAGGGGGTGTAAGAAAGTGTGACAGTTTGTGTCATGGGGGGAGGGGATGTCCGGCCATGAGTGACGTCACAATGGTTTATGTTAAATTTTAATTTTATTTTTTAATAGAAACAATATATTTTTGTACGAAAGTGTGACGTACTTTGGGGAGGGAGGTCCAAGATTTGTGACGGGGGGGGGGGGG
>MUZC01000210.1:305034-318772 GCA_002072015.1 Radix auricularia
CTAATTGTGTTCTGAATGTGTACTGATTCTGTACTAATTGTGTTCTGAATGTGTACTGATTCTGTACTAATTGTGTTCTGAATGTGTACTGATTCTGTACTATTTGTGTTCTGATTATTTTTACTGATTCTGTACTATTTGTGTTCTGATTATTTTTACTGATTCAGTTCTGATTGGTGTGCAATAAAAAGAAAGACATGAATTTGATGAAATTTTGTCTGACAAACAATTAATTTTTATCAAGACACAATTTTCTCTACAATTATCGAAAAAATAGATGAATTGTTCTGTTACCTCAATCTGTAGAATACAAGAAATTAGAGCAGAAAATATATCATAGGAGTTATTTACAAGTACAGGAAGGTTGCCAAAACGTGCATCTTTAGGATTTCAAATCATTACTGCATGCAGGAAATCTCAGTCCCCTCATTTCATGTTTCCCTGTGCTTTACGTCAGAAACACGTGACGTAAAGTGTAGATTGAACTGACAGAGAGACATTGACAGATGTCACTTCTATTGGACAAGAAAAACGGATGTTTCTAATAGGCTAAGATTATTATTATTTTTTTCACAAATCATTTTTTTTCATGAAGGAGAGAAGAAAGATTTCGGCAAATATAGAAGTACGGTAGGAGACAACTCTGTGTGTTCAAATTTAGTTGTAGGGTAGAGACACCTCTGTCTGTGTGTTCAAAGTTAGTAGTACGCTAGGAGACACCTCTGTGTGTTCAAATTTAGTTGTAGGGTAGGAGACACCTCTGTCTGTGTGTTCAAAGTTAGTAGTACGCTAGGAGACACCTCTGGGTGTTCAAATATAGAAGTACGGTAGGAGACACCTCTGTTTATTAAAACACAGAAGTACGATAGAAGACAACTCTGGGTGTTAAAACATAGAAGTACGGTAGGAGACACCTGTGGGTGTTAAAAGATAGAAGCACGATAGGAGACACCTCTGGGTGTTCAAATTTAGTTGTAGGGTAGGAGACACCTCTGTCTGTGTGTTCAAAGTTAGTAGTACGCTAGGAGACACCTCTGTGAGTTCAAATTTAGTTGTAGGGTAGGAGACACCTCTGTGTGTTCAAATTTAGTTGTAGGGTAGGAGACACCTCTGTGAGTTCAAATTTAGTTGTAGGGTAGGAGACACCTCTGTGAGTTCAAATTTAGTTGTAAGGTAGGAGACACCTCTGTGTGTTCAAATTTAAATGCATGGTAGGAGAAACCAATGTGTGTTTAAAGAGAAGTACTAGAGCAGGCCCATATGCTTGTTTTGAGTTGTAACACAAATTTGAGAACCCACGTCGTTATTATAACACCTTTACGGTGTTATTGTTATAAAGGTCTAATTTGAACATGAAATTATTACCGCCAACACGACAACGAGCATGTCAATGTTTTAAATTACATAAAGCAAGATCAAGATTTTTTTTTTTAGTTTTTCCGGAAGAAATATTTGGTCAAGAGTCTCGCTCTGTCTTTCAACTTCTTATCGTCAAAATGAAAAGAAAAAAAAAACGTTTAAAGAAATTATCATTCATTCATCATTCACTCATCGTTCAATCATTATTGATATATATTTCAATAATTTAGCTCTCATCATTCAATCATCTTTCAATCACGAGCAGATATTGTTCAATCATATTTTACAAATTCTACAGTTATTTAAACGTGAACTTCGGGGTGACTTTGTCATTGTTAAATCCCTTATATTAATTTCACACGACGACTCTCTCTCTCTCTCTCTCTCTCTCTCTCTCTCTCTCTCTCTCTCTCTCTCTCTCTCTCTCTCTCTTGGTCCGTCCGTCAAGACGGCGGAAAATAAAAGTAAAAAATGACCCACCTTTCGTCGTGCTATCAAGCTGAAATTTTGCACATAGACATATGTGTGTGTGACATAACAATGAATTTTCTCAAAATATCAGATCGATCGAATATGCGATAATGAAATTAATGCACTTTTAGTTTATCTCTAAATAAATGTATGGTAGCCGTCTGTTGTTGTTGTTGTTGACATCCACGTGTTTGCTGGAGTTTATTTTAACCATCGGTGACAACACCCCACAACAACCCGCCCGTCCCCTTTTTACAGCAAGAGAGTTCAGTCACGTTTAGTCAGTAAATTTTTGCTTGACGTGCGATCCATATTATTTTGAATATAATAAACTAGATGCCCGCGGCGTATCATACGCCGCAGATTTGCTCATAGATAGTGCAAAGAAAGTGTGTGTGTGGGGGGGGGGTGAACAGACACAAACTACATCACGATGAAATCAAAACAACGCGAAAGAACCTCGGATAACTGAGACTCATTGTTGATCTGGAAACATGTGCACTGTGGTTAGCCACTTGCCACCAACAACCCTGCACCACCCTAGCTTGCCAACCATAAACTAATTGGCATAACCTGACAAAGGTCATTCGTCAAGCTTATTCCCACTCATCTTGTGCTTGTTATGGTGATGGAAAAGATATTGGGAAATGAACGGCCACAAACACAAACATTAAAAAAATTTAAACACGTAAAGTCTTAGATGAGGATTGAACCTGCGACCTCCGCGTGCAAGGCGAATGTTATAACCCTTACACTACGAAATACATGTCTTTTGTTGTTCTGAAAGCATACAGTAATTGACTTCAATTCAACGAAATTTTGAATGTTTAATGTCTTTGTTTTGCAATCGGATTGATCGGTGGGGTCAGAGGTCAGACAGCTTGCTACTTCTTGTCCGGCATGGTCGGATCATGTAGAGAATTATATATATAGATACTTAAAGTTCTGACTCATATATAAGGGATTTATTGTCAAAAACTTTCTTTTTACGGGTTGCTTTTTTAAAAAGAATATTCAGTCAGCGCATATTGTTGCGACTGTTACAAAGTCTGACCGTTGTAAGCAGCATCGAACAGTTCTGTCCTTTAGCTCTGATGTCAACCAAATGTAAACATAATTTATTCCTTTGTGTCTGAGTATATGCTTATTAATGCCGGCGTCACTTCCTGGTTCGACAATGTAACATAAGTTCGTGATCAGGGGCGGTTATTTAATGATGTTTCATTTTCAAGTCACGGGTAGTGCGAAAATTGTACAGAAAATTTATATGATTATCACTTAATTTCAAAATCTTCCAGTTATCTATACAAAAAGTTGTTACTAATTTTTGAAATTATATTTGGATATTCACAAAATATTTTGATAAAGAATAAAGATATTTTTAACCAAAATGACACTGTCGTGATGAAAAAAAGCGTCACTGAAAAACATTAACATTAATTAAATGCCTTGTGGAATGTATAGGGCGGCGTGCATTAAATAAAACGAATGACCAGGCTACTGCAGATGGTACTACACTATACTCACCTTCATCGCCCCTCCTGTATTAGGCCAACAGTAGATGAGAATGGCGCGCAAGAACCATCTTTCACAGTGCAGCAAATAACAAGCTTGATTTAATAGGCGGATAATTTGTGGAAGGTATGCGCGTGCTGCGTGTTGCGCATGAATTTGTGCAGGATAAGCGCGTGCTGTGGCATTCGTCACAGACGGAAAAGCCAATTATACAGCTGAATTAATTAGATCTTGCAACATTCTGGAGGGTGTGATAAGAATGTTTTACCTGGGTAACACATGACGTAATGCCATTTTGTATGTCACAGTCTAATCTTTTACAATTTACTATACGGAATACGGTAGATAGACCGCTATGGTTTAAGAATAATTTAAAAGAAACTGTGGTTTTAAACAAAAGGATTTAAAGAAAAAAAAAAATAAAAGCTTATATCCCTCCGGTTAAACTTGGAGAATTTACTCAGAGCTCTATTTCTGAATCCCCTCCCCTCCCCCCCCCACTTCTCGTTTTATTCCCGCTCTGCCGCGGGCGCCATTGCGCGCTACTCAGTAATCGAAATAGCCCTGACCATGATACAATACTAAATGTGACCTTGCCATAGGGGAAGGTTGGGATACCTCAATGTTGTCATCTTCCTGGACGAACAACATCTCGCAACTTATCTTGCTACTATATTTCATAAACAATGTTTTCATTGTAATTATCAGTTCAATTTGAAGTGCCTTTACCAAAATCTTTTAAATACATTTACCTAAGAAAACAAAACGCGTCGAATTTACGTGATAGGTAATAAAGCAGAGAAGATTAACAAGTGTAAATGATTATAAAACAGACAGGATTAACATGTGTACGTGAATATAAAACAGAGAAGATTAACATGTGTACGTGACCATAAAACAGACAAGATTAACACGCGTACATGACTATAACACATGCAAGATTAACATGTGTACATTAATGTAAAACAGACAAGATTAACATGTGTATATGACTATAAAACAGACAAAATTAACATGTGTATATGACTATAAAACAGACAAAATTAACATGTGTACATGACTGTAAAACAGACAAAATTAACATGTGTACATGACTGTAAAACGAATGAAATGATGTACACAATCTAATGTCGCTAAGGAGATAAGTGTTGGAGCCATAGTATAACACGGACGAGAAGACAAGGTATAACACAGACGATAAGAAAGGGTATAACACAGACGAGAAGACAGGGTATAACACAGACGAGAAGACAGGGTATAACACAGACGAGAAGACAAGGTATAACACAGACGAGAAGAAAGGGTATAACACAGACGAGAAGACAGGGTATAACACAGACGAGAAGACAGGGTATAACACAGACGAGAAGACAGGGTATAACACAGACGACAAGACAGGGTATAACACGGACGAGAAGACAGGGTATAACACAGACGAGAAGACAGGGTATAACACGGACGAGAAGACAGGGTATAACACAGACGAGAAGACAGGGTATAAGACAGACGAGAAGACAGGGTATAACACGGACGAGAAGACAGGGTATAACACAGACGAGAAGACAGGGTATAACACGGACGAGACAACAGGGTATAACACGGACGAGAAGACAGGGTATAACACAGACGAGAAGACATGGTATAACACGGACGAGAAGACAGGGTATAACACGGACGAGAAGACAGGGTATAACACGAACGAGAAGACAGGGTATAACACGGACGAGAAGACAGGGTATAACACAGACGAGAAAACTGGGTATAACACAGACGAGAAGACAGGGTATAACACAGACGAGAAGACAGGGTATAACACAGACGAGAAGACATGGTATAACACGGACGAGAAGACAGGGTACAACACGGACGAGAAGACAGGGTATAACACAGACGAGAAGACATGGTATAACACAGACAAGAAGACAGGGTATAACACGGACGAGAAGACAGGGTATAACACGGACGAGAAAACTGGGTATAACACAGATGAGAAGACATGGTATAACACAGACGAGAAGACAGGGTATAACACAGACGAGAAGACAGGGTATAACACGGACAAGACAACAGGGTATAAAACAGACGAGAAGACATGGTATAACACAGACGAGAAAACTGGGTATAACACAGACGAGAAGACAGGGTATAACACAGACGACAAGACAGGGTATAACACGGACGAGAAGACAGGGTATAACACGGACGAGAAGACAGGGTATAACACGGACGAGAAGACAGGGTATAACACAGACGAGAAGACAGGGTATAACACAGACGACAAGACAGGGTATAACACGGACGAGAAGACAGGGTATAACACAGACGAGAAGACAGGGTATAACACAGACGAGAAGACATGGTATAACACGGACGAGAAGACAGGGTACAACACGGACGAGAAGACAGGGTATAACACGGACGAGAAGACAGGGTATAACACAGACGAGAAGACATGGTATAACACAGACGACAAAACTGGGTATAACACAGACGAGAAGACATGGTATAACACAGACGAGAAGACATGGTATAACACAGACGAGAAGACATGGTATAACACAGACGAGAAAACTGGGTATAACACAGACGAGAAGACAGGGTATAACACAGACGAGAAGACAGGGTATAACACGGACGAGAAGACAGGGTATAACACAGACGAGAAGACAGGGTATAACACAGACGAGAAGACAGGGTATAACACGGACGAGACAACTGGGTATAACACAGACGAGAAGACATGGTATAACACAGACGAGAAGATAGGGTATAACACGGACGAGACAACAGGGTATAACACAGACGAGAGGACAGGGTATAACAAAGACGAAAAGACAGGGTATAACACAGACAAGAAGACATGGTATAACACAGATGAGAGGACAGGGTATAACACGGACTAGAGTTCAGGGTATAATACTGAAGTATATTTGTGAACTAACACATGATTTAAACCAGGGTACAAAACAGAAAGTGAACCAGTGTAAACTGAAATCAATTTTAAGGCTCAAGATCGGGAATGGGATGTGGGACTCGTATAGTGATGATGATGACCACGGTAACGAAGCGCACTTACTCCATGCAAGTTTAGTTTGCTTCCCTCAATGTGATTTCCAAAACTTAGCCTTAAAAAAAAGTAACTTCTTTTTCTTATTTAAATTAAAAATAATTCTTTTCCGTTACATTCTCTCAACGATTTGGGCAGGATTCTCTATAACTTGGTACAATTGCTTCCAAGGAGCGCAAGCCAAAGTACTTAATTATATTGACATCAATAACTCTCTTCGAAACGACTGTGTAGAGTAGAGAGGGCACAAAACAAAGAAACATAAACGACTAAGTTCTATAATTTGTCTCTGCAAACAGGTAAAAATGACACGAAACCTTTGATAAGACCAACATTTAATCTGAATTCAAGTCCGAAGTAAAAAAAATAGATTTAATAGTAAAAAAAAACATGAAGATTGTTCTATGTGTTTGTGTATGTGTGTTTGTGTCTGTGTGTTTGTGTCTGTGTGTTTGTGTCTGTGTGTTTGTGTCCATGTGTTTGTGTCTGTGTCCATGTGTTTGTGTCTGTGTGTTTGTGTCTATGTGTTTGTGTCTGTGTGTTAGTGTGTGTGTCTGTGTGTTAGTGTATGTGTGTTTGTGTCCGTGTGTTTCTGTTTGTGTATGTGTGTTTGTGTCTGTGTGTTTGTGTCTGTGTGTTAGAGATGGTGTCTGTGTGTTTGTGTCTGTGTGTTAGTGTTTGTGTCTGTGTGTTAGTGTTTGTGTATGTGTGTTTGTGTCTGTGAGTTTGTGTCTTTGTGTTAGTGTTTGTGTATGTGTGTTTGTGTCTGTGTGTTTGTGTCTGTGTATTAGTGTTTGTGTCTGTGTGTTTGTGTCTGTGTGTGTGTGTTTGTGTCTGTGTGTTTGTGTCTGTGTGTGTTTGTGTCTGTGTGTTTGTGACTGTGTGTTTGTGTCTGTGTGTTAGTGTTTTTGTGTTTGTGTCTGTGTGTTAGTGTTTTCGTGTTTGTGTCTGTGTGTTAGTGTTTGTGTCTGTGTGTTTGTGTCTGTGTGTTTGTGTCTGTGTGTTTGTGTTTGTGTGTTTGTGACTGTGTGTTTGTGTCTGTGTGTTTTTGTCTGTGTGTTTGTGTCTGTGTGTTTGTAACTGTGTGTTTGTGTCTCTGTGTTAGTGTTTTTGTGTTTGTGTCTGTGTGTTAGTGTTTGTGTCTGTGTGTTTATGTTTGTGTGTTTGTGTCTGTGTGTTAGTGTCTGTGTGTTAGTGTTTGTGTATGTGAGTTTGTGTCTGTGTGTTTGTGTCTGTGTGTTAGTGTATGTGTGTTTGTGTCTGTGTGTTTGTGTCTGTGTGTTTGTGTCCGTGTGTTAGTGTTTTTGTGTTTGTGTCTGTGTGTGAGTGTTTTCGTGTTTGTGTCTGTGTGTGAGTGTTTTCGTGTTTGTGTCTGTGTATTAGTGTTTGTGTCTGTGTGTTTGTGTCTGTGTCTGTGTGTTTGTGTCTGTGTGTTTGTGACTGTGTGTTTGTTTCTGTGTGTTTGTGACTGTGTATTTGTGTCTTTTTGTTTGTGTTTCATTATTTGCGTTTATGAGTTTGTGTCTGCGTGCCTCTTTATATGTGTTTATGCATGTCCGTTTTCATCTATGTGTCTGTGAATAAGTGCTTGTGTCTCTGTCTTTGTGCGGGATCGAGTTGTAATGACATTCGATCCGTGCTGCTAATTTGTGAGAAAAAAAATGACCATAAAATCCAGACAAGCGCGGCGACAGACATTGCAAGTCAAACACAAAAATGTTATTAATCTCACGGACGTGTTTTTTAATCGCCATTGCTGCACCCGTCTGATCATTTGCTATCATTCAACGCGTCCTAAAATCCCTAGACGCATGGTTCATAAGGGCTTCCTGGGGTCTGAGTAATAACGCACGAATCGTACAGAGATCGATAAATCACATTCACAGCCAATGCTACATCAGCAATCACTGTTGATGTAATACGACATCAGCAATTACTGTTGATGTAATACGACATCAGCAATTACTGTTGATGTAATACGACATTAGCGGTTTTTTTTTTTTGTGTGTGCTGAAACTTTCCATTATATATGAAAGATGTTGCGGTTTTACTTTTTAACAGTTATATCTGTTGAAGTGCCACACCATCGAGTGTTGGTTAATCAATGATATCAGTTATCCGTGGTAAAATGCTACACTGCAAACCACTTCTACATATTGGTAAACCTAAAGTCTATACTGCTAATATGCATAATGTTTTAATAACTTTTTTTAGAAACTTAAGTACATTTTTGTTTGGTCTTTGTATGGACTGGTCAAAACAAAATTACCACTGCGAGTAAAACCATTTGTTATGCTATTAAATATAGAAATATTAGAGAACAGATGAAGAAAGTTCTAAGTCGTAACAATCCATGGTGCATTTTTTTCTAGCTTTGAACTTGGAAATAAAACGAAACAATCCTATATAGCAAACGGCAGTTGTCTGTGCGGTCCTCGATAGCGATTGGTCCATAAAGCCCCTACAGACTCCTACAGCTAATCACGCGGAGAAAAATTAAATAGCATTTCCATATTGAACAAATTTACGTGGACGTTCAAAATGAGTTATTTTTATTGCAGTATTTTTGTCATTATTCAGTACTGTGTTCCAATCTTGAAGTGCGTCACTCGTGCTAATTAACTACTGTTGATCCTAGACAACGTGCCACCGAAACGACAGTGGAATATCCTTGGACGGGCTTCGTTGCTCGTATTCTAATACAACCTTTAGACAAAGTGGTAATGACATATTTCCTTGTTCCGTATGCAAGAATACATTCAAATCTCCTACCTAACCGCCTGGAATTCGGGCGTGGATGCGTAAACTAAACAAACCATTAATCTACTGCTATCAATATTTAAAACTATCAATAATAAAAATGAAAGACTTAAATAAACGCAAGATGAAAACAGCCGTAGAGACGGTGCGTTGTCCGTAATGAATAATATAAGATAAGATATTGTATTATTACAGACTTTTCTGTTCCAAACTTAGCAAGTCTTAGTGTTAACATTTTGTATATGAAAATATATCCCAGATTTAGAGATGGCTCTATGATTATAGATATCAGTGTTTTAAAATAGAGGCAAGTTTAAACATTTGAAAGTTAGTGTAAAAAAACAACATCTTCCAATATAAAAAAATACTGTAAACCATCGTTTCTACATTTTTCTCCATAGCTCAAGGGACTGGTGCTCTATTTTCCCTGTAGTGATGTGGTTGAGAATTTTTTTATTTTTTTTTTTTTTTTAAATTCGTTATATTATTATATTTTATGCGCTTATTACCGAAATTACCTTCTTCTATACGTTTAGTATTAATGGTTGCAAATGAATGATGATAATTATTTTTCTGTCGTTACTTGGTAACCTCTGCGGACTGGCGGCGGATCACCCACGGACCGGCTCCGTACCACGGACCACCAATCTGAAGCACTGATGTAAATGACAATACCGTGATGTGTCAAATAGTAAAATAAATGAAACCAGCCTCCGTCATCAACTAATCATGAGACATTTGCTTTCAAGTGTCAAAAAGAAGTGTAGCGGACCACGGGCATTAGCTTACAGCAGGGGGTCTCCAAAGTTTTCGGCCGGAGGGCCGCATTAACTGTCAAACAGCAGTTTGGAGGCCGATTACACACTGTTTCTGGTGATTACAGGTAAATACAGTATCTTTTTGAGACTAAAAGGTCTCCAGGGGTCGGATGAGAGGGTCTGGCGGGCCGCAATTGCCCGCGGACCGTAGTTTAGAGACCCCTAGCTTACAGAATCACACCATATGTTAAGAAAAACAACTGCCAGGTTTAAAAACATTGTGAATTGTAGTGAACACAAAAGTAACACGAAAACAATCGAGCCTGTCACTGGTGGTAAAAACCTAAAGTGCATGCAGGAGAAATGGAAGAGAACTTACAGAGAACACGCAAAGAGGAATTCCTCTAATGATTGATTGAAAGGGGAATGTCAACAGAACCAAACGAACACAGCTTTATATTCATCTATGGAAGTGATTTATTGATGCCTTGGAGAAACATCGGGTCTCATTTAGTCATTGTTATAGCCTCCCCTTTCTCTCCTAGTGCACTCTTAGCTTACAAAAAACTTCTGTTTACAACCATATCAGGGGTTCCTAGAATATAACCCTAAGGTTTACTCAATGATCTATTGGCTTGCCAAGTGAGAGGTTAAGTTTTAATCAAATGCGTAGAATAGTCAACATTCAACATGTTTACAGCTCCATAGGTCCAAAAACTTCAAACAATCATAGAAGGGATGACATTTTACAAATAAAAATGGTAAGCACCTCAAATTCTAGCAGTGCATAAGATTTGCGTGCTAAAATGTTTGAATTCTAGGTGAACTAAAATTACAAAGCCAATAAGTCAACATTGTATTAAAAAATAAATAAATAAATATTCATCAATCAAGTAGGTGAACAATTGAAGGCCCATTCATCAATCAAGTAGGTAACTTTGTGAACATTTAAATCTCATTCATCAATCTATTACGTAACTGTGTGAACATTTAAGACCCATTCATTAATCAAGTAACTGTGTGAACATTTAAGACCCATTCATCCATCAATTAGATAACTTTGTGAACATTTAAAACTAATGTGTAGATTGTATCGGAAATGCGCACGTGTAAAACCTCTCAATTGAAAAAGAAGCTCCAACTACCAACAAAAAAAAAATTACAAGAAACCAATCTGAAAACATCCAACATACAACAAACCAAAAGAAATACAAGAAAACAAAATTTAAACATCCAACAAACAGCTCAGAGCAGAGTTCTAGAAACTTATCGAATAGAAGAATAGAGAAGAAAAATTACATGCACTAATAGATCTAAATGTATTTTTAAAAAAACAACACAATCTCACGGCCAGAAAATTTTCAAAACTAAAAATGGTTCGCACCTAAACAATCCCCGATCCCCAAGCAAAATTTTGGGCGTCAAGATAAACAAATCCTGTTTTATATGTAACAAAAAACTCTTTTGGAGCTATACAAGTAAATCAGGGTATCAATTTTTATGACCAATAGAATTCTTCGATGCCCAGAAACTATCCTAAGATTTTTGGTGTTTTTATTGTATTTTATTTTTTTATTTTTTTGTTGATGAAACATTACTCGGATTGCAAATCAATATTTCAGACAGCTGATGAAGAAATTTTAACTTATATCGGGTTCAAGAATACAGCAGAGTAAATATACGGGCAGATAAACTAGGGAAACACATTGCGTTCAATGTACAAGCAAAAGCCAAACACAATTACATGAGTCAACACAGGCAAGCAGACAACAGAGCTAGCGTTAAATGTGACGTCATATAAATAGGTTAAGGGCTGAACAGAAAGAAACGGCCCTATACGCACATAAGAACAGCCACTAAGTGAAAGATGGATAAAGAAACGAACAGGATTCGATATTAAAAGTCACATGCAATTTAATTTTTGTTTACATTTTCATTAAAAGCACAGTATGACACTCTTAAAGTAAAATTAAAATGAGAAAAATAATGCATCGCAAATTTTAAAAGTCCATAAGTTATTAACCAAAACAAATAAATTATTTCCCAAATCCTTGAAAATATCAAATAAAATTAAATATCTTATTCACCAAAGCCAATAAACTATCACCAAAATGGAGGATATATTTACTAAAACTATGTATACAGTCCACACACACACAAAAATTAAATATTCACAAAATTAATTTAATTATCCGCTAAAAGGATGACATATTCCCTAAAACCATATCAACTTTCCACAAAATTGCAAACAAAACTCATCCTAAAGTCATAAACCAGTATCAACCAACGCGTACTTTGTCTCCACAGGCCGAACAGTTTATGATAAATTGGACCCAGGACCTGAATGATGATAATGAAATAAATGCCTTGAATTTAATAAAACTAAATATATATCGCATTTTTTACATGTATGAATTCAACCGTCTCGAATACTCTATATGTTGTTTAAACTGCAGCAACTACAAACAAACTCACACACACACACACACACACACACACACACAAACTAATTGATTTCAACAGCAATGCGAATGCAGTTTTGAGAACCATTGTTTATCAGTTTTGAGAACCATTGTTTATCAGTTTTGAGAACCATTGTTTATCAGTTTTAAGAACCATTGTTTATCAGTTTTGAGAACCATTGTTTATCAGTTTTGAGAACCAGTGTATATCAGTCATATCAACAAAGGAACTGATTTTAAAAAATAGGTAGTGAGTATAGCCTCGTCAAAACGACCCAATATGCGGCTGCATACGCGCTCGTTCACTTCCGGTTATTGCTATTCTTAGTAATATTTTTTTTATAAGGTTAAAAATTTCAAAGTGAATGTGTGGCTGTGTGGTCATATTGATAGTACGATAGTACGCTACATCGCAGGTCTGGGGTTCGATTTCATATTGATGCCTATTTTTTTTTTTTTTCAAACAATACTACATGAATTAATTATGAATAAGATCTTTTTTTTTTAAATGGTTTGTTTTGATGTTAGGCTTAGGGATAGACTTTAGGGTTACGTTAAGTGATAGTTATTAGGGTTTGGGTTAGGTTTAGTGATAGTTTTTAGGGTTTGGGTTAGGTTTAGTGATAGCTTTTAGGGTTTGGGTTAGGTTTAGTGATAGTATTTAGGGTTGGGTTAGGTTTAGTGATAGTTTTTAGGGTTTTGGGTTAGGTTTAGTGATAGATTTTAGAGATTGTTTGAATGCACATATAGAATCGGAGGTTCAATGAAAGGCGCAGTGAATACTTGTAACTCTTTAATTTTATAAACATCATTTTATAAACAATGTTACTAAGAATAGCAATAACCGGAAGTGGACGAGCGCGTATGCAGCCGCATATTGGGTCGTTTTGACGAGGCTATACTCACTACCTAAAAAATAAGCCCAGAGTTCCTGATCTAAAATACACTTGGAAGTGGCACAATTCTAGATTTATACAGAATCATTTATTTCGATGTTTTCCCGAATTCAGGGTGCACAGCATGAAAATATGTTGATGAACGTTGTAGAAAACAATACAAAAAAAAGCGCCGGACTAATTAAATGCGTCGCGCTTTGATTGTTATTTTTTAAAAAAACTTGGGAAGGGGGAGGGTGCGGTTAAGGCCATCGCCAGGTAAAGTGCTATTAAAAAAAAGTCACATTAATGTTTTTGTCGATTTTCTTCTTTTTCTTCGTCGCATCATAGAGAACATTGTTATGGTAGGGGGGTCGGGGTCATTCGCTTCAATACACTTGACTTTAGCTACCCGGGGGGTTGGTGGTTCGTTCACTTCAATACACCATACTTTAGCCAACCTGGGGGGGT